>ML794006.1:370193-382187 GCA_009831015.1 Picea engelmannii
TTCCCAAAAAAACATCGTTTAGGGCCTCAAAATGGCCCCGGAAGTTAAAAACTGCTAAAAATAGTAAATTACCAAAATTGCCAGAAACATGTTTTGGGCCAGTTGGAGAAGGTGGGTGGCCACCGATATCCACCTGGATCAAGTATTTCCCCCCTGTGAATTGATCAAGGAGGTCGTCGATTCGGGGAATCAGATATCGGTTTCTGACTGTGATTTTATTCAGGTCTCGGTAATCAATGTAGAGTTGTTAGGTTCTATATTTCTTCTATACCAACATGATTAGGCTTCCACAAGGTGATGATATGGGAGACATGTGCCCCTTGTGGATCGGTTCTTTCATTTGTCGCTTGATCTCCTCATTCTCTAACAGAGAGCAGTGGTATACTGGCCCATTGGGAAGCGATGCATCGGGGGTTAGATTGATGGGGTGCTTGACTTGAATGTGCATAGGTACCCTAGTAGGTGAGGAGAATATATCTGATTATTATTCCATGACATTATCCACTTGCTTCTGCTATGTGGAGAGGTTGGTTAGGGAGACCCTGGATGTGGCTGCAATATTTCACTCATTCTGAGAGCGAATCACGAAGAAGACAAACTTCCTTGTTTGAGAGATGACCTTTCTGCAATTTCTTGGTAGAGATCAAGGAAATAGAAGTGGGTGGGACTGCCTCAAGTATCTTGTACAATTTCTTGTTCAAATTAATAATAACACTGCGAGGCTTAGACTCATATACAACATGAAGTTTCCATAGATATGGTTGGATCAAAAGAACATTACAAATGTCGAGAGGGGAAACATCACACAATACCTCGTCTTTAAAGGGCTTGATGTCGTATTACAGACGACATTGTTGGATGACATGGATGTCACTTCCTTGGCAGAGCCATCCGATGGTGTAGGGTTGCGGGTGCGATGTTTTGGACAGAGAGAGTCGCTTGACAACCTCTGCTGAAATGAGGTTCTTATGGCTACTACTATCAACGATGAATTGCAGTGGGGTACCCTTCACCCACATCTATGAATGAAAAAGGTGATTGCTTTCCTCTGGCTCGTCTGTTTCATCGGGATGGATCTTGGTGGTAGAAATGGTAGCATTGGGTTCTACGTCTATGATCTGTCTCCCCTTTATGGTTCTGACTCAGAGTCAGAACCCACATCTGATTCTTAGGCTTTCACCTTAGCCACCAACGACTACTTCGAGCATAAATCAGCAGTGTTATGCCATGGGATCTTATGGAAGTCACACCACTTCCCGATATATTTCTTTGTCTATATGGTGTCCTTCTTTGCTTGCGGCCTGGACTGGTTGTCCTTAGTTTTTTCGTCTTTTTTCTATGCTTTTTTATGTGGGTTGGGGATTCCCTTTCCTGGATTTTTCCGCGAGGGGTTCCCAGGCCCAAATTGCCACATCTTTTGTTTGAGCTTCTTCTCGATTTTGACAGCATATCGGTAGGCCGCTCCCAAGGATGAGATGTCCAGAAACTCCATTTCAGCCTGGATGTATATATGTAGAATTCTATGATACTTGAGCACCAGATGTCGCTCAAAATATTTGATACCCAACTTGGTGCACAATGTATGGAAGATATTTGTGAACTCGGGCACAACTTGGTCAATTTCCTTCCACAACATGGTCCTTTTTGTGTATAGGTCATCATAACTTCCAACAGGGTAGTATTGTTCCTTAATATCATCCCTGAAGGACTCCCAGGTGACTACGATTGTAAATAATGAGGGTTCCTCTATTTCCTTTTTCTCATAGAAAGTTTCCCACCAATCTTTGACATGGGGGACGACTTTGAGGAGTGCAAAAGTAATATTTTCTCTATTCGAGAAGTTATGGACAAAGAAATACCCTTCTAGCAGATTCATCCCTTTGTCTATCGCATCTGTGTCTATCTGACCTTCAAATATAGGAATATCAAATTTTATTTGTACCTTCAAGGGGGAAACACCTCTGTTTGAGGAAGATGTGTTGCATGTTGGTATCCGCCAAAGGATTTGTGCAAAACTATCCATCATCTCGTTCCTCTGTTGCGTGAGGACTTCCTCGAGAAACATTTTGAAGGGATCTCATGTCCCTTCGTCTTTATTTTCTTCTGCCATGAGAGGTCATATGGGCATGTGAGAGATTTTTTCCTCAAGAGAAGCAAGCTCGAGACCCAATTCTTTGTACCCTAACCTCGTTGGGGACATGCATTAAATACGACAAGGAGACGACCGCTCTGACATCACTGATCCAAAATATATTTGCATAAAGAAATGAATACATATTATTATCAAAATATGCTTAAGACAAAATAGCAGATATACAGTAAAACTGGTTTCTATTCAATAAGGAAATAAGTTGAAATTGTAAAATGCATCAGAAACAAGCTTGCTAGAATGGTGGTGTCTTATCTCTAAGAAGAGATGTAACGTTTGCACTCATTCACAAGGAGATTATTACAATGAGGCTCTGAAGGCATTTTTATAATAAAAAGGAATTTCAAAAACCCTAGACATCCAAAAAACCTAACCCTAGGAGATGAAGCGCCAAAAGTCATGTGGGCCCCGTTTGGGTAAGTTAGTACATCAACTTCCCAGGGTCATATCTTTTGTATATGATCTCCATTTTAGGTGCACGATAGTTTGTTGGAAAGTTCTATCCGAGGACTACACATTTTGTTGTGAGCCCTAAACATTGTTGTTTAGGGCCTCAAAATGGCCTCACAAGCCAGGGACCCAAAAACTAGGGGGAAAACTGCCAAAATGAGCTAGTTGGAATAGGTGGGAGGCCACTGAAATTCATATGGATCAACAGTGGAAGAGTTTATAGCTGAATTTGAGAAATTATATTTCGGAACAAAGGGAATTTCTAATACCTTTTTTCGGGAATGATTTATCAGTGGCCTCAAGGATGATATCTGAGCCCAAGTCCTCATGACTCACCCCTAGACTTGGTTGGAATCTACTCAACGTGCCAAGGAAGATCAATAGGTTGTTTTTTCCCAACACCACAAACCTTATTTCCCTCTGCTCCCTCTCCATTCCACTCCTTCCCCTCATCCCACCCCGCTCAAGATCCAAAAATTAACTTGGGAAGAAATGGTCGAACACCAACTCAAAGGCCTTTTCTATAATTGTGATGAAAAATATTTTTTGGGCCACAAGTGTAAGGAACATAAGTTGTTCATGGCCATATTTGAGGATGTTGCTGAAGACAGGATCGAGGCTTCTCATGTAGCCGAGCTACTTGAGCCAACTCGTATCACTCTACCATTTGATCCACTAGAAGTTGAACTGGTCTTTTCCTTGAATGCACTCACTGGTATCTTTTCTCCCCAAAACCTCAAGATAATTGGATACATTAAAAAGCAGAAGGTCATCATCCTAATTGACAATGGTAGCACTCATAATTTCATTCATCGATATATTTCTCAAGAAACCCATTTCTATATCCATGTCGTCAAAAAATTTCAAATCATGATTTCTAATGGAAGTTCCATGAAATGTGGGGGGCATTGTGAAAATATGCGTCTCCAAATTGGCCAGTACAACCTAAAATCTCATATTTTTGTTATTGACATGGGTGGTTGTGACATTTTATTAGTTTCAGAATGGCTACACACTCTCGGTCCCATCCTCATGGATTTTAAGGAATTGACCATGCAGTTTCAACAGGATGACCAATATTATAAGTTCCACGACATCACAATAGGCTCCCCTGAGATCATCAGTTCCCATCGAATGGAAAATCTCCTCAAAAAAGGCCATTTCAACATTATTTCCCAACTCAATTCCATTCAAGGAGTTGAGACACCATCTGTACATCCTGACCTCCAATCTATACTTTCCAAACACCACACTATATTTTCCATTCCCCATGGCCTTCCCCCTTCCTGTAGTGTTCATGATCATTCCATTCCTCCAGTCTCGAGAATTATTCCTCCCAATGTCCTCCCATATTTTCATCCCTTTTCCCATAAGAATGAAATTGAGAAAAAAATTCAATAATTGCTCGACATGGGTGTCATCTGCCATAGTACTAGCCCATATTCTTCTCATGTGGTCATGGTCCTCAAAAAATAATCCATGTGACGCATGGCGCATGTATCCCGACTTTCGTGCTCTCAACAAAATCACCATCAAATACAAGTTTCCCATTCATGTCATTTATGGTCTATTAGATGAATTGAGTGGTTCTCACTACTTTACTAAAATTGATCTTCATTTTGGATACCACCAGATATGTATGAAAGAGGATGACATTCCCAGGACAAATTTTCTAACTCATGAGGGCCACTATGATTTCTTGGTCATGCCCTTTAGCCTATGTAATTCCTCCTCCACTTTCCAAAGCCTCATGAATCATGTCTTTCATTATTTTCTCCATCATTTTGTCTTAGTTTTCTTTGATGATATTCTCATCTACAATAAAACTTGGACAACCTATCTTTCCCATGTGGATCAAGTTCTTCATCTCCTTTCTCAGCACCAACTAATCCTCAAACAATCTAAATGTGTCTTTGGAGCTTCTGAAGTGGAGTATTTGGGTCATATTGTTGGAAAGGATGGTGTCAAGGTGGATCCTAAGAAAATTGAAGCTATGCAGGATTGGCCTTGCCCCAAAACTATCAAGAGTTGGGATGTTTTTTTTGGTTTAACGGGATATTACCACAAATTTGTTAAGAACTATGTATAAATTGAAGCCCCTCTCACTGTTCTTCTTAAAAATAATGATTTCAATTAGACTCATGCAATTGATCAATCATTCCATGCTTTGAAAGAGGCTATGTGTACAACTCTTGTCTTGACCCTTCTCGACTTCAAAAATACGTTTTTCCTAGAATGTGATGCATTGGGGAAAGGAATTGGAGGAGTACTTATGCAGTATGGCAGGCCTTTGGCCTTCACTATCAAACAATTGTTGGAGAACAATTTGTGCCAATCAATCTACAAAAAGGAAATGATGGACATTATGCATGTTGTGGATCTCTGGTATTCTTATCTATTGGGGCAATTCTTCCAAATTAAGACAAATCATCAGAGCCTCGAGTATTTTCTAGAGCAATGAATTTGATCCCCAGAGCAACAAAAATGGGTGACCAATATATTTGGATAGGAATATGAGATCATTTAAAATAAAATAAAATACAATGTGGTTGCAAACGCTCTTTCAAGGAAATATGAATATGAAGGGTTCCTCTTTTCTCTATCCTTCAATGTACTAGATTGGCTCCAAGTTGTTTTCTAGGAATGACTGCAAGATACCAAACTGTCGCATTTGATCCAAAAATTGCAAGACACTTCTCCAATTTCTCCAAAGTAATCTTGGGAAAATGAAGAGCTTCACTACAAATTCCATTTGTATGTAAGAAAACAATCACAACTTAAATCCACGGTGCTATCCCAACTTCATGCTACACCAACAGTTGGGCATTCTGGGTTTACCAAAACCTATAACATGGTCAAACATTCTTTTTTTGGCGATGGTATGAAGCAGGACGTCCACAACTTTGTGGCGGAATGTGATGTATGTGAACGCAACAAGGGAGAAACAGTCAAATCCTTGGGCACACTACAACCTCTTCCAATTCCACCCTCTAGTTGGAGGGATATTTCTATGGATTTTATTGTTGGCTTACCTAAATCATGTGATAAATCTGTCATCATGGTGGTCATTGATCGTCTTTCCAAATATGCTCATTTCTATTCTCTTCAAAACCCATTCAATGCATCCATAGTGGATCAAATTTTCATGGATCATATCTTCAATATTCATGGCATTCCTCATTCCATTGCCTCTAACCAGTAATTTTTGGCAAGAATTGTTCAGGCTATAGGGCACCCAATTGCATCTCAGCACAACATATCATCCCTAGACAGACGGTCAAACTGAAGTTGTCAACAATTGTTTGGAATCATATTTGAGGTGTTTTGCATCTGAGAGGAAAAATTAGGGTGTTCAATCGTTACCCCTTGTTGAATGGTGGTACAACAGTTCTTACCATACAACTACTCGCATGACTACTTTTGAAGTAGTATATGGAAAAAAATCACCTTCAATTATCTCATACAAGCCTGTTGTCTCAAAGTTCCAGAAGGTTGACCAAACTTTTACAGCTCGAGAGGATATTCTCCATAACCTCAAAGAGAATTTGGTCATGGATCAAAATTGCATGAAGCCGACTTCACTCAAGGTTGACCATTGTTAGAAGCTGTAACCCAAGTTTTATGGTCCTTATACAATTATTAAGAGTGTATTATAGGTGGCCTATCAATTATATTTTCCCAATCAACATGTTGCTACTAAAGTATGCACCTGACTGCTAAAGGGAAGAGCTAGGCCACCTCAAGTTTAGAATGGTGTTTTTATTTTATTTTATTGGTAAGTTAGAGGGTTGGTTTTACCAAGACAATAACATGGTTGGGTTGGAAAAATGATATCGATGAGGGTCCTCCTTGGTTGGTGGCACACAAATGACATACAAGTGAGATAATAGAGGTAAAAACAAATGGAAACAACAAACCACTCAATGAATAATCTGTTGCAAGAAGTCTAATACTTAAAATATCATTTCAAGACATTAAACATGTATCAAAAACAAATTACTCCCACAGGTTGCAATGGAATCAAATCTTCACCAAAGAATTTGTTGTTTCGTAGGTTGCATATTAGTAAATACAAGTTATACAATAGCTAAAGGAAATGAAATGTTCTTCTTACAAATAAAAAATTGCATTCAAGATAAGATAAAAACACATGTAGATTTGGACAAAAACATTGTCATCAAGAGTATATTCACTAGGTAGAAAGATTTAATCCATGCATAGAACAGGTTCAACCATCTTGATGTATTGATATTATTTTCCCAAAACCCGAACCCCCAAAACATACAAAATATTCATATTTATCAAAGTTGTAGAGGCTCTCGTCCATCTGGAACTGAGGCTTAACTCTACACTATCAGTTAGAGAACAAGTTATTGACTTAACTAAATACTTTTGGAGTATAGTAAATTGTAATTACAGCTTGACATAATAAAAAATTAGTGATTCATATCACACATAAATGACCACTTACTATGCCATAATCTAAAATGTCTTGAACTTAAACAACTAAAAACTACTACTAGCAATAAACTAGACCGGTGCATATGTTGAATCAAACTAATTCTTTGACAGAACTAAATAGGACTGATATAAATGGATTGTGATTTGAGCACTGCTGTCCATGCGCATTTTTGGAGGCTAAATGGGAAATAATCGGGTGTGTTGGAATCTTCTTCTATAATTCCTTCAAATTATCTCCTTTAGAAACCAACAAGTCTTCTGGTGCTTCTTCTGGATTCTTTGATATTTCCTCTGCAGTTTGGAATACATTTTCTCCAATTCCTGATTATGGTGTTGTAGGGTCTGGATTCAAAGATCCAAGTATGGTATCTGTTGGTTATCATCAAGCTTCTCTGTCTTGACCTTAACTGGCCCTTTCTTCGTTTGGCCCCATTTAAAGAATACTTTAATGAAGAAAATTGATGAGGATAAGCCACTTCGACAATTCGACGTTTAGGAGATTTTGAATGAAGAGTATAACTATCTCCTAAATGACCAAAGTCACGAAGTCATTAACCAATGATTATCTCTAAGCAAATTCACTAGATATTAAGACACTTTAATCATTTAGTATTTCAGGACTTCGGGGGCTCTGGCACTCCAGGGCTTCAGGCTTAAGGAAACTACATCAGTTCTGGACTAAAATCTCTTGGAGTGACAATCTCCCAGAGTAACGTGGAAGTTACTTCGAAAACTCATCACTTCATAGCTCTTTGTTTTCTTTGGATTAAAATATTTTGGAGTGACAATCTCCTGTAGTGATGTGGAAACCACTTCGACAATTCAACGTTCGAGGATTCTTAGGATTGGAAAACTAACAAGATGGGATGCCCGAACACTGAAGTCCCAGAGTAAAATTTCATATTTCTTTGTGGTTAAAACCTCTCGCAATTTTAAAACTCTGAATGCATAAGAGTTTTTGATCATAATTGACTGTCAGATCTCAATCGCCAAAAGTTTTAATCTGTCTGTTGCTCATGACCTAAGCCTGAAATCCACCTCTCTGGATTATTGTGTCTTTCTTTTTGGATGTTTCCTATGCATATAAGGATTTGGTCGACCTACTTCACACTCAATTAATGGTAAACATGATGACATATGTTTCAAACTCAAACTAGAACATATAATCAACTTTCGAGAAAGAAATAGAATGATGCAAATAAAATAAAGATCGGTAAGGTCCATTGACACTGACTCATTAAATCATGGAGAACAAACTTAGCAAACAAAAAACAACAAATCATACCTTTGATGGATGTATATGGTAAAGGAGGGAAAGGGTAGGGGTGAAGACCTAGATTACAACATTGGCTCTAACTGGGGATAACACTTCCCTGTGAGGTGCTCAGAATAGTATATCAGGTGCCTTACCTATCAAAACCTTGCTCCCACTTCTCTTGACTTACCTGTGTTTCTGTTTGTCATTCATGTATATCTGTCACTGTCTCTCATCCATGCATCTCTGAAATTTAAAACTGAAGCTAACCCCAATGCCTTTGTTGGGATATGGAGTCTTTAGTCACACACAAACTAACTAATCAAATGCAAACAAAAAAGGAAAGAAACTATGGTACAAGAGGGACCTTCCCTTAGTCTTTCAAGAAAAATAGTGTTTCAGGAAGCACCCATTTATTGGGCCTCCAAAAATCTCAGTATCATCTAGATTGTGTAAAACAAATATATCATTGTCCAGAACCTCAACCACCTTAAAAGGACCAAACCAAAGGTTATCAAACTTATCATGCTTAGAATTCTCATCCATTATGCCATCCCACCTCAAGACTAGGTCGCCTTCTTGAAAGATCTCCTTCTTGGTTTTCTTGTCAAAAGTTGTTTTGATCTTTCTTTGGTACACCTCAATTATCTGATTCAATGCTTCTCTCTTTTATTGAAACTCTATAATCTGAAATATTCTTCTTTGGATGTCATTTGGCTCCTCAATTTCTTCCTGTAGGAATTTTAGAAATGGTAGGCCGAGTTGAGTAGGGAAGACATCATTTATCCCATAGACTAGCTAAAATGGTGAGGTTCCCAAGGATATCTTGGTGTTGATCCTATCATCCCACAAGGCATGCTTAAGTTTAGAGTCCCAGGATTTCTTGTTTTCAACCAACAATTTCTTGATGATCCCGATGAGAGTCTTGTTTGATGACTCGGCCATCCCATTCCCCTGAGGATATTAGGGCGTGGAATGTGTTAAGGCAATGTTATGGCTAGAACAAAATTAAATCATGGCTTTGGACTTGAATTCTTGGGCATTATCTGTTATAAGCTTTCTAGGGAAGACGAACCTGGAAAAGATATTGGTTTCCGAAAAATTCATAATCACCTTGTCAGTAGCATTCCTGGTGGGCACAGCCTTGTTCCATTTGGTAAAGTAGTCAGTGGCAGTGAGGATCCACTTGTGTTGTCCATTGGAGGGTGGGTTTATCTCATCTATGAAATCTAATCCCCATTGTTGAAAGGGGCCCCTGGTTGTAATAGGCTTCAAGGGAAGTGAGAGTAACTTTTCTTTTCCTGCAAACTTTTGGCATCATTCCCTTACTGTGGTGAATATGCCAAAGAAAAGGGTGGGCTAGTAGTACCCTGCCATTAGGATCTTGAGGGTTGTAGCTTTCCAATGTTGGTGTCCTCCACAAACTCCCTTTTGCATATCTGTTATGACTTGTTTAGCTTCATTTTCATCAAGACATTTTAATAGGATGCCAACATGATCCCTCCAATACAGGTTCTGATTTAAAATGAATGATTTTATAGATTTCAATTTGAGATACCTATCCCTCGTCTTTTTCAATTTGGTGGGAATTATAGGTGTTGCAGAAAATAAATCACATCTCTATACCAAGGTGAAGAGGAGTAATTTTCAGATATATGCATGTTTCTTTCTCCAGACTGTGTCATGGGTGCATCGGATTGGGTGAAGGTCTGATGCAATTCCAACACCTTACAATTTGATTCTGATAACAACTTGGCAAGTCCC
The DNA here is from genome assembly GCA_009831015.1 of Picea engelmannii. Lineage (NCBI taxonomy): Eukaryota > Viridiplantae > Streptophyta > Pinopsida > Pinales > Pinaceae > Picea > Picea engelmannii. Next base: position 380,273 of record ML794006.1, read on the forward strand.
TACCCCTTAATCATGTTGGTAGGATTATGTGCAAGTCATATTCCAGCAATTTGAAAATCCATTTCACTCTCTTTCCTTCATCGTCTGGTTGGACCAAAATCTCTTTGACACTGCTACTAGGAACATAGGTTGTTATGCTAGACTGTAACGCATACACCCTGAAGGCCTTCAATGCTTTTACCAATTCATAGGCCTTCTTTTCTAATATATCCTTCATCTCAACATCTTGGAGGGATTTTTTGAAAAATGCTATGGGTTTTTCATTCCCTTCTTCATTTTTTTGCAGCAACACAACATCAATGGTTTCCTTGGAAGCGAAAGAGAATATAAAGAACTCTTTGACATAGTCAAGGCTGACCAATACATGGGCTTCAACAAAAGCTTGTTTGATCCTATGGAATGTTGATTTTCCCTCTAGTGACCACTTAATAACAACATCTTTCTTCAGCATGTTGGTGATAAGCCTTATGATTTTAGCAAAGTTTGGCACAAAGCACCTTAAAATTTTTATTCTGCCTATAAAATACTGAATATACTTCTTATTTCAAGGGATTTCAATTTCCTGAATGGCCTCCACTCTCTTAGGGTCTATTTTTTTACTTCCTGTTGATATGATGTGAGCTAGGAGTTTAGCTTCTAGCATAGCCAAGTGGGACTTCCTAGGACTCAAAGAAATCCCATACCTTATGAATTTTTTGAAAATCTGCTCAAGGTGATGTAAATGCTCATCATCTGATTTTGGAGAAAATGGTGATGTCATCCAAATATATAACCATAAATTTGTCTTTCTCACCCACGAAGTCCACATCCATATCCCTTTGAAAGTTGTCCCCTGCATTCATCAATCCAAAGGAAATTTTTTCGTACATAAATGTCCCCCATGAAGTAGTGAATGTTGTTTTTTCCTTGTCTTCTTCACATATTTCTATCTGGTTATAACCAGAGTACCCATCCAACAAAGAAATCTTGTGGGCACCTACTACCCTTTGTAAAATATGGTCCATCTTGGGAAGGGGGTAGTTGTACTTTAGAGAACACTTGTTGAGATTTCAAAAATCAACACACAAGTGTATTTCCCCACTCATTTACCTCATAGGTACCAAGTTGGCCACCCAATCTGAGTACCTCAAGGGCACAATAATTCTAGCATCAAGCATTCATTTCAGCTCTTTTTTAATTATGGACATCAACATTGGATTAAATTGCCTGATCTTTTGTCTGAATGGATTAGAACCAGCCTTGAGAGGGATATTGTTTTGGATGATGTCAATGTCAAATGTCTTCAAATCTTCATACGACCATGCAAAAATATCATAAATGTTTTTCATAAGGCTGGCATACATGTCTTTTTGTTCTGGAGGTAGTGCCTTGGAAAATTTGACTATTTTGGGATTTTCAGCAGTCCCAATGTTGCAGTCCATCACTTCCTCTTCTTGATCTTTTATGGCAGCTTCTTGTTGGGCCCCAACAACTCCCCCCTATATTTTTACAAAATTTAAAGGGCCCCTATTAGAATCTTGATAATTATAATGAGCTACAGAATCAACCTTTTCAAATAGTTCCATTCCTTGGCTTGCTTTGAGACAAACTTAAGACATTCACTTTAGTATGAGTCATTTGTTACAAGAGTATATGTCAAAAGTTAAAAACGAGCATAAAAATCTCAATTTAAACAAAAACGTTATTTTTTTATCAAATGTTTATTTTCGTTTAAATTATGATTATGTGTTTATTCTTTTTCTCATTAGCAAGTTTGACTATTTTGAATAATCTGTTCAATACTTCATCAAATAATATATTGGTTGGTTTCTCATTTTCATGAAATCATTTGGTGATGTTAATTAATTAAATTCTTTTTTCATTTTGCATCTCATTTCAAAATAATAATAATCAAAGAATTATCTATCATTTGTTT
>ML794006.1:399358-410728 GCA_009831015.1 Picea engelmannii
AGAATATAAAACATACCTAATAGGTTCAATCAATTAGATTATCATATCATAACAATAAGGTGTAAACTATGTTCAAAGACATACCACTTGAAATATTCCTATCAAAAACCAAAGGTTACTTCAACTTGTAATCAACACATTATATATATATATATATATATATATATATATACAATGTCAAATAAATAAATAAAATAATAGTCATAAAAATGAAGTGTCACATTGTAACTAAGGGACATGACCATTCAACCAATGTGACTAGTTAATGTGTATATATAGAATCATGGAGGTCATAATATATCACTCATCATATCTTATTCATTATTCTATATATAATTTTTCCTATGTGGATTTTGGTCTATTGTCCTTCATATGTTGGATATTTGTTAGTAAATGAAATTTATTCATTTCATTCGTATCAAAGTTTATTTCTAATCCAAGTTCCTTTTCCATACTTATTTTACTAGACACTTGGTCAAATTTCATTTCTCTTGGCAATAAAATCATTATTCTTTGACCACACAATTTTTCGGAGTTTCTTTGATTCTTGGAATTGCCCCTTCGACCACTTAAAAATCATAAATTCTATGGAAAGAAATATTATTCCATTGCTAAATATCTCACTGAAGTTTCATGAATATTAATCACTAGCAATGTTAAGACTTTTCAATTACAATTGGGGAACAATACAACAATATTAAACTACCAAACCTCTAAGAAACCATAAAAAAATTGTCAGATTGACCCACAATTCTTCACTTCTTCATAGACTTGTTATGAATTCTTCATGGAAATTGTGACCATGTGCATAAGGAATTATTTCCATTGAGAAACTCTATTATAGCTAAGAATTCTTGGAGTCCCCGAAAGGGAGATTTTGTAGCTAACCTATGATGGAGCCCTAGAGGGAAGTGGGATAGCTTGAGGGACAACATGGTAGAGAAGGGGATCCCATTTCTTGGGTTGTGTAAGTTGAGGGGAAATAATATGGTGGATTGGAATTGTTGTGAGATTTCATAACTTGTAAATTATGAGAAAATATTGTTGTGTGAAAGGAATAGAGCCAACCATAGGCTAATTTGTCCATGTGGACTCACAGCCTTAGCTTGTGGGTGGCCTTGTTGCAAAAATATTACAGGAAATAATGAGCCTATGGTTGGGTGGAACGTTCTTTGCTTGCATCCAGTTGGTGTTAATTTTTAAAATGTAAGTGTTTATGGATTATTACTATTTATGCTAAATTTAATGATGTCTATGTTAATCATTGATGGTTGTTATGTTTACACAAATGCATTTGTATTTGTTACATTGAATGTTTAATTATGTTTGCATGAGTCTGCTTGTCGTGTTGCATGAGTTCATAATTTAATAACATGACAATGAATAAATGTGTATCAGAGTACAAAAGTGGATAATTTGTGATTCCATGAAGTACCCCTTATCCTCAATAGTTGACAAAGGGTACTAGGTATGTTACAAAGTGGGTTCACATAAAAAAATTATTTATTACTGAGTGAACCCACGATGATTAGCATCACATAAGGATTATTTTGAGCTAGGTCTCCTACAATGGTGCTGGTAGGCCCCAAACTCATTTTCATTTTTTTTTTAAATCTGAGTATTACTACCCTAATGGAATTCCAAATTCCTAATATTGCTAATAGCGTAGGAATTTTTCTTCCTGTGCAACATAAGCTAGGGTTTGTAGAGAGAGGATAGGGTTTGTACGTCCCTGAGGATAGAGAAGTGTCAAGTGTTATATCTCTATAGTATAACGGATGGTTTCCAACAATAGTACTCAATCAAATATTTCATGACACCAACTAAGGAGGATAAACCATACTACTAGATTTTCTAGTACATGCGAGTGATCTCCCAAGTGTTGTTTTTTTATGTACTATAGCATCAGGATGACCAATAGTATTATGTAAGGCTATTTTTAGGTACACCCATAGCGTTTCAAATATGCTTGAAGGTACATAGAAGACAATTCCATAACCAAGTGTTGTCTAATGTGGTACTACTTGAAGGGGTATCAATAGAGGTTACAAGGGTGTCCAACCAGGTGATGCCTCTTGTATTTTTTGTGTGTAGTCTTCCCAACTATAGATTTACTCACCGAAAAAAAAATATCTATGCTATTTAAAGATGTTGGAACACGTCTCTATCCTTTAAAAAACTAAAATTGGAGCACATGTTAGCACATAAAAGTACTATGGTACCACTTTTGGTGTTCCTTGTTAGTTGAAATAGAATATTTAGAGAAAAATATAAACAATTTGTCTATGGAAAGTAAATATACAAAGCAGGACATGAGGAAATATAGTTCTGGAAATAAAATAAACCTAACGAGGATTGGAAAAAAACATCAATAAGAAAATGTTTATTGACATTTAGAAGTGGATGCAATGTTCACTTATTTCTTTGAGGAGGCAACCTCCAATATGAGTAGAGCTATAAATACAATAATATTCACTTGGCAACTAATTACATATCTTCTAATACTATATATGTTTTTAATTGACCAAATCACCACTTAATTTTATTTTTTTGACACTCTACTACATTGTGGGGTATTATTGGCCCTCAATACATTAATAAACAACCTATTCCACTAACTAGGGGAGTTAGGGTGGGATCCTAACACCCTACTTGTATTCCTCATGTGTATGCTTCCCATCTACAATGCTACCCACTAGAGGATGTTGGGTATGTGTTATATTCTTTGCACATCCAACACCATGCATGATTCATTGTGTCGGGTGCAATGAAGGGTCTCGGCCCTAATGGTGGGGGGGTCACAGAGGTGATGAAGCCCCCCAAAACATTTTTTGGGGTGGTTTTTGCATCTGTTTTTAGCACACGGTTTTTTCTTTTGGCGGTTTGTGGTGCATGGGAGGATTTGTGAATTAGCCCATGGTTTTCTAATTCCAGTTAAGGAATTAAGGTTGTAGTCTAATCTGGGTCAATGGATTGGGGGTTTTGGATGCTTTAGAATCTTATATATACTATATTGTAAACAATGAACGATGAAGATGATGAATAAGAATTAGAGGTGTGGCTCTAAACAGGTTGTTGGTTTTCCCAGTTTGGGTTTCCAAGGTAAATCTCTGTGTATATATGTGATCACAATTGTGTTATTTTCTATTTTTAAGAATCTGTATGTGCATTTTTTTCAGTCTAGAGACTTGTTTTTAAGATTTTGAGTGTGAGTTTCTAGGGTAAATCTCTATGTATATGTGTGATTGAAATTGTGTTCTTTTTTGTTTTTAAGAATATGTGAAGCATACACGGAAGATAAATAGGGCTTTGAAAGAGTATGGAATAAAATAACTTGTAGAATTGTGTTCCTTGATGGATCATCAAAACTTGAAGTTAAGCTAGAGGAGTAGGAGGATGAACAATTAGATCCAAACAACCTACATGCAAGACAAGATAAAATGCCTTCCCTACACTATAATGTCAAAATTCTATATCTAAATCATGAACCAAAGTAGAAATCCTTCTAGATTTACTTGATCGATTCAATGAAAATGAAGCATGAAAAATGTATTAAACCAAATACAAGACAATATTGGGGGAAGAAAATAGATTATCTTACAAGAAGAAAATATTACAATGATGCATCCATTCCTTTGAGTAATGAGATGGCTCAAAATATTTCTCCTTTGGGTTGTTCCTCTTAAGGCTCTCCTCAGTCCAACAGTCTTCAATGATTTCAATGCTTCCTCTCAATGCTCCACAAAGAAATTGAGTAAAAATTGGGTATTCGCATGTATAAAAAAGAAGATTCAATGTAATATCCATATTCTATACAAAAGATATATCAAAATCCAAGGTCCGAGATTATTAACCCTATGTTAAGAATTTCTTATAGGTTTTTGGTTCTCCTTAAGTTTTTTTTAGAAGAATAGGTCCATATTCCACACATTCCCTAAAATATTTGTGCTTTAGGTGCACCACAAGTGATCAACATTGAAAAATCAACTAAAAAACACATCATGACTAAGTTTGACTTTTTCAAAAACAAATAGTGTGGAAAATGACCCATTATGAATGTTCTTAACACCTTCTAGGGACTTGTAATTATTTTTCAAAGTTCTAAGAGAGTTTGATAACTCCATACTAAGTAATCCATGTGACAATGTGTTTCTACATTAAAACTACTTAATACAGATAAATATATATATAATAAAATCTTAGTGTAGAAAATGACCCATTATAAATGTTGTTAACATCCTTCAAGAACTTGTAATTATTTTTCAAAGTTCTAAAAAATAACCCATTATAAATATTGTTAACATTTTTCAGAAACTTGTAATTATTTTTCAAAGTTCTAATAGAGTTTGATACATATAAGTTAACATCAAAACTACTTAATACATATAAGATAAAATACTTAATACATATAAGATAAAATCTAATATAATTAGATAAAATCTAAGTAGATCAGAAATACTTATTACATATAAGACAAAACCCATGAATAACAATTAGAGAATTAGAGAGTTTGATACATATAAGATAAAATACTTAATACATATAAGATAAAATCTAATCTAAGTAGATCAGAAGTACTTATTACATATAAGACAAAACCCATGTATAACAATTAATGAAGACATCTTAAGCATTATTTGAAGGATGTGAAGTAGACATTGGAGTTCGTAGTATGTTAAGTTAAATTTTTAAATCAAAGTTTTGATGGAGATAAGAGAGTATTGATATTTGTTTCTCCATCAAAGCTTTTTTATATGGTTTGTAAATAACTAATGCTTGATTTTCAAATATTATGACATGTAAAGCATGGTATCTGGTTACAAATTTTCACAGCGTTTTATTCTGTAATGGAAAAAATAGCTAAAATTATGTATGTAACTAAAACTATCAATCATAAAAGAGCCAAGGAACATGCATGTATGGACAATTTTTAAGTGTTAGAGGATATAACGATATTGAGTGGTAGATGAGTAGAATTGTCTGAATTAATGAAGGGGACTCCTTTTCCCTGCCCTCTTTGTACAAAAGTTCTATCATGTTGGAATGAGTGGTCCCTTGCAGTCATTCTTATATGTTATTCCAAACTGGATGTGATTTTCACAGTGTCATTCTTATATGTGATTTTCTCTGATTTATCTCCTGACCTGAAGATATACCACAGAGTACTCCATGCCAGACCCAAGCTCTGGTAATGGTGTCACTGGCCTGTAGAAGAGTTAATACACCCAACACAAATATTCAAATATTGACTATTCTGACGTATTTATGTATCGTCTTAATGGGGATAGCCAGTTTGTGCTCAGAGAGCAGAGTCAAGATTAAGGAAGACGAAGGACACATAAACTATAAATGTTTTGTTCGCAGCTACTGACTCTGTGCTACTGAAGACTCATCTTGGAAGCTACCAGTAGTAGCACACTCTCAGGATGGGTGTCAGAAGTAAAGTAATGGTAGAGATGCACTCATCAGCCTTAACCTAAGTTAAAAAGTCATTTTTACTGTGATTTTTTTCTATAGAAAATTTATCATAATTCAGTTGTCAATTTTCATTGGAAATAGTTATTATTTTCACTTCCAGTTATTACCTGCTGTTATCAGTGAATGCAGATTTACTAAGAATACTGCTATCTATTTTTTAGACCCCACAGCTCTGTGCAATAATAATTAATTCACTAGCAGTCATCACTTGCTGCTATCAGTGTATGCAAGTTGACTAATCATGGTTATTCAAAGAAAACACATCAACTGGAATAACAAGCTGATGGTATTTAAGCAAACAGACTTTCACTTTTACCAAATACCTCTAGATTTTGGACGATAAATCACCATTTTACAAACTCTTAACCAAATATAAAACCAAATAAAAACAGTTTTAAATTTTTTAATGTGTAAAGCTGCTATCTATTTTTCAGCACAGCTGCCTGAAATAATAATTAATTTAAAGGATAAGTTTTTAATTATATTTAATCACACTTACTCATTGCATTGGTTCTATAGGAAGTTCAGTGTGTTTGAAGGCACGGTCGACTTGAGGTATCCTTGTGCGAAAGTCTAAGGCGAGATTTTGGTGTATAGCTTGATTATGTGGTTAAAAATCACTTCTAGACTCCCTTTAAGATTTATTCGTGGTTCCCTTATGTTCTCTATGTTAAGGTTGATTGTTCAATATAATGGTTTTAATGTTAAAAAAATTAATTTCGAAAACGTCACGGCATAATTGATTAGAAATTGTTAATTGTTGTTATTGTTTTTCTAAATTTAAATAAAAATAAAGTATAAATAAAAGAAATATTAAGTTATTAAACAAGGGTTGTATAGCAGTTTAGTTTTTGTCAAGTAAATTTGGAAATAGAGTGTATCTAGATGGGATCATTGAACTAGTTAAAGTGTCCCAACAATTATCAATTTACTATAAAACCATTGTCAATTTGTTATAATTATTATTTGTCTTTATTAAAGAAAATTCAAAATCATTATTAAAAAGGATATATATATATATAAGTTGTCTATATCATTTTGTTTTTAATCTTTAACTATATTTTTACTAATTTATTTTCATTTAAAAAGAAATTCAAAATTACTATTAAAAAGAAATTACACATACGTCATCATACATAATTATATGTATATCATTTTGTGTTAATCTAGTAGGACTACACTTTGTATTAATGATAAGAGAAAAACACAAATGTAATAATAATAAAATAAATGGATAGTAATAATGAGAAAAGGCATGACATTTTTACTTTTTTTCTTAATTTTTTATATAAAAGGAAATAGGTACTTATAATCAAGTTTATTGAAATGCAATAATAATGAAATAAATGGATAGTAATAATGAGAGAACACATGGAATTTTTACATTTTTTCTTAATTTGTTATATAAACTGTACTAGGTACTTATAACCAAGTTTATTGATTATGTAATTACTTTCAAATATTGAAATACTTTGATTATGTAATTACTTTCAAATTTATTGATTATGTAATTACTTTCAAATATGAGAAAAACAAATATTTTTATTATATCAAAAAATATATATTTGTTTTATTAACTTAAACATTACACTACATACATAAATTTAAAATACAAGACAAATTAATATCAAATTAATAACAAACTCATTGCTATATTCCTTTGATAAGGACTAATAAAAACATAGATTTAAGTATTTCAAAATCTCATTATACCATCTACAATATCAAAATCTAGTTAACCATAATTTTGTTTTTACTCTTTGAATATATTTTCAAATTCCTTTTCCAATTCCTAACAATTTTGCATTTTCTCATCCATATACAACAATGTTATGAAATATACAAAAATGCTCCAGCCAAGACCATGACCTTAAATGCATGTTTGCGTCAAGAGATGCTTTCATGAGCCTAGCAAAAGTGTTACGTTAACTTGGCACTTGTTAATTAAAAAATTAAAAATTAGTTTTATGTTAAATATTATTTTTTAACTTGGCACTGGTTAATTAAAAAAGTAAAAATTAGTTTTATGTTAAATATTATTTTTATGAGAATGATGTAACCTAAATTGATATTTTAGGTAAAAATTAGTTTTATGTTAAATATTATGTTTATGAGAATGATGCAATGTAAATTGGTATTTTAGGATACATTGTTAGTAAAAATGATTCATAACTCTTCACTCTCACTAGTTTGTATTTTAATATTCTTTTGAATGGATGACAAGTTTTTAATATAAAAGGATTGAAGTTTTCATCTTGGAACATATGAGATAACTCACATGAATTCAAAGAAATTAGATACTTAAACAATCAAGAAAAATATTTATTTCAATAATCCTTAAATCAAATAGAATAGTTATATCTATTGTTATTTGTTTTTGTTTTTATTAGAAAGGGTTGACTTGCAATTCTCAATTATAATTTTGGTTCTCTCCTACTATGAGGGTTGATCAACCTTTTTTTTTTTTATGTAAAATTAATTCAAAAATCGATATTACATTAAGAGTTGGTTGATCCTTCCCCACAAACTCTTATTCAAATTGTCATTATATGTTAAGAATGCTACTCCATTAGTTTCTCCAATTAAAACTCCTAGAACACCAAAGTATGCAAAATGGAAGTGTTTCCTAGAGAAATCTTAGAAAAATAAAAACTAATTTTAGGGATTGATGGCACAATATTGTGGTGTTAATGATCTAGACAAACAAAGGGTATTGATATAAAATTAAAGAGGAAATTCACACAAGAAATCCATAAATTCAATCTAAGGCAGAGATATAAATGAAAGAAGACTCTCCCCAATGGAATCACCATTCTGTTAACAAAAAATTTCATATAGTAAGTAATGTTGGGGAAAGGGGTGGAACTTGTAACAAAATAGACAAATAATTTTGCAGATAATTGAAGAGGGAATTAAATTTCGAAGACAAAGGTGGTGTCTAAAGACATCGCTACAACACTTAAGCAAAGCACATTGTGATTAGAACATCGCAATACATATTGGATCTTGATATCTCCATATGATATCAACTTGATCGCTTGATCGCCATAATCATATTGACCTAAGGGGTTTGTTATTTATAGCCTCAAGGTCTAATCGACTTCCATAGAATCTAGAAGATATTGTCCACATGTAACCATTGATTGTTAAAGTTGAATCCTCCAAATCCAAGTTGTCGAGTTGGCTCGACAAGGATGCCCGGCCCGACTGTCCATACATCCAACTTGTAGTCGATTGTTGGGTTGGTCGATCCACCACTCGACTATATTTAATTACTGGTCCACTGTTCGATCGACAAGCATGTCGACTACTTGGCCAACTAATGTAGATTTTTGGTCGATCATCCGACCGACATTATCCAAATGTAGGTTGACCATTCAACCAACTGAATCTAGGAGAAGTGTGATGAACCATCAATGCTTGATATTCCAACACCCCCCATCAACACAATTCTTTGGAGATTCAAGAGGTGAAATTACATCTTCATGACACCCCCCCCCATAATTGCAGCTTCCCAAATCCCAAGCATTGTACTAAGCTTGATAAATCTAGCTTCAACTAAAGTTTTGGTGAAGATATCAACAACATGATCATTTGTATAGCAATATTCAAGAGAGACAACATTCTCATGAACCAATTGTCTCAAATAGTGAGCATGGAGCTCAACATGTTTTATCTTATTGTTGGAAACATGATTGTTAGCAACATGTATACCACTTTGGTTATCATGGTGAATTGTAGTCAAGGTATGAATAAGAAGGCCAAGTTCACCCAAAAGCTGGTGAATCCAAACTACTTCAATACCTACTTGAACATAGACACAATATTCTTCTTTTGTAGTCAACAAAGAGACTACCTTATGTTTCTTGCAAGACCACACCAACGATCTTGTGCTAAAATGAAACACATAGCTAGAAGTGGACTTATGATCATAATTGACGCTAGTCTAGTCGTAGTCGATGAAGCCAACCAACGAATATGAACTTCAACAATACTTGATACCAAAATGAGTGGTACCCATGAGATAGCGAACAATTCATTGGACTACTTTCTAGCGGATTTTTATAGGTTCTTGCATAAACCGATAAACCACACTAACAACAAAGGAAATTTCAAGTCGACTATAAATAAGATAAATAAAATTGTCAATCAGTTGTCGGTAAAGTGTAGCATTGAGTGTGGTTGTTTGAAAAATTTTGGTAAGATTTACTCCATATTGAAAAGGAGTAGCACAAGGTTTGCAATAAACCATCTTAAAACGTATCAATGGATCCATCACATATTTAGACTAAGAAATGAAAAAAACATCACATAGTGGTAATACTTGAAGACCCAAAAAATAATGTAGAGTACCAAGATCTGTCATGTCAAAGGAGTCAACAAGTTGTGTTAGCAACAATTGTGGTATCAGGGAATAAAGGTCTATAGGACTACATGATAAGTGCCCTAGCGCAGCACACAGAAGAGATCTACTTGGGGCCCGGATCAAGCAAGCGAGCCTGATCATGGACGTGAGAAGCGGCGAAAGTTCCGCAGGAGCGCCTCATCGGAAATCGGGATATCGGGGATCCCGGGAGCTAGAGTTTTATGCATTTCAAAATCGTGATTCACGATTTCCCGATAAATGGGAAAGGTTGTCAATCATGGAGGACAGATGGCAGACTTTGCAACGAGGAGCGGACCTTTGACAGTTCAACGGTCATAAGCCATCGCGGATCGGGAAATCGTGAATCGCAAGGATGCATGTTTGTTGACATCACAAACCACGAAATCCCGATGGAAAGTATGGTCAAAGGCATATGGTGGTGGTCACTTGAGCCAGGGCCCAGTCTAGGGGCTAGCTCTTAGGAGGAGGAGCTCATCGCATATCGGGATATCGGAGATCATGGAGGTAAGGAGTTCGTGCATATCGAACTCGCGAACCCCGAAATCCTGAAACCTCATCACATACCTCTATTACCTATCCCTTTCCGCCACATCCTATCCCCATGTCATGCCAACTGCATTTTCTTCCCGGCCTCTGTGTTCCCTCCACCTGGCTCATTCACTTCAAAGCCCATGATTTCTTTCGTCTGCATGTGCCCTATCATTCTCCCTCCGCCACATCCATCCATATGGCCTCTCCCCATCCCATCTCCACACCAAGCATGTCAAACCACCCCTGCCCGATCACTGTCCATTCACCACTTCATGTCAAGTCTTCCAGTCATCACGACGACCTCCACGTCTACCCGCTAGTCTCGCCACGAATTCTCTGAGCAGATCCAAATGGAAGAATGAGAAAGCCTCCATGTCCTGTAGGTACAAAGTCGACCGGGGCCTGTCCCGATCCCAATGAAACAGTTATTGCAGCAGTTGATGGTGGTTGGACATCGTTTCCACCATAAATGAAAAGTCCAGAAGTGACTGTAAACTTGTCAATTCATTCACAGGTCCTTTGGAGCGGGATTGCGTCTGACTGAAATTCACGACTGTCCAGAGATTGCAGGTGCAGTAAACATGCAGACGTAATGTCTTCAATGCAATGTCTCGAATTGGCTTCTATGTTTTGCTCTAACTATTTAGAGGAGTTTTCTCACATTTGGTAGGTATCGATGGTTGAGCAAAGCTCCCGGTTGTAAAGTTTTAATGAAGCATTGTTGTTCTAGTTATGTATGAACTTTTGAGACTTCTTGACTTATGAATGCCAGTTTCTTTCATATCTTTTTTTAAACTGGTTAGAGCAGCCTGGAATTGGAGGATTCAGTCGAGTTGTAACTGTTATAGGATGATGTTGTAATGGATCACTGTAATAGTTACGGAGTCTCTAATCGTTTCTTGTGATTTTCCCATCGCTGAGTGACTTGGAATTGGAGGATCCAGTCAAGTCTTCCCTTCAGTTTCTTGAAGCCC
>ML794006.1:413529-441287 GCA_009831015.1 Picea engelmannii
CCTCTCACAACCTCATGCCCAAAACGGTCATGGAAGAGTTAGGGCTAGAAGTTACCCGAGCCTATCATGACCTTTATTCCTTCGACTCCAGGAGAGTTCAGTGTCTTGGAGTTATCAAAGACCTGGTTGTGACCTTGTTTCAACTGCCCATGAAGAGTGTGGTCATGGATATAGTAGTAGTTGATGTCCCCCCCAAGTTCGGTATGCTATTATCGATATCTTGGATAAAAAGACTGGGGGAAACTTTGCAGATGGACCTCACATATGCTACTATCCCAGTGTTTGGAGGAGAGCATAGAAGACTATACAGGGAAGCCCAACTGACCTACATAATCAGTGATGAAGCCAACCCTACCAACCATCCCATCTTTGCCTTGGACACCGACTTAGGTTCCAATCTGCTCCAACTCTCTCATGCTCCTGAACTTCCTCTTAGACTAAAAAGGCAGCCCACCATTTCTCCCGAAATTCCTCCTTCCATCACCCCCGTCTGGAAACTGTTCTTTGATGGAGCCTCTTCCAGGGAAGGCGCTGGAGCTGGGGTGGTTTTTGTGTCACCTGCTCAGGAAACCATATCTTTTTCATACAAATTAGAATTTGAAGCTACCAACAATGTTGCAGAGTATGAAGCTCTTGTCCCGGGGCTAAGAGCCGCAAAGGAAATGGGAATTCAGGAAGTATCAGTTTTTGGAGATGCAGAGTTGGTGATTCAGCAGGTCAGGAATGCTTATCAGTCTAAGCATCCTCAACTCAGGAGTTATAGGAATGAGGTTTGGGACCTTATTGACAGTTTCTTCTCAGCGTTTAATATTTCTTTCATCCCAAGAGAGAAGAACACAATGGTAGATTCCTTGGCTACATCGGCTAGCAATTTCAAAGTACCCTTGCCGCCCAAATTCAGATATGATGTAGAGGTAAATTACAGGCCCTCCATACCTGACAACGTCAAACACTGGAAGGTATTCGAGGATGATCTCGAGATCAAGAGGTTCTTGGAGACTGTCGAGGAATTTTCAGAAATGCACATTGACCAAGATGTCGTCTCAGAGGAAGAGCTTGATAGGGGTAATTTTCTGAATAAGATTGCAGGGCATGACATTGTACAGCTACCCAGCAACCACATTCCCAGAGGACTGGTTCCTTTGGAAAGAATTTTTGATGAAAATGATGTATCATTAAAGGGAAAAGTCTCAAAGGAGAACGCTGGTACTATTCAGTGCAACATTGGGACCGAGGGTGAGCCCAAGTTTGTCAAATTGTCAAAGAGTCTGACAGAGGAGCAGAGGTCCAAATACATTGGGCTTTTGAGGGAATTTGCTGATGTGTTTTCCTGGACCTACGAAGACCTCAAAACCTATGACACCTCTGTCATCGAGCATAAAATTCCATTAAAGGAGGAGGCAAAGTCGTTCAGGCAGAAGTTGAGATAGATTAATCCCATGTTGCTGCCTATCATGGAGAGGGAAGTGAAGAAGATGTTTCAAGCTCAGATCATTGTGCCACTAAGATATTCAGAGTGGGTGGCCAACTTGGTGCCAGTAAGAAAAAAGAATGGAGAAATATGACTATGTGTAGACTTCAGAAACCTGAACAGGAGCTCACGAAAGGATAACTACCCCTTGCCAAAGATGGAACATATACTGCAGAAGGTGACAGGAGCTTCCAGGATGTCCATGGTTGATGGTTTCTCTGGCTACAATCAGGTCTTTGTTCTGCCTGAGGACAGGGAAAAGACAACATTCACCACTCCATGGGGCACATTCATGTATGCCAAGATGCCATTTGGACTAATGAATGCAGGGGCGACTTTCCAGCGTGCCATGGACATAGCTTTCGTTGGGGAAAAGGATAAATTTGTGGTCATTTATCTGGATGACATCACGGTGTTTTCAAAATATGATAAAGAACACCGTCGCCATCTTAGGAAATTTTTCTTGAAATGTAGAAAGTTCGGCATTTCATTAAACCCCAAGAAATCTATATTCTCCCTGCAGGAGGGAAAGTTACTAGGCCACATAGTATCAGCAGAAGGAGTTAGGATTGACCCCAGTAGGGTTGAGGCGATACAAGCCTTATCAATCCCGAGGTCCAGGAAGGAGGTCCAATCTTTCCTCGGAAAAAATAATTTTCTGAGGAGGTTTGTGCCTAACTTTGCTGAGGAGGTAAAGCTCATAACAACCATGTTAAAGAAAGAGAATGAAGTAAGGTGGAACCCTCAATCGCAGCATTCCTTTGAACAAATCAAGAAGGCCCTGACTGAAGCTCCTGTGCTTATCAGTCCCGACTACTCAAAGGATTTCCTTATTTTCTCCTTTGCCTCACCTGACACAGTGGCTATTGTTCTATTACAAACAAATGATAGTGGGCTAGAGCAGCCTATCGCTTATTTCAACCGAGCATTGAGGGATGTCGAAGTAAGGTATGACATTATGGAAAAACAGGCTTATGCTCTAGTAAAATCTCTCAAAGCTTTTAGAACCTACATCCTGCGGTCAAAAATCATCGCCTATGTCCCCTTGGTCGCTGTTAAAGACATTCTTATTCAGTCTGATATGGATGGGAGAAGGAGTAAATGGATAGCCAAAATTCTGGAGTTCGACCTGGAGATTAGGCCCACCAAATTGATCAAAGGGCAAGGTTTAGCCAGGCTGTTAGTTGAAGCAAACTGCCAAGCGTTGGGGATAAGTTTCATCAATGAATGCTCAGGTACTCAGTAGGATCAACTGCCTAATATAGACCCTCAAACAGAGCCTCCATTGGCTCGATGTCCTTGGTATAAGGAGGTCATACACTTTCTGCAAGAGTTGCGGCCTCCAGACGGCCTGCAAAAAGGCAAAGCAATAGCTCTAAAGCTCAAAGCAGTCAGGTATTGCCTGATCGATCAGGTGTTATATTGGAAAGACCCCCTGGGGGTTCTTTTAAAATACATGAGTCCACCAGAGGCTGAGATGATCGTGGCTAAATTTCACAGCAACCTGTGTGGAGGGCACCATTTCTGGAGAGCCACAGCTCACAAAATCCTCAGGGCTGGATACTACTGGCCTACCGTGTTCACTGATGTATGGAAAAAGGTCAGAGCCTGCATCAAATGTAAAAAATTTGCAAGGAAGCAGCAACTCAGGTCTCTGTCGTTAAAACCGGTGGTGGTTCCAAGTCCTTTCCAGTAGTGGGGCCTAGACTTCATTGGAGAAATTCACCCTGCTTATAGTGGCTAGCACAGGTGGATCCTGACTGCTACAGATTTCTTTACCAAGTGGATTGAAGCTATCCCCACTAGAAGTGCTTCCCACAAGGTAATCATTGGATTCTTGGAGGACCTCATCACAAGGTTCGGATGCCCAAATAAAATTGTCACTGATAATGCAGCTGCTTTCAGATCCGAACCACTAGCCAAGTTCTGTGAACAGTTCAGGATCAAATTGATTCATTCCACCCCATATTTATTATCCACAGGGAAACAGTCTGGCAGAATCTACCAACAAAATCTTGATAAGGATCATCAAAAGGTTATTGGAAGACAACAAAAAGGCTTGGAATTCAAAGTTGAAATTCGCCCTATGGGCTGATCGGGTGACTACAAAAATATCTATAGGTCTCTCCCCTTTCTGGTTAGTCTACGGAGCCGAAGTCGTCTTCCCTTCTCAGCTGGCCATTCCCATAGCGAAATTATTCCAGGATTATCAAGAAGAGCCGAATGACGTGATCAAAAGGATTCATCAGCTAGTAGAGGTCCAGTAGGCTAGAGAGAAGACAGTGGACAGGATTCAAGACCATCAGCAAAGGATCAAGCAAGTCTTCGATAAGAAGGCCAAGAAGGAGCAGTTCCAGATAGGAGACCTGGTGCTGAAATGGGATGCTCCTAAGCAAGATAAGGGAAAACACAACAAATTTGAAGCTCTGTGGACTGGGCCTTTCAGAATCTCCGAGACTTTCTCAAATAATACATACAAGTTGCGAGATTTGGAAGGTCAAGAAGTTTTTAGTAGCCCAGTGAATGGCATTTCCTGAAAAAATATATTGTCTGAGCCTCAGATGGCTCTTTTGTTTGTAAATATTGTTCTTTTTGTTTCCTAGTTCGTTTTCGTTTTAATTTTTGCGGCCTAATAATGACTCCATATCCCAACAGCGAGGCACTGGAACTGCAAAATGAGTCCTTAGAGCATCACAGGGACGACTCTATCCCCCATGGAGCCTAATGTTAGCAGCAATTGTGGTATCGGGGAACAAAGGTCTACAGGACTGCACGATAAGTGCCCTAGCGCAACACACAGAAGAGATCTGCTTGGGGCCCAGATCAAGCAAGCGAGCCTGATCATGGACGTGAGAAGCGGCGAAAGTTCCGCAGGAGTGCCTCATCAAAAATCGGGATATCGGGGATCCCGGGAGCTAGAGTTTTATGCATTTCAGAATCGCAATTTGCGATTTCCCGATAAATGGGAAAGGCTGTCAATCGTGGAGGACAGATGGCAGACTTTGCAATGAGGAGCGGACCTTTGACATTTCAATGGTCATAAGCCATCGCGGATCGGGAAATCGCGAATCACAAGGATGCGTGTTTGTTGACATCACAAACCACGAAATCCCGATGGAAAGTATGGTCAAAGGCATATGGTGGTGGTCACTTGAGCCAGGGCCTAGTCTAGGGGCTAGCTCTTAGGAGGAGGAGCTCATCGCATATCAGGATATCGGAGATCACGGAGGCAAGGAGTTCGTGCATATCGAACTCACGAATCTCAAATCCCCGAAATCCCGAAACCTCATCACATACCTCTATTACCTATCCCTTGTCGCCACGTCCTATCCCCGTGTCATGCCAACCGCATTTTCTTCCTGGCCTCTGTGTTCCCTCCACCTGGCTCATTCACTTCGAAGCCCACGATTTCTTCCGTCTTCATGTGCCCTATCGTTCTCCCTCTGCCACATCCATCCGTATGGCCTCTCCCCATCCCATCTCCACACCGAGCATGTCAAACTACCCATGCCCGATCACCGTCCATTCACCACTTCATGTCAAGTCTTCCAGTCATCACGACGACCTCCATGTCTACTCGCTAGTCTCGCCACGAATTCTCTGAGCAAATCCAAATGGCAGAATGAGAAGGCCTCCATGTCCTGTAGGTACAAAGTCGACCGGGGCCTATCCCGATCCCAATGAAATAGTTATTGCAGCAGTTGATGGTGGTTGGACATCATTTCCACCATAAATGAAAAGTCCAGAAGTGACTGTAAACTTGTCAATTCATTCACAGGTCCTTTGGAGAGCGATTGCGTCTGACTGAAATTCACGATTGTCCAGAGATTGCAGGTGCAGTAAACATGCAGACGTAATGTATTCAATGCGATGTCACAATTTTCTTTCCTTGCGGTCGGGGAACTAGGTCCCAAGTGTGATTATTCAACAAATAATCATTTTTTTCTAGATAGCATGTTCCCATTCAGGTCGTCCTTCAGAATCCAAGTAGGCAACATGATCAGAAGTTTCAAGTACACGAGTCATCACGGCAATGCTGGCATGTTTCTTTTGAATTCAAGTTTTTCATCCAAAGGAGGCATCACCAACATCAACTCCAACAACTTCAATTATCTTGGCATCCCATCTGGGTAGATAAGAAACAAGTGAATTATGGTTCACTACAACATGTCGAGTAGAAGTCAGAGGGTATTCACTTGGTAGACCAATCGAAACAAAGGATGATGGACTAGTCAACTTAGAGGTCAATGATCTAGTTAAAACATAAACAAAGTTCGACTGTCTATTTGAAGGAATGAAATATGGAGTATGAGAGCCAATGTCAAAGACAACATCAAAGAGATCATCCTGCAACAATATAAAGGAGGAATTAAATGACTTGATTCCAAAAGAATTCTCATCAAACCATACATTTCATTTGATGATGATTTTTCATTTGACAGAATCAAACAATCGATAGAACTTCGACTCTTCAGAGTATCCCATCATGATGCAAGAATGACTCTTTTCATCCAACTTATTTTTGCAATCATAAAAAATATGAGACAAGGAAACACATCCAAACACGCAGAGGTGATCAACATAAGGCTTCTTTCCTGATCCTGAATATTTTGAGAAAAAAATGAAGGAAGAGATATAAGAATGAAATATATAGAGATATTGTGATATACACATATATATTGCAATAAACACAAAGATATAGTAAAGAACATTTTTGTATTAATGAGAGAATTTACATAAACTGTAAAATTACAAAGTGAATGACTTGCTAGAATGGTGGCAACTTGTCTCTTAGAAGAGATGTGATGGCTACACTCATTCACAAGAAGAAGATGATCTTTACAATGAGGCTCTAGAGGCCATTTTATCATAAAGAAAATCCAAAACCCTAACCCCAGAAGATGAAACGCCAAAAGGTTTGTGGGCCCTGATGGAGGTAGTTGGTACGTCAACTTCGCAAGGGAGTAAATTTTGCATATGATCTTCGTTTGGGGCACACAATAGCTCGTTTGAAAGGTATATCTAAGGAATACCCATTTTTTCATCACACTCTAGCTAATTCCTACAGTGTGACTGCGGAGGGACCAAAAAATGTTGTTTAGGGCCTCCAAATGGCCCCAAAAGTTTAGGAAACAAAAACCTGTAGAAAAATTGCCAAGGTGGAAACCCTTATTTTGAGGTAGTGAAATAGGTGGGTGGCCACCAATTTCCTATTGGATCAATCCTCCCCGATTAGGAAGCAATGGTCTCCATTGCGTCAGGTTCCTGGAGAAGCTTTGTTGAATATGAACTTTGGTGAGTTGTTTTCCTTGCTTAAGAAGTTGCCCTTCTTAGTTTGTTGAAGGTTGTTATGAACCAATTTGGCTGCATGATCTTCCTAAGTGTGGGAGGACTCTGTCGGTGAAGATTCAGAATGAATAAAATTAAGGGATTTATCATAAATTGATTTGACTGGGTAGTGTGGAGGAACCCTCGTAGGTGCAGTAGGAATATCTTGGTACTCTTCTACAATCTTGTTGATCTTCTTCTGCTAGATAGAAGGGTCTTGGGTCATGGCTGCAGTGGTTGCAGTGTCCTTCTCTTTGGACCAATTTGTGAAGAGGCTAAATTTTGTGGTATGAGAGATTGCTTTTCTACACTTTTTTTATAATATTGTAGTCAGAACTACCTCTGGTATCCTGTAGGGTTGACCCCCCAGAGTAACAATGATGCTACGAGGACGTGACTCATTAACAAAATGACACCTCCAAATATATCACTGGCATAACAAAAAATCACAGACTTCCAGTGGGGAAACATCACACAATACCTCATCCTTGAAGGGCTTGATGACATATGATAGGAGGAACTATTGGCTAACAAGAAGATCTTGTCCTTGACAAAGCCATTCGATGTTATATGGTTGTAGGTGTGGTGTTTTTGGAAAATACAATTGCTTGATGACTTCTACTGAGATGAGGTTATTTTGGCTTCTTCTATCAATAATAAAATGTACCAGGGTCCCCTTCATCGACATCTATGAATGGAAGAGGTGCTCCCCCTCCTCAGGATCCTTTGGTTCTTTTGGTTGGATTGTTGCAATCGTGATAGTAATGGGTTTTGCATCAATTATTTGTCTCCTTTTATTAGTGTCTGAATCGGAGTTTGAGTCAGGGCTTGGCTGATCCAGGAGCATCACCTTCAAAGTCAAATATGCAAGCGTGGAGGCAGGGATATGACATATCAACATGACAGAATTTCAAATCAACATTTAACTCAAAAACAGAATGAGTTGTTGAGATATTTTGGAAACAACATTTTTAAATATATCTTGTTTGTAAATTCTTATACAACTATAAGGAGTTGTAGACAGAGAGTGGAATCCCTTATCAGATAATAACTGATAGTTATTGCAATAGGACAAAGTAGGTAACCGCTAGAAACTAATAGGATAGGTTGCAGACAGGATGGAGAAGAGCTCAAGGAGCCACTCCTTAGATAGAGTTGTTGTTTTTGTATAGTATGAGACACAAGAGTAGAGCAGAGTGATTTTTAGAGTAGAAGATAGGAAGAGAAGAAAGACACAGTGAAGAACTATAATACTATGTGATTTTATTTCATGAATGAATAGAACAGACAGAATTGTCCCAATTCCTTGGACAGTGTTCATTTTGAAGTGTGATTGAATGAATGATGAATTATGTGTGTGTTTTATTTCGTTTTGTTCATGAATGATTATCTATGGTTGATCATATGAATTTGTGATGAATTGGATAAGTTTCAATCATTTCCCTTCTGAGAACTCATATGCAATGAGTGCAAATCGTATGCAAGGAGTGCGTTGACAGAGTCTTGAATTGACTTAGAGAAGTTCAGAAGGAATGATAGGAACTTATACCAAGTGCAAGGAGTGCACAGAATCAAGGAGCGACTAAGTGTCGAAGAACCAGAACATAGAAGCACAAGGAGTGCGAGAATAATTTCTTTCAAATAAGTCTTTCGATGTGAGTTTGTCGAGATCCCAGGAATGCAAGGAGTGCATGAGAGATCAAAATATTCAAAGGAATCAACCTCATAAGGGATAGCGAGGATAAATATTCAAAAGGAGTGAAGGTCTTAAGACTTCGTGAATTATCGATTAAGATCCATCCAGGAGGGAGAGGGATTGTTCCAGATCGTTGGATATGGGCAAGGTGTGCAAGATTTAAGTCTTTTGAAGCGCATAGGAGAGAAAAATGTGGAATTCCCAAAGTGATTTGGGACTGTCCATCATCAATATGGATAGGTGGTGAAAGATCCACAACTTCGGAACTTTGTGGACAAGGAGGAGGTGAAATCGCTGAAGAAAATCATGATCGTTGATCGTCACGGGGGTTATGTGTCAACATATCTAAGGCTTCAAGAAAAATCACTTCGAAGATTTCAATTGAGATTTGAAACTCCCTAAACCTGAAGTCCAAAGTGAATCTGGACCGTTAGATCTAGAGGGACATGTGGCGATGGATCATAAGCTTTAGGAGGAAGCAAAGGTGCAGTGTTGAAACTACTAAAGCCCGAATAGCCAAAGTAGTTGGGGACCATCGATATGTAGGAGGAAACGCGTCAACCGATTGTGTACTCTGAGTAAAACTCTCCGGGAAAAGGTGAGCATGGAAAAGTTGAGAATTCAGATTTTCGAACCCCAAATATCTGAAGTAAATCTTAGCCATCATATTCATAAGGACATGCAGCAGAAATTAGTGAAATTCGGGTGAAGACCCAAAGTGAATCGTATCCGTCGATCTGTGGGAGACACGCATCAATAGATTGCAAGCTTCAGATAAAAGCATTGCGAAGAAAGTAAGGTTTGAGAGTTGAAAACTATGAAACCCGAATTGAGAAGCAAATCACGACCGTTGATTTGAAAGGGGCACGCGTCGATAGATCGTAAATATCTGAGAACGCGTGATCTAGAGAGAATGAAGGAAAGGAGGCAAATATGAGCCATTGATCAAGAGGCTCCACCCAATATCTCAAGATCAATGGTCACATTGGATTGCGGGGACATGAGATGCTCGAACTTTAAAAAAGTGAGAGCGGGCCGCAATTGAAACCATAGTATCGCCAAAAGGATGTGTGGCGATTGGTAGTGAATTGCGGGGAGAAAAGAGGTATAGTTTCAAACCACTTTTGGTCACATCACAATCATGTGTTTATGTGAGGTCATAGCCCAAGGTCACATCCAGGAAGGGGCTAATGGAAAAGGGGCTAGCGCTTGAAACATGATAGTTCAACAGCGCGAAGGGAGAGGCTGTGGGTGCCATAGAACCTGCACCAAAAGGCCGAAAGAGCCCATGTTTAATCACAAAGTGAGACCATCAAGGTTTAAGAGAGCGGATTTGGCTCATAGAATCAAAGATCCTTGACCAGGAGGTCGTGTAGCCCAAGGGAGAGTAGGGGGGCTACATTAGGTGGTATCAGAGCCATTGAATTTGTTTGAAGACAACGGACAAAGGAGAAAGGAGATAAATAGATATCATTAGTGGTATCAAGCGTTGATTTTGTTTATAGATTCTGAAGGTGAGGCAATGGAATCATGCCACCCAGAAGACGCATAGTGAATCCAGAAATGGAAGAAGAAATGAGGCAACTCATAATGAGACTGGACGCCATGGAAACAACGTAGAGGAGAGCACCAAACACTAGAGATATTAGTGAAGTGGAAAGCAAAGAGATAGAGTTCGAAGAAGATGTAGCATAAGATGTTGCAGAAGACTGCTTATTGAAAGTTGTTTCAAGAATAGGACCAGAGAAAAAATAGAGGTACTAATGTATGAAGGCAATTTAGAAGTTGAAGAATTGTTGGATTGGTACGTGTTGTGGACAAGTACTACAATTATGAAGATATTGAAGAAGAGAATATGGTGAATCATGCGGTAACAAGACTGAAAGGTCATGCAACACTATGGTGGGATGAACTGCAAGCCGGTTGTAGATGCAAGGGAAAGCAGAAAATTAAAAGCTGGGATAGGATGGTAGCCAAGCTAAAAGAAAAATTTATCCCAAAGGACTATCAAATCAATCTGTTCAGAAGATTGCAGAACCTGAGACAAAAAAGCTTATCAGTGATGGAATACACTGAGGAATTTTACAGACTGAACATCAGGGCTGGACAAAAAGACAGAGTTTGCAAGGTGATCATAGACAGTGGAAGAACTGAAAATCTAGTATCCATAGAGATGGTGGAGAAACTGGAGTTGAAGACAACTGCACATCTAAACCCATACAAGGTATCATGGTTGCAAAAGGGACATCAAGTAATGGTAAGTCAAAAATTCCAAGTTGAATTTAAAATAGGAGGTTATAGGGATGAAATGTTATGTGATGTAATTCCTATGGATGTTTGTCATATTTTATTGGGGAGACCATGGCAGTTTGATAGAAAATTTATTCATGATGGAAGGAAGAATACTTATACCTTAGAAAAGAATGGTAGGACACATATGTTGTTGCCAATAGAGGACAAAGAGAAAAGAGGGAAGCTAGTTCAAGTATACTTCTCATGAGTGGGAAGGAACTCTTGAATGAAGTCAAGAAGAAGCAGGAAATGTAGTTTTCTATAGTGAGGAAGCCCAGAGTTATCCTTACAAATACTTATGTGGAGAATTTACCTAAAGAAATGCAGGTCCTGTTAGAAAAAATTGTTAACATAGTGGTGGATGAAGTACCTCACTCATTGCCACCCATTAGGAGTATAAGCCATCATATTGACCTTATTCTAGGAACTAGTTTACCAAACAAAGCAACTTATAGGTTGACACCTAGAGAGAATGAGGAAGTCAAAAATCAAGTCCAAGAGTTGTTGGATAAAGGTTTAGTCAGGGAAAGCCTAAGCCCATGCGCAGTGCCAACTGTGTTGAGTCCAAAGAAGGATGGAGGATGGAGAATGTGTACAGATTCGAGAGCCATCAATAATATCACCATTAGGTATAGATTCCATTTACCCAGGATGAATGATTTGATGGATTGTTTGAGTGGAGCAAACTATTTTTCCAAGATAGACTTGAAGAGTGGATATCATCAAATAAGGATGAGAGAGGGAGATGAATGGAAGACAACATTCAAGATAAATGAAGGTTTGTTTGAATGGTTGGTCATGCCATTTGGATTGACAAATGCCCTAAGCACATTTATGAGATTAATGAATGAAGTATTGAAAGACTTCATAGGAAAAATTTTCATAGTGTATCTGGATGACATACTAATCTTTAGTAAGACAGAGGGAGAACACTTAAAACATTTGTCATTGGTGATGAGAAGGTTGCAGCAAGAAAAATTGTTGATAAATCTGAAGAAAAACTCTTTTATGAAGACATAAATCATATACTTGGGTTTTTTGATCTCTTCAAATGAATTGAAGATGGATCTAGAAAAGGTGAGAGCAATCAAAGAGTATCCATCTCCAGGAAGCATATTTGAGGTAAGAAGTTTTCATGGCTTAGCAAGTTTTTATAGAAAGTTTATCAGAAATTTCAGTGGTATATGTACACCCATGTGTTACACATTATTTTCATCATCCCTATGATCGTTAATGATGTAAACCTATCTGTTACCTTCAGAGGGGTCAGTGGCCTAAGTTCCTAAAGAGATAAGGGAGAAGAACTTTTCCTGAGAAAAGAAGTTGCATTTTCCTATGTAAAAACCTTATAAAAAAAGAAATTTCGCAGGTTGCTATATAGGCAGGGTGCGAGAATGACCCATTCTTTCAGTTTGCACTATAGCTAGGGTGCGAGATGTTCGCAGGTTGCTCTATAGCTAGGGTGAGAGAATGCCTACACGTGGGAAAAATGAGTGTTTTCTCGAATCTTCTAGAAGGAGAAACTTCTATGGTGAGGTGGCATCCGAATGGTTTGGATCTTACTTGCTTTCATGATTTAGTGGGATCATCCTAACCTCCTCACCTTATCCTCTTCAACTTATAAAAGGAAAGGAGTTCTCATGGAGAAAGCTAGCTTTTGTTGGTTCATGAGCTTGTTCTTGATTGGCTTGGAATTATCAGCTTAGTTGGAGTGGCTTTGAGATTTGCTTTGTCAAGATAGATTGTGAGTAGCTATCAGATCTATGGTTTCAGAATCCTTGGAGCAATAAGTGTGTGGGGAACGAAGGATAGTTGGAAGGGACCTTACGACATCAAGGCCATGGTTGTAATCTCTCTTTCACATTTAATATGATATAGTAATATGAATCTTTCCCATAAAGCTATTTTCACTTTATTGTGTAATTCCTTGATCATACACATAGGTTAACCATTGAATATATTGTGCTTTCTTCACTTTGGTTGGTTTGTTCTATCTTGGTCTTGACTACACGAGAGCACTGGAGTGAAGCAGGAGCAACAAAGACCATAGGATGCGATAATAAGGTATGTTATTTGTTCTTGCCTCCTAGTTAATTCAATGGTTACAAATCTAGGGAAAGAGTCATGTTCTGTCTTGCTTTGTTCTAGATCCAGGTGGATCTAGGGAGATCGGTTAGTGTCCACACCTATGGATTTATCCAATAACAAAATTGGCGACTCCACTGGGGCCGCTAGTTTCTTAAGCTGGGGGCTAAGTACCAACCATGCAATGGGAAGTTGCAAGCATAGTTTCCTATGGTTCAAGATTGTGTAAAAATGAAACCAGGTCCAAGCATAGTTTTGTTTAGTTTTTAATCTTGTGTAAAAATAAAATCTATCCCAAGCATAGTTTTGTTTTGTTTTAAAGCTTGCGTAAAAATGAAAACAATCCCGAGCTTAGTCTTTGTTCTTTCTCATGCTCGTAAATACATGAGAATAAGTTACCGAGCTTAGTCTTTTTTCTTTCTCGTGCTCGTAAATACGTGAGAATGTAAGCGAGTATACTTTTATCACTTTTTCATACTCGTAAAGGTTATACGAAAAAGGAACCCCCTGGAGTCCTCTTTAAGCTCTTTTCAGACTCTCTAAACATGAAAAGATCGTCAAGCAACCTTTCTACTTTCACGCTCGATAAAGTATTTGAAGTAAGCATCTGGTGAGGGATAATTTATCTCTTTTTCGGTCTCATCCAGGCTATTTTATGAAAAAGGAACTGAGAGAGTTCTCTTTTAAGTGTTTTTCCAAACTCTATAAACATGAAAAACCCCTGATTTTTCTTTCTTTGGACTCGTTAAACAAACATCGAAAGGCCCATATGGGACCGAACCACTCCTTCCTAGGGTTCATTAAACATACTCCGAAGGATGAGCCTACATTACAAGCATATGTTATCCTCCTCAATATTGCGTAAAAATAAAGAGGTACTTGTCAGAAATGGTGGGGGGAAATTTGGGAAAGAAATGTATCTAAACTTGTATTTTGTGGAAGAGTTGTTTTTGAACATGACACCCTTTCACTCGCCTTGTGTCTAGGTTGGAAAATCCACTTGTCTCCTAATCATACTCCTTTATAAGATTACAAATTGGTCTGTGATCCCTGTTGTTGAGTCATTATTTTCCAATACAGTTGTCGTGTCGTCAATATGTTCAAAAAGATGTCCAACCTGAAAAAGCCTTCTATTGTGTCGGCCATTTCTGCAATCTTTAATCCTTCTATTGTGTCGGTCATCCCCAAGTCAATCCTGAATCACTTGTTACTCTGATCTACATCAAATCTTGTATGTTATGTACGAAAATAAGGCATTTTATTTGTTCTTGCCTCCTAGTTAATTCAATGGTTACAAATCTAGGGAAAGAGTAATGTTCTGTCTTTCTTTGTTCTAGATCCAGGTGGATCTAGGGAGATCGGTTAGTGTATGGACCTACGGATTTATCCAATAACACCATGTTGGAAACTGTGAAGAAGAAACACAAGTATTTTAATTGGACAAAGGAAGCTGAAAAAAGTTTCAAAGTGTTGAAGGAGAAGATCACAGAACAACCAATTATGGTCTTACTAGATTTTGTAAAAACATTTCAAGTGAGATCTGATGCAAGTGGAGTAGCTGTTGGAGTAGTCTTGAATCAAGATAATAGGCCAGTTGCTTATTTCAGTGAGAAGTTGAATGACACCAAGAAGAAGTATTCCACATATGACAAAGAATTTTATGCAGTGATTCAAGCTTTGAAGAAGTGGAGGCACTATCTAATTCCTAAAGAATTTGTCTTGTACAGTGATAATCAAGCTTTGCATTTTATTACTAGGCAAGAAAAGTTGAATCAGAGACATTCTAAATGGGTAGAATTCATGCAAAATTTTACTTTTGTTATTAAACATATTGTTGGAACTACTAACAAAGTTGCAAATGCTTTGAGAAGGAGGAGTTTAATTATACAAGAATTCCAAGTGGAGACCTTAGGGTTTGAACACCTCAAGGAAATGTATCGAGAAGATCCATATTTTAAGGAAGCTTATGAGGCATGTAAGAATCCCTTGTTGGGAGACAGAAGCCCATGGAAAGAATATTTGATCCAGGATGGATTATTGTTCAAAGGGAGCCAACTATGCATACCAAGATGCTCAATGAGAGATAACCTGTTGAAAGAGAAACACAGTGGATAACCTTCTCAATGAGAGATAACTTGTTGAAAGAGAAACATCGTATTTCTTCAATGAGAGATAACCTACCGACTTGAAGAATTACAGACCACCTTTGAAGATGTGCTCCCTATCCTCAATGTTTGTAATTATTTCTATAAATAAGCTTTTGGATCCAAGTTTTAGGTCTACCTATCCTTTTGGTTTCCATTTGGAGTTGATCAACCAATTAGAGCCTTCTCTAAGGAACAAATCTCCATAATTTTTCCAATCATTGCATGATATTTCATGTATTGTATATAACTGTCTACTTTCGAGGACACAACTTCACATCTTCCATTTTCTAATTTTTTATCCGAGTATCCTCAAGATAAATTCCTTTCTTAACCAGTCAAATCTAGGTTTTTGGCCATACCCTCAAGAATTTCATGACCTCTTATTGTTATACCTTCTTCTCCTATTGAACCTTCCTTTCTTGCACCCCCTATTTCCTTCGATTTGTTGGATTGACTTGACAATATGTTCTTGAAATAAGGTACTTTCACAAGACCTCATGCAACATGATCTATGTGTTTTCCATTTTTCTAATCCCATCCTTCCCTTATGTCATGTCTTCATCGACTAACCCTAATGAACTCTTTTCTCTTTCTCTCATCATGCTTTGAAGATGTTTTTCTTCATACTATGCATTGTTCCTTTACATGTTATTTTGTTACAATTTCTAGGCCTATCGTTATCATTCTAAATTACTTCACTATTATTATTATCATTGGTCAACACAAAATAATTACAAGAGTCATGTATCACATGCAAAGTATGTAATTCAATATTCAAAAAAAGATACATTTAACTTAAACCACACTCGATTGTGTGGTTGTTATTTTTTCATGGCAATGCTCAATCCTAGTTGGTTCATTAGTCCCTTGCATTTACCACTATGTAAACTACTTCCATCAATTTCCTTTCTTGCAAATATACTACCCATTTCTTACAACTATCATCAATGTAAGCCCCACTCTCTCTATGCAAGCACCAAGAATGCAAACCCACTCTCTATGCAAGCACCAAAAATGACTCTTCTACATACAATGCATCACCCAATGCTATCAACTATAAGCATCATTTTTCTCAAGTGTAGTGAGTTGGGGATAATTTAGAATATCACAAACAACTCCAATTGTAATGGGTCAAGGGACACCTCTAAGTGCAATGGATCGATACTATTTAGAAAATATTTATTAATTTTTAATGTCCAAGTAGAATCTTAGGTCATATATTCTAGGGACACCTCTAAGTGCAATGGATCGATACTATTTAGAATATATTTATTAATTTTTAATGTCCAAGTAGAATCTTAGGTCATATATTCTATATTAATAGGCATGCCTAGATAGGTTTGCAAAAGATGGATTAAGTAATGGAGGAGGAAGGGTTGTTTTAGTTCACAGTGATCACTTCATTTAGTTGGATATTGGATATTTGAAAAAGTTTATTAAATGTTTAAAATTACTTACATACAATTTATTTTATATATATCTATTGTATTAATTTTTTAAGATAAGAGAGATTTTGCTTTATTATTATTAACATCTATTAATTTTTTTTTTTTTAATACTAACTATCTTTAAACTCATTACATTATAATATCTATATAATATATTGGATTGTAGAGCATCTTTCTACGTAACCATGTGACAATGCATTTCCAAATTTAAACTACTTAGTACATATAAAATAAAATTCAAGTATAAAAAATAGAAAGATTGATGTGCTCGTAAATTGATATCATTTTTTGTCTTTCTATTTCACAATTTTGATAAAAAAAAATTGTCTCTAATAAAATTAATTTTAATTTTGATACTTAATGTTTAACTTTCCATTTACCCTTTCTATCATTCCCACAAGTTATATTTGGATTGAGTTTTCAATGTTTTCTTGTTCAGTAGGATTATAAGAATTAGTTAAATGTAAATAAATGTTGCTAATAATAAAACCCCTAGCTTGGATAAAACAAAGAGCGGGTTATGATATTGCAGGAGGAATTAACATATCAGTTCAATAATTTCTCCGAAAGGATAGATGGCAATTATCAAAGAAATGATCAAAACTTACCAGTTGGGCGTGCAAATGAATAGAGTAGCTACCAGGAGCCAATCAAGAATTGTTTTAAACAATTTTAGGTTGCATTCATTCATTATCAAGCATTCAGACCAGGAAACGATTTCGTTGTTACCATTTTTGGCACTCAAAACACTTGCGAGTAACCTAGGAAGTTGTAATGTTGGTAATGAACAATGTTTATTTTTTCCATAACAGTGGGGTTTTATAAATAAAAATATAGATCTCTTATGACTCAATTTTTCAACTTTTGAAATGTTATTGTGAGTTTATCTATTCTGATTTAAACATTTAAATTTGTTGTAGCAGATCCCAACATCTAACTTTCTAGAAGGGGCTCATTCTAGAGAGCACTTGAGTGGATTATAGGTTATTTTTGTAGGTTACGTGTTCTTTTAATTCCTATTTATATTCAATTGTTAATTTATATACAAATGTAAAGTGTACGCCTATGCATAATGATAAATGATAATAGCATAGTAAAGGACTACTTGAGCTATTACAATTATTCATGCTACTAATTTAAGTGTGTTTATTTTTAACCAATGTGGTGTGTTTGATTTTGGGCATTGCCATTTCATTTCCTAAATAATAATGCAATTTACTATTAGTAGAAGCATGTAGACAACAAGTTGTATATAGATAATATGGAGCGCACACATACATCTTTCAAATTTCTCTTAAACTCTAGATTGATAAATAAATACATAATCTCTTTTATTGTTTATAGGTAATAAAACAACCAGTCAAAGACATCTTAATCACTATAGGAATTATTAAGGGATGTCAAGTGTAATATTCCAAATATAAAATAATATGCACAAAGAAATAATTAGCTAGAAATGGCAAATAAACAATGATATAACCAGAACAACACCACAATAATACCAAAATAACACTAGAATAACACCAAAAATAGCACTTTTATTACTGAGCGCAATGTTCACTTGCTTCTTCGAGGGGGAAACCTCCAGCATAGTAGAGCTCTATTACACTAATATCCAAGACAACACTTCTCATACCCTTGACTCCTATTTATATTAAATATGTCTATCAAAAGAACATTCTAGAAGAAGATCCTTCTAGAAGCGAAAGCTTCTATTAGGTATTATTACATTTGACTTATTCTTCCTTATTGCTAGGCCTTATTAATATTGACCTTTATTACATGGAAATATATTATTCCACCTATGTGAGGGGTTAGGTCCCTAGCATGTCCTCCCCCTTAAAAACAACCTTGTCCTCAAGGCTTGAGATGAGGAAATTGTTGCAGAATGGTAGTTGGTTCCAAAGTGGCATCTTCTGGAGTTGTATATGTCCACTGGACTAACAATTCCTTGATGTTTCGCTGACGCAGAAGATTCTCACGTTGGTCCAAAGTTGTTTGTGGTTGTAGCCAAATGGAGCCTTCTTTGTCCAACACGGGGAGGTTGGTTTGAGTTTTAGTTCCAATCATCTTCTTAAAGCAGAAAACATGAAAAACAGGATGGATCTTAGAATGACTGGGCAAGGCTAACTGATAGGCCACCTGTCCCACACGTTTGAGAACGGTATAAGGACCACAAAATTTTGGCACCAGTTTTTTACAATGGTTATCCTTGAGGGAATTTTTCTTGTAAGGTTGCAGTCAAAGAAACACCTAATCTCCTTCGACAAATTGACATTTAGAGCGACCTTGATCTGCTTGTTGCTTCATGCAATTTTGGGCCATGACCAAATTCTCTTTGAGGGTATGGAGAATAGCCTCTCGAACTATAATCGTTTGGTCAACTGCCTGGACCT
Organism: Picea engelmannii; assembly: GCA_009831015.1. NCBI lineage: Eukaryota > Viridiplantae > Streptophyta > Pinopsida > Pinales > Pinaceae > Picea > Picea engelmannii. Next base: position 432,393 of record ML794006.1, read on the forward strand.
TCGAGACACCTGGAAAGTATGAGAGAACAAAAGGTGGATTTTCTCCATATACCGCTTCAAAAGGAGTCATGCGGGTAGTTGTATGGTAAGAAGTGGTGTACCACCATTCAACTAGTAGTAACCATTGAGCCCACTGATTTTTCCTTTCCAATGCAAAACACATCAAATATGTTTCCAAACAGTTGTTGACAACTTTAGTTTGACCATCGGTCTGGGGATGATAAGTTGCGTTGAGATGCAATTGGGTGCCTTGTAGCTTGAATAGTTCTTGCCAAAAATTGTTGGTGAAAGTTGGGTCGCGATAAAAAACAATAGAATGAGGCATGCCATGAAGCTTGAAGACCTGATCCATGAAAAGTTGAGCCACAATGGAGGTTGTAAATGGGTGTTGAAGAGAACATAAATGAGCATACTTGGAAAGACAATCAACTACCATCATGATGACTGATTAATTGCCCAATTTAGGTAAGCCTACAATAAAATCCATAGAGATATGCCGCCAAATAGTAGGGGGAATAGGAAGTGGTTGTAATGTTCCAAGAGATTTGACTGTTTCTCCCTTGTTGCGTTGAAAAAAATAACATTCAACCACAAAATTGTGAATGTCATGTTTCATACCATCCCAGAAAAAAGAACATTTGAACCGGTCATAGGTTTTGGTAAACCCGGAATGCCCAACAATGGGTGTAGCATGAAGCTTAGAAAGTACCATGGATTTAAGTTTTGATTGTTTACTTAAATACAAATGACCTTTGTATCGAAGCTCATCATTGAGCCAAGAGTACCTTGGCGAGACTGGAGAATTGACCTGCAATTGTTGTATCATATGCGAACTTTTGGGATTGTGTATCCATTTCTAGAAAACAACTTGGAGCCAATATGGTACAATGAAGGAGAGAGAAAAAAGGGACCCTTCATCTTCATATTTTCTGGAAAGTGCATCAGCAACCACATTGTCTTTGCATTTCTTGTAAATGATCTCATAATCATATCCAAAGAGCTTAGTCACCTATTTTTGTTGCTTTAGGGAGGAAAGGCGTTGTTCCAGAAAATACTTGAGGCTTTGATGATCTGTCTTAATTTGGAAGTGTTTCCCCAATAGATAAGGGTGCCAAACATCCACGACATGCAAAATAGCCAACATTTCCTTTTCATATATTGATTTTCCCAAATGTCACTCTGACAGTTGTTTGTTGGTTAAGGCCAAAGGCCAACCCTCTTGCATAAGGACTATGATGATTCCTTTCCCAGAAGCATCACATTCTAGGGAAAAGGTCTTTGTAAAATCAGGAAGGGTCGGGACTAGAGTGGTGCACATGGCCATTTTCAAGGTTTGAAAATCTTGAATAGTTGTTGGAGTCCAAGTGAAAGAATTCTTTTTAAGGAGAGCAGTGAGAGGTGTTGCAATCTTTCCATAATTCTTAACAAACTTGTGATAATAACCTGTTAAACCCATAAATCCATGCAATCTTTTGAGATTCTTTGGGTGAGGAAAATCTTGCATAGCTTCAATCTTTTTAGGATCCACCCGAACATCGGACTTGCCAACAAGATGACCCAAGTACTCGACTTCTGAGGCGCGAAAAGCACATTTAGATTATTTGAGGAAAAGTTGGTGCTATGATAGTAGATGGAGAACTCAATCCACATGAACAAGATGGGTTGTCCAGGTTTTACTATAGATAAGGATATCATCAGAGAAAACTAAGAAAAAATGACAGAGAAAAGGACAAAAGACATGATTCATGAGGCTTTGGAAAGTGGAGGGCGAATTACACAAACCAAAGGGCATGACGAAAAAATCATAGTGTCCCTCATGAGTTCTAAATGCATTCTTAGGAATGTTTGCCTCATTCATACAGATCTAGTGGTAGCCAGAACAAAGATCAAGTTTAGTAAAGAACTGGCCACCACTCAATTCATCTAAGAGGTTATCAATGACAGGAATGGGAAATTTGTCTTTAATGGTGAGTTTTTTTAGGGCATGGAAGTCATGAAACATGCCCCAAGAACCTTCTTTCTTAAGGACCGTGACCACAGGAGAAGAGTAGGGGCTCGTACTAGGTCAAATAACGCATGCATTGAGCAATTCTTGAACAATTTTCTCAATTTCAGTTTTTTAGGAAAAGGGATGACGATAGGGATGAATAATGGGAGGAAGGCTTCCTGAGACAAGGGGAATGGAATGATCATGAACACCATGGGAAGGAGGAAGTCCCTTGGGAGTGGAAAAATCCACTTGATGTTTAGAGAGGATGGATTGGAGGTCATGCGGCACAGAGGGTGTTTCAATGGCTTGTATGGCATGGAGTTGGGAAATAATCCCATAATGACCTTTTTTTAGCATCTTTTGCATGCGATGGGAACTGATGATCTCCAGGGAACTGACGATGATGCCTTGGAACTTATATTGTTGGCCCTCCTTGTCAAATTGTGTGGTTAATTCCTTAAAATCCATGAGAATGGGACCCAAGTCTTGAGCCATTCTGCACCCAATACAATGTCACAAACTCCCATGTTGATAGTAAACATAGGAGATTTCATGTGGTACTCATCAATTTGGAGACACACAATTTCACAACGCCCTCCACATTTCATGGACCCTCCATTGGCAATCATGATTTGAAAATTATTGACAACACAAATATGGCCATTAGTTTCTAGGGCAATGCGACGATGAATAAAATAATGGGTGCTTCCACTATCAACAAGAATGATGACCTTCCTATGCTTAATTTAACCAATTAGCTTGAGGGTTTGTGGATCAGAGAAGCCAGTGAGAGAATTTAGGGAAATGACTGGTTCTACTTCGGGAGGGTTTGAGGGAGGGGTCATGTCAGTGGGTTCAAGTGACACAGACACAAGGGGAGCCTCAACATTGTCTTATGAAACATCCTTCGAGATGGCCATAAAAATATTTTGTTCCTTACACTTGTTTCCAGAAAAATATTTTTCATCACAATTATAACAAAGGCCTTTGAGTTGGCGTTCATCCATTTCATCCCTAGTCAATTTCTGGATCTTTAGTGGAGTAGAAGGAGGAGTGGGAGTGACAGGTTTAATGCGAGGAATAAAGGAGGGTTTTCGGTTTAGAGAAGAGACAACCTATTGTGCTTCCTTATCTCTTTTACTAGTGTCCACCCAACTCTGAGGCCAAGCCATGAGGACATGGGAACGAATCTCATCCTTCATGCCACTGATAAAACATTCTCGGAAAAAAACATCAGACATACCCTCTGTACGAAAAGCTAATCGCTCAAAAGTGACTATAAAGTCTTCCACTGTGCCAGATTGTTTCAACTTGGTCAAACGGCCTAAATGGTTAGTGTCAGTGTCAGTGTCAAAGCGTTCATAAAGATCTACCACAAAGTGTGTCCAAGACACATACCCTTGGAGAGCATTTTTTCTCGATTTCCACTGTTGCCAACATTCTTGATCTAGATGGAGAACACCATACCGGAGTTTGTCCAAATCATTTGTAATGTCATACAAAGAGAAATAATGTTCCATTTGAGATACCCATCCAGTGGGATCTAAACCATCAAATTTGGTCACATCCACACGTGGAAGGCGTAGGTCATGTTGAAAGTGATGGGGCTGAAAAGTTTGGGAATGAGAGGAAGTTTCACCTTTGATTTGCAAATGTGGATCAGATGAGGGAAGATCTGCAGGGATATGCATCTTGGCATAGATCATCGTAGTGATGGATTCAAGTTGGGTAGCAAGGTCTAGTTTGAGGTCCTCTATTTTGGTGTTGATGAAGGAATGCATATTTGTATTAACGGTGGAGATATTGGCACTGAGTTGTCTCACTTCTTGTTGGGTTTCTTTGAAATTAGAGTGCAAGGAATTGAAGCAAGCTTCCAATTCTTGGCTACAGGTGTGGGCCATGATGAAGAGGAAACATGAAAAGGGGCGGGTGGGACCACACAGAAAATGGGTTATGGGTGAAGTGTATCACAACGACTAGGGTGATGAGTTGAATCCAATGGGGTAAATCCCAAATAAGGGTGTTGGAAGGGGGTCGGGTCCATGAGAAAAACAATTTGCTGAAAAATGATAGGTATGATAGCGATAAGGGCAAAGAGACATTTATCCAATGAGATTTTTCTTTTTTTTTACTCCTACAGAGTTATACTCTAATCTGAAGAATATTGTAGTGATGAAATTCCCAAATGCTTAACAGGAAGAAATGTGTAGCAATTTCACATTCTGAATGCAGGAGACACAATTGCGTGGCAATAGATATTGTTTGTTCTATTTTTTGTTTCTGTTCCAAGGGTTAGGGTATTCAAGGGTTCTATAGACAAGGTTTTTCCCTATGCTATAGCTCTCTCATATACGTGCGGGGTCCAATAGTAGTACTCGGACCAATATCTCAGGGCACCAACTAAGGAGGCTAGACCATGCCCTTAGCTGTACTAACCGAATACCCAGGTACTAGAGAGTATCTTCCTAAGTGTTGTTCTCAATGGCACTATATCAGTTAGGCGACCGGTTGGTTTATCTATGGAGGGCTTTAGGAGATCTAGGTCAATTTGTATACAAGTTTTGTCTGATGCGCTACCACTCGAAAGGGTACCAACAGGGGTTACAAGGGTGGACAACAGATGTGCGCTTAAGTACCACTTGTATTTCCTACGTGTATGAATCCCTGACCACAGGTTTATGCATGTAATGACAGATCTTTGTATCTTAAATACGTTGGAATACGTCTCTACCCTAAAAAAAATTAACCCACAATTTATGTCAAGGAAGTTTCTATGATACCACTTGTAATATTCCAAATATAAAATAGTATGCAGACATAAACAATGAGCTAGAAATGGCAGATAAACAATGATATAACCAGAACAACACCACAATAATACCAAAATAACACCAGAAAGAGCGCTTTGATTATTGAGAGCAATTTTCACTTGCCTCTTCGAGGGGGCAACCTCCAGCAGAGTAGAGCTCTATTACATTAATATCCAAGACAAAACTTCTCATACCCTCGACTCCTATTTATACTAAATATGTCTATCAAAATAACATTCTAGAGGAAGATCCTTCTAGAAGCGAAAGCTTCTATTAGGTATTCTTACACTTGACTTATTCTTCATTATTGCTAGGCCTTATTAATATTGACCTTTATTACATGGAAATATATTATTCTACCTATGTGAGGGGTTAGGTCCATAACATCAAGTAACGCCTAAACATTTGGGTTAGCATAAATTGGTGATGTCAATGATGAAAAGAGTGTTGATAATGTTTTTGTCTTCTCAAGCATGTTAAGTTTAATTTTTAAATAAAAGTTTAGATGTTAAGAGAGGATTGCCCATAAAAAAGTATTGTGTCATTTTAAGTTTAATTTTTTTTTATCAGAATTTTGTTTACCAAGTTTGCAAATATTTCAGGATTAATTTTAAAATATTATTGCATGTAAAGTATGATCTCTAATATCTATAGAACAATTGGTGATGGAGTGTATTATTAAAGCACTCCCTTATATGAAGTCATTCGTTCAAAACCTTAGACTATTTTGTGCTTTGCATGAAAAGCCACCCTCTAATGATAAATTGATAGCCTTCAATTTTGTAATGAAAAAAATAGCTAAAACTATGATTGTAACTAAAAGTATCAACCATGCAATCCCGTGAGCTCTGAGTTTAGGGTTTCATGCTTCAGCAAACCCCCGCCCTTTCCACCACCGACCTCCTCTATACACACCTGGCACATTCTGCTCTGCAACTCTAACTGTATCAACAGAATGAACACAGAAGGGGGGGTGAAGGCCCCCTCATATCGCAATATCGCAGCAAATGACCCTGAGAAATCTCGTGCGCACCAACCGTCCTTTGAACTACCTCCACATTTGCGTGAACAATACCTGTAGGAATAAATGGATGGAAGCACAGGCATGAACATGGATGCAGAATACTCGCACCCAAAAGAAACTCGGGCTTGGATACCAGAAAAATGTATCCTACAAGCCCTGATTGTGCCCTGGTATGTCACAAAGAGAAACAGAATAGGTGAACACACCCAGTTCATGAGGGACCATGCCCTCATAGGAATGTTCTTAGGCCTTTAGCCCTCAGAAAAAGACCTAGCTCACTGGATCAAGGCATTGTGGAACCCCAAAGGGGGTTACGAGCTCCAACTAAGCTCCAAAGGGTTCTTCACAGTCATATTCTACAACTTGTAGGATAAATACCGCATCTTCGAAGGGGGACCCTATTTTTACAACTCTGTTGGTCTCTATCTAGGCTTCTGGATCGATCGCTTATGCCCAGAAAAGGAAAACTTTGCCTATGCCCCAGTATGGATTCGCCTCTACTCCCTATCGCAAGAGTTTTGGTTACAAGAAATTTTAACAGGAATTGGTAACACTCTAGGCAAACATGTCAAGTCTTCAGAAGCCACCAAACAGAGTAAATATACCTCATATGATAGAATATATGTTTATATAAACATTTCCAAAGCCCTCCCAGGCACGGTTACCCTAGAATACCAGGATGAGGAATGGACCCAAACTATAGACTACAAACACATACCCTTCATATGCAGAAAGTGTCATGAACATGGACATCTCTTCAGAGACTGCCCTCTCAACGCCCCCCCTAACAAAACAACGAAAGAAAAACCAAAGGATGGATTTACCCAGGTGTAGAATCGCAAAAGAAACCTACTACTAACAATGGAAGGAAAAAACTCAACACCAATTCCTTCGAAGCCCTAAACAATCTCCCATAGGCAGAAGAGGTGTAAAACACCCACAAGACGACAGGAAAAGAAGACAACAACAACAGGGGAAAATAGCAGCCACAGGAGCACCTGATCCCGGGGATCCCAACTGACCCACAGAACCTCCCAGACATAGGAAAAGAACTGGAAAAGGAAGAAGATATAGTCATGGAAATGGATGAACAAGGCTTAGTAGAAATAGACCTAGACAGACTAGAAGAAGCAGTCAACAAGAAGGACACACAAACCCTACCATAACATCAGCTCAGGAAAGTCCATAAGGTATTTATGGACTCATCAGCAAAGGCCACCTCGCGGCTAGGCATCAGGGGAGACCCAAACTCAGACCAAAGAAGACATCCAAAGGAGAACAAAAGACGTGGGAGAAAATGGGTGCAACAGCTCATAAAGGAAGTTGACAACTACATGATCAACTTGAGACATATACACAAGCTCTCAGAGAGCTCCTTTTCCCACCCATCAAACTGTTAATTATGAAGGTCCTCACCTAGAACATAAAAGGCCTAAATGGAAGATCCAAGCAAAAGATTCTTCAAAACTACATCAAAATGGAAGACCCTGACATTCTCCTTCTCCAAGAAACCAAATGCACGGGGAAGATCGTAGAAGAAATATTCAAAATATGTTGGCGTACTTGTGACTCATACCACACTGATTCGAAAGGTGTTGTAGGTGGCCTAGCCATTATTTGGAATCCTGCTACAGTTATTCTACACCAAGGCTTCTCCACTTCATGAAATCTCACAGCCCACTACCAAGCCATTGGTTCAAACAAGGATGGGTTGATCACCAATGCCTATGGACCACAGAATAATCGAGACAAAGAACTTTTTCTCCAAGACCTAGCCTATATCATCTCTATAGTCGAGGCCCAAAGGTGTATCATTGGGGGAGACTTGAAAATGATCCTCACGCTAGAAGAAAAAGGGGAGGGAAAAAAGATTGGAACAGGACAACAAGAAAGTGTGGCATATCCATTTAAAATATGCTCCATGGGCCAACAGGATAAGCACTAAAAGATCAATTGGAATTTCCCCTTTCCAGATGGTATATGGCACTGATATCATTTTACCAATGAATCTTTCTTTGCCAGTAATGAAACTCTTGCAAGATTCAAATGAAGAACTCAATGATGTTACCAGAAGGATAAACCAGTTGGTTGAAGTCCATCAAAATAGGGCTGAAGTAAATGAAAGGTTACAAATATATCAGGATAAAATGAAGGCCTTGTTCAATCAGAAAGCTAAAGATAGAGAATTCCTCCTTGGTGACTTGGTACTTAAGTGAGAAGCTAGGAAAGAAGACGCTGGAAAACATGGAAAATTCGATCCGATCTGGTCTGGCCCATACAGGATTTCGACCTTTGAGGGAAAAAATGCCTGGTTATTAGAAAACCTAGATGGAGACATTTTCAAAGCCCCTGTAAACGGGTGGCATCTTAAACACTTCATGCAATAATGTGTTTCTAAATCCTCATTGTACATACCAATTTGTTTTCATGCTTTTTGTATAGATACCAAAAAAAAAAAGAGGTTTCTTTTTATGACGTTTCCTAACGATATAATGTTATGTTATTCGCAGGGAAAATTTCTCACGAGACAGTGGAATCGAGGTACTGAAAGGTGACATGCGCAGGTATTCCTATCAAGTATCTCACAATGACAAAGGTAATGAACAAGTAATATTTGGGCTGGCAATATAAGAGCTAATAAAGGTATGAAATCCCATTTCAAAATTTGAGATAAAAGACCTAAAAAGTACGAATGATTTCATTCTTGTTGATATAAAAAAAAAAGTATAAAAACTAAATCAAAGAAATTATTGAAGTAATAAAAAAGGGGACTTAAGAAAAGGTTATAAAAGATAATTAAGAAAATATCTGAGAACAGTCACATGTACGACAGTTTTTCTAAAAACCCCCTTCACCCTCCCCTTGACTACAGTAAATCCTTTTCCCGCTTGACCATGGAGGTCTAATCATAAATCAACTGACAACAGAGGGGTCTCGGTCTGGTCTTGAAAACTCTCGAACAAACTTTCAAGGAAAGAGAGTAGGTTGTGTTTTTAAGTTCTTTGACTTTGACTAGATCACAAACATGTCTAGGTTAATCCTGACACTATTAGTTATCCTAACAGGAATAA
>ML794006.1:441387-459905 GCA_009831015.1 Picea engelmannii
GCTTTCAATACCATATCCTAAAACTTAGCCATGAATATTGGGAAAATGAAACAGTCACACACAGGTGTCACGCTGCCTCACTACATCGCAGATGCTGGAAGCTGGAGAAAGCAGATGATGATTTTTTGCATGCTGAAGACAATACGAATACTCTTTTCTGTTATTGAAGACTTTATTTTCATAGTGGTTTAATTAAAATAGGACTGTTTTTATTAAATGACAGATCCATATTTTTAGGATCTGTGTAACCATTTTGTAAAGGCTATAAATGCCTATTTTGAAATCAAACAAGGGTTCGATTCTGGACAGAGGAATACTCTTTTTTGTACTCAGACTTGCTATACTAATACAGATCACAGGTTTCTTTTAGTTTTGATTGTCAGCTTTCCATTTTCCTTCTGCATTATTATCTGTGTTGTCAAGCTTTGAATGGATTTTATCCCATTGTTTAGCTCATAACCTGATAATAAGTCTATTGATTGTCTCTTAGACCCTGCTATGCACTGGTTTAGTTACAATTTATTCTCCATCCACTTTTAAGTTACCTGCTGATTAATCAATCCTTGAAAGCACTGTCTATTTGTTTATCATTTTCATATTTGAATGCTCTAAACTGTATTGAGTTGTCCCATTGATCCACATTCACAAAATACAAAAACATTCGATTCTTAAGTTACCAAGCACCTCTGGTCTGCAACCACAGAGGGTTTCTTGGAGTGATAACAGAAACAACCCAAAAGAGTCTACATGCAGGTTACTTCTGGCCCTCGTTAATCAAGGATTGTGTTGAGGTGGTCAAGAAGTGCCACCCATGCTAGATTTTCTATCAAAATATGAGGGCACACCCTGCTCTTATGTTTCTAGTCATTTTTGTTGGTCCTTTCACCAAGTGGGGAATTGACTTTACTACATGTCACCCGATTTCAGCCAGGGGGCATCGTTACATCATCGTAGCCGTAGACTACTTCACGAAGTGGGTTGAAGCTATGCCAACATTTAGCAATGATGGAGAAACCACAACCCTTTTCATTTTTAATCAGATAGTAGCAAGGTTCGGTATCCCGAAAGAGATTGTCACTAACCATGGAAGTCACTTCCAGAATAAAATGATGACCGAATTAATGTCAAAGCTCGAGTTCAAATGGGAAAATTCATCACCCTACTACCTACAAGCGAATGGTCAATTGAAGTTGTGAATAAGTCTCTTAATACTATTCTTCAACGAACGACCAATTTTTCCAAGTCAAATTGGCATTTGATGTTGTATTCAGTGTTGTGGGCCTATCGAACGTCTGTGAATACTGGCACCAATTTTTCACCTTTTCAACTTGTATACGGGCTGAAAGAAGTCTTACCTATTGAATGTTAGATCCCTTCTTTAAAGTTGGTAGTGGAGTTACTTTTAGACACTTCACTGCTTGGGGAACACCTTCTATATCTCACGCAGATCGATGAGCAACATCGTGATGCAGCCTTAGCCAATAAGGCTCAACCAATAATGTTTCTGAGTACAATGCAGTGATAGAATTGCTACATGATGCTTTGTCACATGGCATTTCTCGCCTCCGGGTTTACTTAGATTCTCAGCTGGTTGTGTCCCAGTTAAATGGGGTTTACCGCATTTATGATCCCACTCTTCACCGATGATTCCTTAGGGTATGTCTCTTAGAATGATCTTTTGATTACATTATGTATATCCATGTTCCTAGGAGATTTAATCATTTAACATATACTCTAGCTAATCAAGTTTTAGATTGGCATGTTGCTCATATATAAAAAGAAAAGCACACACATACACATGTAAATACATTTGTAAAAACTGTTATCCATAAAGAAAGAAATATGTATATATATATGTCCAAAAAATAGCATTATGAGTACAAAAGTGGGCATGAAATCCTCAAAAGTCACTGGTCTACATCGTTGGGCTTACGCCCTCAAAAAATATAGTACAAAAAGTTCCCTCGACACATAAATGGCCCGATGCCATATAAATTCTAGGCCTATTGGCCCGTCTGTAGTGAACAACGATGTTCACAAGACATCAAAACAACTGGACGCAAGTCCAAGGCACCCCTACTACATGTTTCTACATAGCCGGGGGGAGATCCTCGATAGGAATGACATGAGTGAGAGCAGTGAGATTTCACTCCACTCATCGTAAGACTCTATCAACATTTTCGGCTGGGGATCCTCCTGCAACTACTAGTTCTCCTGCTGCTACTGGTCTTGCCTCTGGTCGAGGACGATGTTGAGTCCTGACGAAGTCTTCCAGTCAAATAGGTCCCACGTTTGTACATAACAGATTCACGAGTTAGTACTCTACAAACACATAAAAAGGATATATATGAAAATTAAAAATTTAATAAACTTCAAAAATATATGTTACCTATCTCGCCACTCTCTTCGTCGAGAGGCACAAGCATGTTCGGATCTCTGAGGAAACCGATCCCTGCATAGGGATAATCCTCAATAACTGGGATATGATGTGCCCACCAGTCCAAAAAATTGTCGGCGAAGACCTCTATAGTCCTCCCTCCACCCTGTCTAGGAAGTAAAGTTGCCCACCTTCTCATTGTTGGGAAGGAGGCTACATGCCCCCGTACTGTCTCTCTAGGACTGAGACTGGGCACCCTCTCGAAGAACAAGGAGCATAATATGGTACCAAACCTGAATTTCTTGTTGGTATGCCTACGACACTCTATGAGTTGTCTCTTCATGCATACAAGCATGGTGGTACTCCAGTCAAATATTGTTGCCTCCAAACACTGAATTTCACAGTGCATATGTGCGCGTGAGGCCTAATGGAGTGCCCTGGATCCAGTAATCCTCTCGATCATAAGTAGGATCACTTATAGAGAGAGGCTGGTGATCTTGTGAATCACCACTTGAGAACCCACTTTCTCAGTACCAACCTCACAATACATGTTGATATAGACCTCAATGTTGAACGGCCCCAGAGGAAAGGTCCTCAAGTTGACTGGTTCCCCTCTTCTCGAGAGGCCAGTCAGAAAGTAGATTTCCTCCATAGTCAGGGTCAGTGATTGACCCTCCAACATAAAATCTTATGTGTCAGGATACCAATACTCCACAAGAGTGTTAAGCATCCTCGATTGTGCCCTCATAAATGAACACTAGAATAATTTCCACAGACCACACTGTTTCAGTGAGGTGATAGCCATAGGGTCCTCCTTGACCAAGATATCTATCTCCTCATGCTCTCTCTCCCTCCAATGAACATACATCCTTTCACATAAAAAATTGGAGAGGAGTCAATACTTGCATTTTTATTTTTTCAATACAAAGGGAGGTGTACGCAGGCTATTTACTACATAGTCACATATGTACACAGGTTGTTTATTATTATGCCCAAGTACATACACAGGCTGGCATTGGACAACCCGCGTACACGCAAACACGACCCTTTTACAAGGGCGCGCCCCTCCAAAAATTAAAACTAACTTAAAAGGGAAGAATTGAAATGCAAGAGGAAGTTTGTTGTACTTACTTGGTCCAAGTAGGAGGGTGTTTTGTCCACCGTAGCTCCCAGAATTCACTCTTTTGACGAAGGGGTTTTTGACCTTTTTGTTAATTTCCAATTTGCAATGGCGAAAATGAGTTGTCCACTTTTATTTATAGACTTTTTTGGCCCTTTTTACCCCTTTTTGGTCCCCTTTGTCACTTTTCCTGGCTTGGTGGCTTACTCGAACTCACTTCTGAGTTATATTTTATTCGTTCTGGTACTTTTCTCCTTTCGGTTTGATGATTATTTTTGGGATTGGTTACATTTTCGTCATCCTTTGGTAAAAGTAGTTTTTTGCAAATTTTGCATATAAGTTAGGGTTTCATTCCCACTTTCTGCATCTCGTTGTATTTTTTTTTTTCCATAGGATCGACCCCACCGAAATGTGACACATAACCTTCTTTGTTTCTTTAGAAGTGTCGTAATTAGGTGGTAGAGCCTACCTCTACATGGATTCCCTAGGTAGATCCTTTGCTACATTTTGGCATCCACACTGTCAGTTTTGACTATAGGCTTGGGAGTCCTCGATTAGTCCCATCATGATTACATTTTGAAGCCTCATTCTTTTTTGTTAATCATCATTCTTGACCTTACCCTTAGGAATCCCTCATGAGCCCAATTTGTTGTCTTTCAAGCTCGCTTTAAAATTCGAAAGAAACATATAACGAGACTATATTTATTCTTTTCGATCTCGTTTGGATTACTTGAGAAAAGTAGTCCCCCGGAGTCTTATTTAATCCCTTTTTCATACTCTCTAAAATTGGAAATATTACTGAGCGATCTTGTTTCCCTTCATGCTCGCCAAAATCAAATTTGAAGGCACATCTATCTGACGGTATTTTACCCCTTTTTCGATCTGGATGTCTAATTTTACGAATAAGGGTATGCTCTAGGAACTTTGGTTCACTAGAAGAGTATTCACAGGCTTAAGTTTAACCCTTTTTTCGGGCCTGAGGGACTTAATTTAAAAAAAAAACATTCTCCCTGGTTTTGGTTTATCACCGTTTTCGGGCCTTGGAGATTACTTACGAGAAAGGAACCCCCCCAGAGTCCATAGTTAATCTCTTTTTAGACTCCCTAAATATGAAAATATCGTCGAGTGATCTTGTTCCTTCACACTCGTTAAATTGGTCAAGAAGAACATCTACCTGGCATGAGTTTAACCCTTTTTCCAGCCAATATATTATATTGGAAAAAGGTACGCCTCGAGAGATTCGTCTTGTCGGGAGAGTTCTCCTCGATTATACTTTTTCGGGCTAAGGAGACTAAATTCAGAAAAAGGCTGTGAGTCCATAGTTAAGCTCTTTTCAAACCCCTTAAAATTGAAAATATTGTTGAGTGATCTTGTCTTTGTCACACTCGTTAAAATGGTTTTGAAAAGACACCTTTTTGGTGCAAGTTTAACCCTTTTTGAGCCGATTATACTAACTGCGAAAAATGTACTCCCTAGAGTCTTCTTTTTGCATTTTTTCAAACTCTCTAAACGTGAAAAAACCACCGATCTTACCTTCTCTGGGCTCGTTAAAATTTCCATAGAAGGGGTCTATCTATGTCATGCTTAATCGCATTATGGGTCTCATCTTCGCGTCTTTGGCCTAATGCCGATTCCATGTTGCCCTCAATTGAACCTTTAAAGCATTCCTTATACTCAATCCTTGCAACACTTTTTGTCTCTGCGATCTGACACCTTGTCCCATGGAGGTATTTTCCCTGAGTGTCCTTATCCTACACATGTCTCCTTGCCCTGAGCATTAGTATGTTCCATGCGCTTGGAACCAATTTTCTTGCTCGCGACACTCATTCCTCCTTTGTAATGTAGCATTCTTTTATTCTTTTTCAAGCTCGTTTAAAAATTGAAAAAGACAAAAAAAATCAAATATACCAAAAAGAGGGGACGAGAAATATACTTTCTTTTTTCGGTAGCAAAGATAGTCTCCCTTGGACAAAGCACATCCATCCATTTGTTCATCAAGCATTGGGATCTAGTGTGACCTTAGGAAGCTGTTCTCGATACATAGAGTTGTGTCATCCTCCGTTTGGTTACTCTTCCAAACATATGGAGAGTTTGTGGTGCCTCCTTCATAAAAAAATTATGTCAATCTTATGCTACCCGAGTTTGATCATCTTTCATGATTTTGTCCAAGGGAATTTTTACCCAACCTGAGTCGACCTTTCTGCAGTTTGTCTCTTTCTTTCATGAGTCGGCCATCTCGAGAGTCCAGTCAAGTCCAGATTCAAAATCGTCGAAGTTCTCTGCCTAATCATCGAGATCCTCTAGTATTTTCCCGATGGCTTGTCAAAGACCTCAGAGTAGTGAGTCCTACACTCCCATTTTACTCCTACCTGATTTTTGAAGATCTTGAATTTGTTTCTCAAGCTACAAAGTCTTCATCTCCAATTGCATGCATCACTAGCTTCTTGAAGATACATATTGTACTTATATACATTCGATTGATTTTGAGATGTAGATCTGTTGTGTATTGCTCGCAGATACACTTTATATATTTATATGACATGGATTTGTAGTGTATTTGATTGGAAACCATGATTTAGTTCATCCTGAACATGGGTATGACTGCCTCAGAGAGACAATTGTTGTTTTGCAGATGGCACCTCCCGAACTCTGGTCTCGGTCTCACTCGATTTCGTGCATTCTCATTGGTGAAGATATTGTAATGTATTTCGACCATCAATTTCTCTTCTGACCTCATACATTAGGGGGCATTTGTTATATCCCTAAAACTCCCTACTCATGCATACATGGAATTTTCTTTCCTACTTGCATAATTTTCCAAATCACTGTTGAGGAACTCTATTTAAAAAAATATTTTTTTGAGCATGTACGCACCCTGCTGCATTACTTCCCACATACATACACTTGCTGCATGCTATACATTCCGCATACATATGCTAGTTTCACACTAAACAACCCGCGAATACCTCCAAAAGTTGCAAAAATTAAAAAGTTGCAAGGAATTCAGTGGAATTTACGGGCTATTGGAGGTTTCCCAACCAATTCACTTGCTATAGCATGTCCCCCAACCAAATAACTATTCTTTTGTCATATAAAATGAGGTCTTGGGGTCTCATTCCACAATCAAGCATTAGAACGGTGAAACTATGCCCAAATTCCCTTTCCTTCCTTGCCCAAGTATTTGCAGCCTTTTGTGAGTTATTTCCTCAGCATGCCCCCTCTAGCCCCTTTTCTCACATACAATCCATTCCCTTCCCTTGAGGTGACTAGTAGATTATGAGAGAAGGCATTTGGAAGGTGCACTTGGAGCATTTTTAAGATGAACTCGGACCAGGTTCACGGAGTGTCGGCCTGCAAATGTTGTAATTTCCAATCTTTGAGTATTGAATAAAAGAATCTCTTTCCCCTGTCCCAAATGATGGTTTTTATGTATTTTCTTTGATTTATACATAAGAATTTATATCTAACCCTAATTGATGAGTAGAAATATAATGTTTGTAGCCTTGTTTGCTTAGTTGTGGATGCAAGTCATCTTTAGGAGGAGACTTGCAGCGTTGGGAGCTACAAAGCTTGAGGAGGTCAACACCAAACGTTGGATTAAAGGTCCAGTTTCTGACTTACTCTTTTATTGCTTTCTGTTAATCTATTTTAGAATGTTTGGGGTAGTGTAGAAATTAGATTGACTTTTAGAGATTCATTTATCAATCTATACTTAGAACCCTGGTATAGTTATAAGGGGGATTTTCCCTCTAGCATGCTCCAAAATGCATAGTTTTGTCCATCAAACTGTGGTATTCTATTTTTATACATATTGTTTATCTCCATGATCTACCTTTCAGTGGTTAAACTAATTTCTAAAGGAACCTGCTCTGATACCAATTGTTGGATTACTGAGAGAGGGGGTGAATCCATAATTGAGATTTTTAATCATTTTAACCATAGTATGCAAGTGTTATTTGTCTTTATGATCAATATAACATTATCATCCAATAAGTGTAGAGTAAATAAACCATGAAAAAATGAACAATCATACACATACACATACACATACACAATACACCAATATTTTTTATGTGGAAACCCAATGCGGGATAAAACCACCGAATGCTTTTTCTTATTTGTCTTTACGAATTACATTCATTGCAAGCACCAACTTCCTTTGTTTTCAAACTACAGCTGGAAGGAGGCTTCAACCCCCTATTTTCAGGCTATAGCCTGAGGGAAGCTCCAACTCCCCATTTCTCTGGCTACAACTAGAAGGAGGCTACAACCCCCTATGTTCTCTGGCTAAAAACAGAATATGGCTACAACCACCTATCCTTGCCCCGTCTAACCGCCCTAAAATATAAGTGCCAAATGTAGAAATTGAATATGTCACTGTCACAAATTGTTCTGTCAAATCTGTCACTGAGATACATGTCACTGTATACTCATCGGCCAATCTGATTTGATCACATATAACTCAAACACTATACCACATGTATGTACCTCAAACCATGTGCTAGAACCTCACTGTTATACAACCTCTGTCTGTACCAATAACTTCAACAACATACCTCAACCAAAATCCTTCAAACATGAACCAATACTAAACTTCAGTAGATCTGCCTCAGATCAACTCTACAACAAGCCCTAAACTTCTAAGAGGGCATCCAACAGATTTACAAGGAAAACCCTCAGTCAGATTCATAGATTCAACACTACACATATGAAAACCATACCTTTTTATTTTTGTAGTGTTTTGTTGTTGCGGTTTTGCTATCACGAATATGCTGCCGCAATTTTTCTGTCGCCCTTTTTCTACCGTGATTTTTTTTGTCGTGATTTTTTTGCCGCCGTTTTTCTGCCGTGATTTTCTTGCCGTGATTTTTCTGTCGCGATTTTTCTGCCACACTTTTTTTGCTGCACTTTTTCTCTATCGATAATACCTTCCCAAATAACCTTTCACAAAATAGATATTCAATAGATGCTAATGAGAGAGCCTTTCTCTCTTATTTATACTTCCATGTAGCTTCCTCAAAGGGGTTACCTTCTAACCAACTTAACCCACTTTCATTCTTTTAGGGCTAAACCACTTCTAACCACTTGTCCACTTCTAACTCACTTTGATACAAATAGTAAATTCTCCACTTCTAGTTGCAACTAAATTATTTTTAATTATTTTCTTATTGCAACAACTTAACCCATGACTAACTCCTCGTTTCACCCACTTGACTAGTCAACTTCTTCTAGGAGCTTCTAGAATTAAATTGACTTCTTTGACCTTCTAGATAACTCATGAGGGTTCTCCAACTTCACCACGCCATAACTCTCTAACCGTGAGAAGTTATGTGGTGTTTTGCATATCACCGAAAATGGCATGACATGTACCATCCATCTAGAGTAGTCTTCCCTGCAAATACATTAAACTTCATACCATTATACATAAATCAAAATGAAATCCATTAATCATACTGTTGGGGCTACTGGATTTAGGGTTGACATCAATGACAACCAACCTAATTAATCAACACTATCAATATTAAATCCAAATATTTACATGGAATTGCATATCTAATCATATCAATATACATTATATCATTCTCTTATAAATTTAAACATTTCATTACTAACTATATATTTATATTATTCTCATGTAAATCCAAATATTTCATTACTAACCATACATTAATATCATTGTTATGTATATCCGCACATTCATTTAAATCTCTACTCATATGAAATTGCATCGCATGTCAATATATACATTATGATAACACCTAAAGTGGTTTGTGGGGAAGGAATAATTAAACCTTAGTGTAATATCAAGTTTTGAATTAGTTTTAGTGTAATATCAAGTTTTGAATTAGTTTTACAAAAGTTTGGCCGGAGAAAAAAAATACTTTGAGAATTATATGTCACTAGTAAAAAACAAATAATAAATATCACTAGATTTATTTGATTTAAGTTAATTGTCTATATGTCACCAGTAAAAATAAAAACAAAAAATAGATATCACTAGATTTATTTGATTTAAGTTAATTATCTTAATTTTTGGGGTCTAATTGTTTTGGATTTATGTGAGTTATCCCATATTGAAGACTTGTTTTCCATTCAAACAAAGGTAAGGTAGAAAGGAGTGGGAGAGAATGGTGTTATGAATCATTCCATTAATATATGCGCATTGAAAAAGACATTAGAAAACTGGTCTTCCATTCA
This sequence comes from Picea engelmannii, assembly GCA_009831015.1. Taxonomy (NCBI): domain Eukaryota; kingdom Viridiplantae; phylum Streptophyta; class Pinopsida; order Pinales; family Pinaceae; genus Picea; species Picea engelmannii. The sequence goes on from ML794006.1 coordinate 451,083, forward strand.
ATCAAAGGTGTACACTTTTTCACTAACCTCCTAACTTGATATTTCCTCCATTTTCTACACTATTTAGATTTAAGAAAACACTTTTTCACTAACCTCCTAACTTGCTATTTACTCCATTTCTACACTATTTAGATTTAAGAAAACACTTTACAATTTTAAAGAAATTTAGAATGAAATTTTTAGTTTTACCAATTTTTTACATGGTTTTCTTAGTGATGGAAAATATATTTGAACTGATTTTGAACCTTTTCAATGGAATGGTTTTTTAACATTGAGATGATTTTGAACTTTTCCAGTGAAATGATTTTGAACGACATTAACGAAGACAGAACCCTGGTACGATTATTGCATGCAGAGGTGGGGTCTCCGTTCAAGAAAATTCAATCTCTGAAAGAGAATACATGGCCTCGTTATTATATCATAGTAAAAGTTTAATGCGTTTTACCTTCAGGTTAGGGTTGATGAGTGCATCTCTACATTACTTCTGGCACCGACCATACATTACTTCTGACACCGACCATCCTCAGAGTGTGTTACTACTGGTAGGTAGCCTCCAAGATGAGTCTTCAGTAGCACAGCATCAATAGCTGCGTCCAAAGCATTTATAGTTTGTGTCCTTCATCCTCCTTAATCTTGGCTGTGCTTTCCCCAAACTGGCTATCCCCATGAGGACGAGACTTGAATATGTCAGAATAGTCAATACTTGAATATCTATGTTAAATATAATAACTCTTCCACACCCCAGTGACAACATTATCAGTGCTTGGGTTTGTCAGGCAGTACTCTGGAGTCTGTAGTATATCTTCAGCCCAGCAAAGAAATCAGAGAAAATATTCACTGATATGCAGATTACTTCACAGAGAGCAAAATGAATGTTAGGATCTAATCGCCCAACAACAACTGCAGTACATAGTTTTCACAATAAGAATGCAACGTTAAAATAAAAATGCATATCCTACAAACCTATAAATGTAGCCTGTGCTTGCGCCCGAGTTGCTCGTAACGTCCACAGAACTTCATAACTCCATGAGATCAGCAGTTGGTGCTTCCGGGTGCTGTCCACATGCACGTGCCTCAAATCACTTCTTATGAGCACAATGCATGCGTTGGGAGTTGACAGAATACGATAACTCTTTGACACGTTGCCATGAACGCTGTGAAAATTACACGCGGTTTGGAATTACATATAAGAATGACTGCAAGGGACCATTCGTTCCAACATGATACAACTTTTCTTGTGAGATAAAAGTTTAAAGTCACAGTCAGGAGAGAGTTAAAACCAGTAAAATAGCTCTTTATTTTAATTAGAAAAATCTAGAGAGGGAAGGGGAGGCTCCTTATTAAGGCACACAATTCTACTCATCGACCTACTACCAAAAGCGTAGGTAAAAATTGCCCATACATGCATGTTTCTGGGCTCTTTTATGGTTGATACTTTTAGATTTTTTTTTAAATAAAAAAGAAAACCTTATATTAGATTTGGCACTGCCATGACTATAGGAAATTATACAAAAATTATATAGAAAATTGCAAGTGTTTGAAGGAACCCAATTTTGCCTTCCTATTCTAGGGCTGACCATATACAGAGCTGCCATTACTAATAGAATTATACAGACAAAATGAGCAAAATTTAGCTTGTCGTCGTGGTAAATTAGACCATCGATGCTATAACTGAAATAAACAAAAGACTCTGACCTGGGGTGAACCGCTTCAGTCCATGCTAGAACTTGGTTGTCCATGGATGGTAAAAGCTGGGGTGAATCGTTGTTTGCAAGTTGGGGACCGGGCTTGTGTTGGAGCGTCCGTGAGTGCCTCGAACAGAATGTCCATTTTTTTATTGATGACACCTTGAAAATGCATCTGGTCGTCCTACCGCTGCCTCCCGAAGAGGAGCTCAAGGTGCTCTTCTGCAAGATCGTTGGAAAAATGCGGAGCCTCTTCTACCTTGCCCATCTTGTCGCCGCCCGTTGCAGTTGTTTCCTTGTCTGTACCTGCCAACTGCCAACTTGGAGGGATCTCCTCCTCCACTTGGCATCCCCCGTCACTGTAGTAGGGCTCTCCTGGCTTGACAGCTGGGGCGACTAGAGGGTTGGTGCCTGGGGGGGGCGCACACCCAAGGGTGGCGCCTCCTCTTTCACTGTGCTCGAACTGTAATGCAAGGCCAGAGGTGGCACCTCCTCTTTCACTATGCAGGGGCTATAGTGCAGAGGCAGAGGTGGCACCTCCTCTTTCACTATGCTGGCACTGTAATCTAGAGGCGAAGGTGGCGTCGGGGGAAAGTGCGTCGTGGAGGACGTTGTTTCCATTTTCACCTTGCTCGCCTCAGGAGACTGAAGCAAGGAAGACTGAGTGCTCTGGGTAGAGTGGCAGGGATGGGCAAAGTGAGCTATGGGAGCTCTTTGGGAGGCAATGAGCTTGGTAGCTCGAGAGAGGGCGTTAGTTTTCCTAGCACCCCTCTTGGGCTTTCCGTGCTCCTGTGGCATGGTGGGAGGGAAAGGGGGGTGGTGGAGGGGATAAGAGGTGGTTGTGGAAAGAAGTAGGATGCAGAATGGAACAAGATGGATGTTCCTGGTTCTTAGGGGGCGAATTGAGGCTAGGAGGACGCACAGAGTTAGAGTGATGATGCCCGAAAAACCATGAAGATCGAAGTGCTCTGCAAGAATAGCGCACCGGGTGAATAATGAATTGAGTTGTGTTCCTGGGATTCTCTTAATGCCACGAGAGCTCGAAATAACCCCTCCATCGCCATTGAAGGCTGACGAGACCTCTGCAACTACTTGGTACCAAATGCCTAGCTGGTTCGCTCACCTAAGAGCCCAACCAGGCACACTAACTTAATTGCCCGCATGGTGTGAGCCATGGGAAGTAAATGCACAGGGGGTGGCAGTTGGGGATAATAAATCTCCCCGTTGATCTGGTCCAGCTGCCCTCCTCATCGCGCCAAGTGGCACCCCATCCGGGTGAGGGTAGTCCCTTCGGGATAGCTCCTTGCAGTGAGTCCATATTGTCGAATTCTGGGGTCGGCTGGAATTTGTGAGAGTGATCTGCTACACGAGATCAACTCCCGCGTTGGCCAATCTGTCTGCCACCTTGATCGCATTGCGTCTTACGTGAGAGGTGATGATAGTAAGAGAGGGTCTGAGGAGTGATTGAAAGCTATGGAGGGGACCCAACATGCGCCAACTAGGGGTAATCCTTTCCAGATTTCTTCCGTTGAGGATTTTAGATGTCAGCTCAATTATGACTTTGGAGTCTCCTTCTATGACTAGGCAAGTGAGATTATAGTCCAGATCTAGTTGTAATCCTCTTATTAAACCCCATATTTTCACTGAGTTGTTGGTGTCGAATCCCAGATTTTAAGCTGTAATACTATGGATTTGTCCTTCAATGTTTCTTATCACTGCTCCTTCCCAGAGGGGCCTGGATTTCCCTTTGAAGCTCCATCAACGTTGGTCTTATGAAACCTCGGTGGAGGGGGGGACCAGACTGAGGGGATGATGGTTAGGGTTGTGAGGAGGAGTTGAGGAGACAGAGTGGAGGGTGAGAGAATAAAGCTCTGGGAGTTGAAGATTGAGGTCTCTCCTAGGTCTGATGGGAGGTCTTCTTTAGTCCAAGTATGGAGTTGAAGGGTTTCTTGAAGGTGCAAGAGAATGGTGGACCAGATGCAAGCCATTGGGGAAGGCTGGGAGTGAAAGACCCTTCTGTTTCTTTCCTTCCAGAGTTCCCAAACTATGAAACCTGGCAGGAGTTTCCAGGTTCTATTCAAGAGTTGGCTTTTGTAGGGTCCTAAACCCCATCTTCTGATCGTGTTTATGATGTTGCCTTTGAACCAATTTGTTCTTCTCATAAGTTGAGTGGCTTGGTTCCAGATTTATTCACTGATGGTGCAGTTGTTTAGGAGGTGCTCAATCGTTTCTTCTTGCTGATGATAGAGATGGAAGATCGAGGGACCAATGAAACCTCTTCTCTGGAGATTGTCCCAGGTTAAAATCTTGTTTTGTAGTAGGATCCAGAGGAACGTTGAGATTTTAGGCCAGAATTTGGATTTCCAAACTGTAGTCCATATAGGATCCTTCTGCAGAGTTTGAAATCTTTCATGTAGAGTGTACCCTTCTTTGAGATTGAAGGTTCTTTGAGGTGAGTGCCCCCATCGTAGAATATCTAGCTCATTGCTAGTTTAGATTCTTCTTAAGGTGATTGCTTGCGACTAGTGTTACAGGTTACAGTCCTCTGCTACCTATAGTTCTTGATGGGAAGATTTCCAGGTTCTCCAGGGAGAGTTGATTGGGGGGGGTGTCCACATGTAAACTACCTTAGAGGTGGCAAGATTTTGTATCTGGTTTTCATAGTGAAGCAGATTTTCTTCCGAATGGAGGGGTGGAATTTGCTGCCAGGAGTCTGTCCAGAATAGTGCGCTCTGACCATTGTGGATTTCCTAGAAGGCGTTCTCCTGAATAAGTGGCTTGTTTCTCCAAGCCGCATTCCAGATGTTAGAGCCTTGAATTTTTTCCTGCATCCTGATCAAGTGGGCTTGTTGGGTATTTGGGGAATATTTGTGTTTCTAGAGCTTGGCCCAAATTTCTATAGGGGTTTTGAGCCATCTCCACCATATTTTGGCTCCCATGGTATTGTTGAGCTTGCTAGGGTCTCGGAGGCCCAAGCCACCTAGGGATTTTGGTTTTCATACTTTGAACCAACTGACCAGAGCCCATTTTTTGTCTGGGTTGTGTCCATGCTAGAGGAAATTCCTCTGCAGATTTTGGATTTTATTTATGATAGATTGAGGGGCGGTTAGAGCTGAAAATAGGTAAGTCGGGATGGCTTGGAGGATAGACTTTAGGAGGGTGATTCTGGCTGGGAGATTAAGGGAGCGGAAGGTCCAGGTGCTGAGACGATTGGAGATGGACAAGAGGAGGGAGTCCTAAGAGAGATTCCATGTTATCGAGTCTGAGAGGGGGAGGCCTAGATAATGACTTGGAAGGGTGCAAACAGGAATAGTTAAAAGCTGGGAGATGTGTTGTTGGATGGCCACTGGTGTGTTAAAGAAAAACAATTGCGATTTTTCCAGATGGAAGGTTTTTCCAGAGGCTTCGCTGAAGTCATCGAGGATGGAACTGAGCTTGTTTTCTTCTTGCACAGTGGGGGTGTTCAAGAACATTGTATCATCTACAAATTGACTATGTGAAGCTGCAAGTTGAAGCCCATGGAGAGGGAGGCCTTGCAAGGATCCATCTTCGATGGAGGCTTTTATATAACAACCTATACCTTCCACCATTATGACAAAGAGGAAAGGGGAGAGAGGGTCTCTTTGCCTTATTCCCCAAGAGGGAGAGAAGGGTTGGGAGGGGGTTTCATTAACCAGGATTGAGAATAAGGTTGAGGAGATAAGGTTCATGATCCATGCTCTCCAGTTAGTTATGAAACTGAAGGCTATTAAGACAGTCTCATGTAGTGCCAACTTAACTTGTCAAAAGATTTTCAAAGATCAAGCTTTAGAAGCATACCTAGAGTGTGTGTTATTTTGAGCGAGTGGATGACTTCGTGGAGAAGAATGATGCTATCCATGATTTTCCTTCCTTCAACATACCCCGATTTCTCCTTTGAAATGATGAAGGGGAGGATAGGCTTGAGTCTTAACACTATGACTTTAGAGATGATTTTGTAGATCACATTGCATAGTGCTATGGGCCTAAAGTTAATCATATTGGTAACCCTCTCTTCTTTGGGTATTAGGGTGAGGAAGGTGGCATTGAGGGCTAGGAGGAATTTGCCGGAGCTACACGATTCCTCAACTAGTTGTCAAACTTCTTTCCTTAACATTGACCAACATGAGTGGAAAAAGTCTGTTGTGAAGCCGTCTGGGCCTAGAGATTTTCCCGTGGGTAGGTCCTCTATGGAATGATCAACTTCTACCTAAGTTATGGGTGTCATAAGGGCTTCATTATGTTCCTGGATGATGAGGGTCAAGATGTTTTTAGTCACTCTTTCAATTGCAACAGTGCGGTCCCTCGGGGGCTCTGAGAGGAGATCTTTGTAGTAGTCGATGAGCTCCCGCGTTATATCCTGGTGGGAGAGTAGGGTGGTGCCCTGCACATTTTCCAGCTTCATGATGCGGTTGATAAATCATCTGTGAATCATGGAGCGGTGGAATAATTTTGTGTTTATTTCCCCCTCTTTGAGCCACTAAACATGGGATTTTTGTCTCTAGAGAATTTCTTCCTGTTTGAGCCTTTCTTCCTGTTGTTCCTAAGTTTATACTTAAGGCTCTAAAGTATACTGTCAAGGCATATGAAAAGATAAAGGAAGTTGAGGAAAGAAAAATCAGTGATTAAAGGTGAGGGCTATAATTGGTTCCTGAACTGTCTTTGTCGAAATTCCCATTTTTCTTGAATGTTGATATCTCTCTCAATTACTGCCCATGAACGTTCTAACTCAACTCGGTTATTTGTTGTTTGTAAGATAGTGTTAAATAGATTTAGAGCGATGCTGGTTTGATCCAAAAGATCGGGTTCAATGTTAGGCTGCCTTGAAACTGGTACTACCATGAAGGATAAAAGGTAAGGAAGATATAATTCAGTGTTTTCGTTTTTGGCTTCGTTATCTCTATTTTACAATGTAAAGAGAAAGATTTTAAAACACAAATTAATAGGATGATTAAATTAAAGTTTGTTTCTTGTATCTGAGTTAAATTTAAAGGAAAGTGAACATGCATGACATGAAGGAAAACATAAAGCTATTAACAAGGTGAGGCGTCAATTTAAGAGGAATCTCACGTTGTAACAGAAGACTATGAAACAAGACAATATTAATGAAGCATATGATATTGAAATCTAAACATTTAGGTCTTGTATCTGTTGATAACTAATACAGAGGAAAAACTGTAGATGATTTAAATGACAAGAATAATAATTTCCACAGTAGAGGTTGCACTAAATTGCAGCCGAGCATTCATCAATTAGATATATGAAAGAAATATGAAAAGACAGGGGAACACATAGCTCAGATGTGACAAAATCTGGAATCTTCAATCTGCATTTCTATTAATTCAGAGCTTCTTCAAAATTACTTTCATAAAAAAAAAAAGTCCTTTTAGAGAAAGAAAAAAGCCACTTTTCAGTCTGCTCCCCTCCTATTTATACAAAATCATTACTACTTGATGGTCAATGATTTCCTACTTTTTAGGGGAAAAGATAGTTACAAAACTGCAACCTTAACCGTTGCATCGTTAACTTTTTGTTGTTCTATTATTTCAAAAGTATAAGATTTCGAATGATACTTCACTATTTAGTTGAAGTCTCTCCCTCTTTTGAAGCTATACATTCAAAACACTTCTCCAAAAAATGAACAAAAATTCTGGGTGGTGTCGGAAGATCTTTAGTTTCAAACAGATAAAACTTTCTTTGTATCTTTGGAAGTTGGTCTTCAAAACCTTTATCGACAAACATGATCACTTGCAATTTTAAATTGGGCTGTACCAGCCATCTATCTATTAGGTTGACATTGATTTCCTTCAACTGTGAAATCTCTATCTGAATCTTCTGCAAGCCTTCTTTGCAGTTCAACTGTTGTTTCACAATGTTTATATGCCCTAGTGGCTCAACACAATCATTTATTTCAATACCTAACTCTTTATTATCCAAAGAATCAAAGATTCCCTCACATTTGTCTTTGATTTCTTTGACTATCTTCTTGTTTTCGACTATGTTCGTTTCCCATGCCTTGAGCATGATGTCTCCTCTTATTTGTTCTGTGATAGAAAGATTTAGATCTTTCGACATCTCCCTATTTCCTGAACATGCAACTGCTTTCTAGAAAGTATTCCTTGTAGATTTAGCCTCCTTTTCCAGTAAAATAATATTATCAAGGGATTTGCTTACCTCTTGAAAGAAATTCTGGATGATCTCTATTTTGGAGATCAATTCCTGTTGTTTGGCTTCTATCTTTGTATGTGCTTTCAGCGAGAGGGTCTGGAAAGCCTTTAAGTATACAACTCGGCCTTCTGTCAAATTTAACTTAGCTTGTAGCTGCTTTACAAGATCCTTTTTCTGAGTAACTTGCACGTGACTTGCTTGTATCCTCTGGTTCATTTCATCCAGGCTTGATTTGAGCGATTGAATTTCTTGTCTTTCAACAACTCTGGCCTGCTCCAAGATTTTATTCACCTCTTCTCTAATGTTTTTCTCAGCATTATTTAACTAGTATTGCAATTGAGCTATTGTGTGGTTACTCTTATTTATCCTTGATCTCATGTTCTCCACAATAAAAAGGTTTGTTATTGCCATGGCTCCCATGGAACCTGCTACCACTGTAGTGAAATTGATCCAGGTGGATATTGGTGGCCACCCACCTTTTCCGACTGGCTCAAAATAGTTTTCTGGCAATTTTGGCAATTTACTATTTTTAGCAGGTTTAACTTCCGGGGCCATTTTGAGGGCCTAAATGAAGGTTTTTTGAGATCGAGGTGCTCAATGATTGCCAAAGGCATGATTGAGCCCCCAAAATGAATCTCCTCGATGATACCTTTCCAACGAGCTATCACACGCCTAAAATGGAGATCGTATGTAAAAATTACGACCCCGGGAAGTTGATGTACTAACTTACCCAAACGGGGCCCACATGACTTTTGGCGCTTCATCTCCTAGGGTTAGGTTTTTGGATGTCTATGAATTTTGGCATTCTGGTCTATTGTAAAAAGGCCTCTAGAGCCTCATTGTAATCATCTTCTCATGGATGCGAGTAGCAGCCACATCTCTTCTCAGAGATAAGCTACCAGCGCCTTAGCTAGTTTATTTACATTCTGTCTGTAAGCATTTTTCAGTCATT
>ML794006.1:464867-479246 GCA_009831015.1 Picea engelmannii
TTGGTGGCCACCCACCTTTTCCGACTGGCTCAAAATAGTTTTCTGGCAATTTTGGCAATTTACTATTTTTAGCAGGTTTAACTTCCGGGGCCATTTTGAGGGCCTAAATGAAGGTTTTTTGAGATCAAGGTGCTCAATGATAGTCAAAGGCATGATTGAGCCCCCAAAATGAATCTCCTCGACGATACCTTTCCAATGAGCTATCACACGCCTAAAACGGAGATCGTATGTAAACGTTACGACCCCGGGAAGTTGATGTACTAACTTACCCCCACATGACTTTTGGCGCTTCATCTCCTAGGGTTAGGTTTTTGGATGTCTATGACTTTTGGCATTCTGGTCTATTGTAAAAAGGCCTCTAGAGCCTCATTGTAATCATCTTCTCATGGATGCGAGTAGCAGCCACATCTCTTCTCAGAGATAAGGTACCAGCGCCTTAGCTAGTTTATTTACATTCTGTCTGTAAGCATTTTTCAGTCATTTGTTATTAATGAAATGAAGTCTTATTTCCGCTGCATCTCTGTGTTTATGTGTATTTCTATATTTCATTGTGTTCCTACATAAATCCGGATCAGAAATCCTCCTCTTCCAAGTTCTGGCCATCTACCAAGGCTCTAAGATTCTTCACCATACCCCCCTCTCTCATATACATATCTTGTTTTAGGTCAACCTTCCTATTTTTGCTGAAAAAATAATCAGAAGAAGGGATCTCATCTCTGGAGATAGGGGTGAGGTCACTAACATATATGGCTCCCATCTGTGGGAACCCAAAGGCGAACTGTAAAGGGGTTAAGGAAGCTATGGGGCTTCCTAGCTCTGTAGATCTTGTCTCTCCCATGACCTTAGGTATATTGACATCAACAATAGGTGATGAAGGAGGAGTGGAATTACTAGACTCGGGAGGTGTCCTGGTCTGTTGGTTGTGGAGCCTGATTATCTTCCTGATTCAGATGTCTTTTACTTTCAGCCCTGTTTATACCCCATGAAATATTTACACCCCAGAAGTATGTACACTCTTCCACGTGGGGGAGTGCAGAGGGGGGGTACCCCCTCTACGGGGTCCGGGGGGGCTATCCCCCCGGCTGGGGGGNGTAGGGGATCGGGGGAGAAGCCCCCAAAGGAAAAATTGACTTGTAAATGTATATTGTAATTTCATTGTAAATCTGGACCATTCATTATAAGGTCGCAGATCTAACGAAAGATATTATGTTAGGGTTTTTTTCCCTAGAAGGCAACCCTCTTTTATGAGGGAAATGTATTGCGGCTATGGTGGATGGTGAATATTGTATTCTGAGAGAGGAGACTGTGAGAGAAAGAAGAGGAAGTTACAACGGGTTTTCTGTAGGTTGTATCCCTTCATTTGCTGGATAATAATATAGGAAGGACTTGGCAATTTCTCTGGTGGACGTAGTCCACACAGGGTGTACCATGTAAATTTGTGTCTCTATTGTATTGTGTAGCTTCTGTGTTTTGTTTCCACATTTGTTTTATTTTATTGCTCCACGGTCTTGTTTTTCTAACAATTGGTATCAGAGCGAAAGGTAACTCGCAGGAAAAGAGGGTTTCTAGTTCAAGTGGGAGCAATGTCGGAAGATGGAAAGTTTAGGGTCAAGAAATTTAACAACCAAAACTACCAGTTATGGAAGATTCAGTTTGAGAAGAACATGTAGACCAAGTGCCTTCGTTGGGTAATGGAGTCAATGATTCAGCTCTGTGAAACAAATTGGGAGAAAATCCAAACAAGATTAGGGTCTCAACGTTAACTTTAAAAACTCTTCAAAAGAAAAAGTTCTGACTATCTTGAGCCGAGTTTTCAATAGATTTCTTCTCCTGAAACTGACCTCAAAACTGTGTAAGACAATCAAAACTGAATCATCCATTCCATCAGGTTTCATGTGATTCTGTTTGCATCAAGGTAATTATTTGCGCTGTGTTCGGTAAGGAGATCCTAGAAACCTATGATGAAAATCCAGCCGAAAAGAAGAGAAATTACCAGAGCATCATGTAACTCATGTATAACAACTTTTATCAGATATGAGGATATTGCTTCACTGTCAGCGAACCTGTTCAGTACCCCGGTGAAGTTATCTGACTTCCCATATTGAATTTCCTTTCACCACTTCGTTGTTTCCAAGCATTTAAATGCTAAGATGAGGGCAATAAATATAATGATTTTCCTTTCTTCATCTCTTTGAACTAGATGGGGGAAATCAATATTGAATTTCCTTTCACCATCTGTGTGTATTCACTTTTTATTTTTTTGAAGTGGGGGCAATCAATGAGTATACATTACACTCGGGAAGATATTTGTTTGAAAAAGAGTCAAAGTATGTCAAATAATTTAAATAGCTCTGGGTTAATCTTCTCATCTTCCTTTAAAAATCATGGGCTTCAGAGAGCTTCTTAAGGGGAACTTTTTAAAACTTTAGTCTAGGGAACTTCCTTTAGCAAAAATGATCAATTATTCCTGTTAGGATAACTAATAGTGTCAGGATTAACCTAGACATGTTTGTGATCTAGTCAAAGTCAAAGAACTTAAAAACACAACCTACTCTCTTTCCTTGAAAGTTTGTTCGAGAGTTTTCAAGACCAGACCGAGACCCCTCTGTTGTCAGTTGATTTATGATTAGACCTCCATGGTCAAGCGGGAAAAGGATTTACTGTAGTCAAGGGGAGGGTGAAGGGGGTTTTTAGAAAAACTGTCGTACATGTGACTGTTCTCAGATATTTTCTTAATTATCTTTTATAACCTTTTCTTAAGTCCCCTTTTTTATTACTTCAATAATTTCTTTGATTTAGTTTTTATACTTTTTTTTTTATATCAACAAGAATGAAATCATTCGTACTTTTTAGGTCTTTTATCTCAAATTTTGAAATGGGATTTCATACCTTTATTAGCTCTTATATTGCCAGCCCAAATATTACTTGTTCATTACCTTTGTCATTGTGAGATACTTGATAGGAATACCTGCGCATGTCACCTTTCAGTACCTCGATTCCACTGTCTCGTGAGAAATTTTCCCTGCGAATAACATAACATTATATCGTTAGGAAACGTCATAAAAAGAAACCTCTTTTTTTTTTTGGTATCTATACAAAAAGCATGAAAACAAATTGGTATGTACAATGAGGATTTAGAAACACATTATTGCATGAAGTGTTTAAGATGCCACCCGTTTACAGGGGCTTTGAAAATGTCTCCATCTAGGTTTTCTAATAACCAGGCATTTTTTCCCTCAAAGGTCGAAATCCTGTATGGGCCAGACCAGATCGGATCGAATTTTCCATGTTTTCCAGCGTCTTCTTTCCTAGCTTCTCACTTAAGTACCAAGTCACCAAGGAGGAATTCTCTATCTTTAGCTTTCTGATTGAACAAGGCCTTCATTTTATCCTGATATATTTGTAACCTTTCATTTACTTCAGCCCTATTTTGATGGACTTCAACCAACTGGTTTATCCTTCTGGTAACATCATTGAGTTCTTCATTTGAATCTTGCAAGAGTTTCATTACTGGCAAAGAAAGATTCATTGGTAAAATGATATCAGTGCCATATACCATCTGGAAAGGGGAAATTCCAATTGATCTTTTAGTGCTTATCCTGTTGGCCCATGGAGCATATTTTAAATGGATATGCCACACTTTCTTGTTGTCCTGTTCCAATCTTTTTTCCCTCCCCTTTTTCTTCTAGCGTGAGGATCATTTTCAAGTCTCCCCCAATGATACACCTTTGGGCCTCGACTATAGAGATGATATAGGCTAGGTCTTGGAGAAAAAGTTCTTTGTCTCGATTATTCTGTGGTCCATAGGCATTGGTGATCAACCCATCCTTGTTTGAACCAATGGCTTGGTAGTGGGCTGTGAGATTTCATGAAGTGGAGAAGCCTTGGTGTAGAATAACTGTAGCAGGATTCCAAATAATGGCTAGGCCACCTACAACACCTTTCGAATCAGTGTGGTATGAGTCACAAGTACGCCAACATATTTTGAATATTTCTTCTACGATCTTCCCCGTGCATTTGGTTTCTTGGAGAAGGAGAATGTCAGGGTCTTCCATTTTGATGTAGTTTTGAAGAATCTTTTGCTTGGATCTTCCATTTAGGCCTTTTATGTTCTAGGTGAGGACCTTCATAATTAACAGTTTGATGGGTGGGAAAAGGAGCTCTCTGAGAGCTTGTGTATATGTCTCAAGTTGATCATGTAGTTGTCAACTTCCTTTATGAGCTGTTGCACCCATTTTCTCCCACGTCTTTTGTTCTCCTTTGGATGTCTTCTTTGGTCTGAGTTTGGGTCTCCCCTGATGCCTAGCCGCGAGGTGGCCTTTGCTGATGAGTCCATAAATACCTTATGGACTTTCCTGAGCTGATGTTATGGTAGGGTTTGTGTGTCCTTCTTGTTGACTGCTTCTTCTAGTCTGTCTAGGTCTATTTCTACTAAGCCTTGTTCATCCATTTCCATGACTATATCTTCTTCCTTTTCCAGTTCTTTTCCTATGTCTGGGAGGTTCTGTGGGTCAGTTGGGATCCCCGGGATCAGGTGCTCCTGTGGCTGCTATTTTCCCCTGTTGTTGTTGTCTTCTTTTCCTGTCGTCTTGTGGGTGTTTTACACCTCTTCTGCCTATGGGAGATTGTTTAGGGCTTCGAAGGAATTGGTGTTGAGTTTTTTCCTTCCATTGTTAGTAGTAGGTTTCTTTTGCGATTCTACACCTGGGTAAATCCATCCTTTGGTTTTTCTTTCGTTGTTTTGTTAGGGGGGGCGTTGAGAGGGCAGTCTCTGAAGAGATGTCCATGTTCATGACACTTTCTGCATATGAAGGGTATGTGTTTGTAGTCTATAGTTTGGGTCCATTCCTCATCCTGGTATTCTAGGGTAACCGTGCCTGGGAGGGCTTTGGAAATGTTTATATAAACATATATTCTATCATATGAGGTATATTTACTCTGTTTGGTGGCTTCTGAAGACTTGACATGTTTGCCTAGAGTGTTACCAATTCCTGTTAAAATTTCTTGTAACCAAAACTCTTGCGATAGGGAGTAGAGGCGAATCCATACTGGGGCATAGGCAAAGTTTTCCTTTTCTGGGCATAAGCGATCGATCCAGAAGCCTAGATAGAGACCAACAGAGTTGTAAAAATAGGGTCCCCCTTCGAAGATGCGGTATTTATCCTACAAGTTGTAGAATATGACTGTGAAGAACCCTTTGGAGCTTAGTTGGAGCTCGTAACCCCCTTTGGGGTTCCACAATGCCTTGATCCAGTGAGCTAGGTCTTTTTCTGAGGGCTAAAGGCCTAAGAACATTCCTATGAGGGCATGGTCCCTCATGAACTGGGTGTGTTCACCTATTCTGTTTCTCTTTGTGACATACCAGGGCACAATCAGGGCTTGTAGGATACATTTTTCTGGTATCCAAGCCCGAGTTTCTTTTGGGTGCGAGTATTCTGCATCCATGTTCATGCCTGTGCTTCCATCCATTTATTCCTACAGGTATTGTTCACGCAAATGTGGAGGTAGTTCAAAGGACGGTTGGTGCGCACGAGATTTCTCAGGGTCATTTGCTGCGATATTGCGATATGAGGGGGCCTTCACCCCCCCTTCTGTGTTCATTCTGTTGATACAGTTAGAGTTGCAGAGCAGAATGTGCCAGGTGTGTATAGAGGAGGTCGGTGGTGGAAAGGGCGGGGGTTTGCTGAAGCATGAAACCCTAAACTCAGAGCTCACGGGATTGCATGGTTGATACTTTTAGTTACAATCATAGTTTTAGCTATTTTTTTCATTACAAAATTGAAGGCTATCAATTTATCATTAGAGGGTGGCTTTTCATGCAAAGCACAAAATAGTCTAAGGTTTTGAACGAATGACTTCATATAAGGGAGTGCTTTAATAATACACTCCATCACCAATTGTTCTATAGATATTAGAGATCATACTTTACATGCAATAATATTTTAAAATTAATCCTGAAATATTTGCAAACTTGGTAAACAAAATTCTGATAAAAAAAAATTAAACTTAAAATGACACAATACTTTTTTATGGGCAATCCTCTCTTAACATCTAAACTTTTATTTAAAAATTAAACTTAACATGCTTGAGAAGACAAAAACATTATCAACACTCTTTTCATCATTGACATCACCAATTTATGCTAACCCAAATGTTTAGGCGTTACTTGATGTTATGGACCTAACCCCTCACATAGGTAGAATAATATATTTCCATGTAATAAAGGTCAATATTAATAAGGCCTAGCAATAATGAAGAATAAGTCAAGTGTAAGAATACCTAATAGAAGCTTTCGCTTCTAGAAGGATCTTCCTCTAGAATGTTATTTTGATAGACATATTTAGTATAAATAGGAGTCGAGGGTATGAGAAGTTTTGTCTTGGATATTAATGTAATAGAGCTCTACTCTGCTGGAGGTTGCCCCCTCGAAGAGGCAAGTGAAAATTGCTCTCAATAATCAAAGCGCTCTTTCTGGTGTTATTTTGGTATTATTGTGGTGTTGTTCTGGTTATATCATTGTTTATCTGCCATTTCTAGCTCATTGTTTATGTCTGCATACTATTTTATATTTGGAATATTACAAGTGGTATCATAGAAACTTCCTTGACATAAATTGTGGGTTAATTTTTTTTAGGGTAGAGACGTATTCCAACGTATTTAAGATACAAAGATCTGT
The DNA here is from genome assembly GCA_009831015.1 of Picea engelmannii. Classification (NCBI taxonomy): domain Eukaryota; kingdom Viridiplantae; phylum Streptophyta; class Pinopsida; order Pinales; family Pinaceae; genus Picea; species Picea engelmannii. Next base: position 471,544 of record ML794006.1, read on the forward strand.
CATTACATGCATAAACCTGTGGTCAGGGATTCATACACGTAGGAAATACAAGTGGTACTTAAGCGCACATCTGTTGTCCACCCTTGTAACCCCTGTTGGTACCCTTTCGAGTGGTAGCGCATCAGACAAAACTTGTATACAAATTGACCTAGATCTCCTAAAGCCCTCCATAGATAAACCAACCGGTCGCCTAACTGATATAGTGCCATTGAGAACAACACTTAGGAAGATACTCTCTAGTACCTGGGTATTCGGTTAGTACAGCTAAGGGCATGGTCTAGCCTCCTTAGTTGGTGCCCTGAGATATTGGTCCGAGTACTACTATTGGACCCCGCACGTATATGAGAGAGCTATAGCATAGGGAAAAACCTTGTCTATAGAACCCTTGAATACCCTAACCCTTGGAACAGAAACAAAAAATAGAACAAACAATATCTATTGCCACGCAATTGTGTCTCCTGCATTCAGAATGTGAAATTGCTACACATTTCTTCCTGTTAAGCATTTGGGAATTTCATCACTACAATATTCTTCAGATTAGAGTATAACTCTGTAGGAGTAAAAAAAAAGAAAAATCTCATTGGATAAATGTCTCTTTGCCCTTATCGCTATCATACCTATCATTTTTCAGCAAATTGTTTTTCTCATGGACCCGACCCCCTTCCAACACCCTTATTTGGGATTTACCCCATTGGATTCAACTCATCACCCTAGTCGTTGTGATACACTTCACCCATAACCCATTTTCTGTGTGGTCCCACCCGCCCCTTTTCATGTTTCCTCTTCATCATGGCCCACACCTGTAGCCAAGAATTGGAAGCTTGCTTCAATTCCTTGCACTCTAATTTCAAAGAAACCCAACAAGAAGTGAGACAACTCAGTGCCAATATCTCCACCGTTAATACAAATATGCATTCCTTCATCAACACCAAAATAGAGGACCTCAAACTAGACCTTGCTACCCAACTTGAATCCATCACTACGATGATCTATGCCAAGATGCATATCCCTGCAGATCTTCCCTCATCTGATCCACATTTGCAAATCAAAGGTGAAACTTCCTCTCATTCCCAAACTTTTCAGCCCCATCACTTTCAACATGACCTACGCCTTCCACGTGTGGATGTGACCAAATTTGATGGTTTAGATCCCACTGGATGGGTATCTCAAATGGAACATTATTTCTCTTTGTATGACATTACAAATGATTTGGACAAACTCCGGTATGGTGTTCTCCATCTAGATCAAGAATGTTGGCAACAGTGGAAATCGAGAAAAAATGCTCTCCAAGGGTATGTGTCTTGGACACACTTTGTGGTAGATCTTTATGAACGCTTTGACACTGACACTGACACTAACCATTTAGGCCGTTTGACCAAGTTGAAACAATCTGGCACAGTGGAAGACTTTATAGTCACTTTTGAGCGATTAGCTTTTCGTACAGAGGGTATGTCTGATGTTTTTTTCCGAGAATGTTTTATCAGTGGCATGAAGGATGAGATTCGTTCCCATGTCCTCATGGCTTGGCCTCAGAGTTGGGTGGACACTAGTAAAAGAGATAAGGAAGCACAATAGGTTGTCTCTTCTCTAAACCGAAAACCCTCCTTTATTCCTCGCATTAAACCTGTCACTCCCACTCCTCCTTCTACTCCACTAAAGATCCAGAAATTGACTAGGGATGAAATGGATGAACGCCAACTCAAAGGCCTTTGTTATAATTGTGATGAAAAATATTTTTCTGGAAACAAGTGTAAGGAACAAAATATTTTTATGGCCATCTCGAAGGATGTTTCATAAGACAATGTTGAGGCTCCCCTTGTGTCTGTGTCACTTGAACCCACTGACATGACCCCTCCCTCAAACCCTCCCGAAGTAGAACCAGTCATTTCCCTAAATTCTCTCACTGGCTTCTCTGATCCACAAACCCTCAAGCTAATTGGTTAAATTAAGCATAGGAAGGTCATCATTCTTGTTGATAGTGGAAGCACCCATTATTTTATTCATCGTCGCATTGCCCTAGAAACTAATGGCCATATTTGTGTTGTCAATAATTTTCAAATCATGATTGCCAATGGAGGGTCCATGAAATGTGGAGGGCGTTGTGAAATTGTGTGTCTCCAAATTGATGAGTACCACATGAAATCTCCTATGTTTACTATCAACATGGGAGTTTGTGACATTGTATTGGGTGCAGAATGGCTCAAGACTTGGGTCCCATTCTCATGGATTTTAAGGAATTAACCACACAATTTGACAAGGAGGGCCAACAATATAAGTTCCAAGGCATCATCGTCAGTTCCCTGGAGATCATCAGTTCCCATCGCATGCAAAAGATGCTAAAAAAAGGTCATTATGGGATTATTTCCCAACTCCATGCCATACAAGCCATTGAAACACCCTCTGTGCCGCATGACCTCCAATCCATCCTCTCTAAACATCAAGTGGATTTTTCCACTCCCAAGGGACTTCCTCCTTCCCATGGTGTTCATGATCATTCCATTCCCCTTGTCTCAGGAAGCCTTCCTCCCATTATTCATCCCTATCGTCATCCCTTTTCCTAAAAAACTGAAATTGAGAAAATTGTTCAAGAATTGCTCAATGCATGCGTTATTTGACCTAGTACGAGCCCCTACTCTTCTCCTGTGGTCACGGTCCTTAAGAAAGAAGGTTCTTGGGGCATGTTTCATGACTTCCATGCCCTAAAAAAACTCACCATTAAAGACAAATTTCCCATTCCTGTCATTGATAACCTCTTAGATGAATTGAGTGGTGGCCAGTTCTTTACTAAACTTGATCTTTGTTCTGGCTACCACTAGATCTGTATGAATGAGGCAAACATTCCTAAGAATGCATTTAGAACTCATGAGGGACACTATGATTTTTTCGTCATGCCCTTTGGTTTGTGTAATTCGCCCTCCACTTTCCAAAGCCTCATGAATCATGTCTTTTGTCCTTTTCTCTGTCATTTTTTCTTAGTTTTCTCTGATGATATCCTTATCTATAGTAAAACCTGGACAACCCATCTTGTTCATGTGGATTGAGTTCTCCATCTACTATCATAGCACCAACTTTTCCTCAAATAATCTAAATGTGCTTTTCGCGCCTCAGAAGTCGAGTACTTGGGTCATCTTGTTGGCAAGTCCGATGTTCGGGTGGATCCTAAAAAGATTGAAGCTATGCAAGATTTTCCTCACCCAAAGAATCTCAAAAGATTGCATGGATTTATGGGTTTAACAGGTTATTATCACAAGTTTGTTAAGAATTATGGAAAGATTGCAACACCTCTCACTGCTCTCCTTAAAAAGAATTCTTTCACTTGGACTCCAACAACTATTCAAGATTTTCAAACCTTGAAAATGGCCATGTGCACCACTCTAGTCCCGACCCTTCCTGATTTTACAAAGACCTTTTCCCTAGAATGTGATGCTTCTGGGAAAGGAATCATCATAGTCCTTATGCAAGAGGGTTGGCCTTTGGCCTTAACCAACAAACAACTGTCAGAGTGACATTTGGGAAAATCAATATATGAAAAGGAAATGTTGGCTATTTTGCATGTCGTGGATGTTTGGCACCCTTATCTATTGGGGAAACACTTCCAAATTAAGACAGATCATCAAAGCCTCAAGTATTTTCTGGAACAACGCCTTTCCTCCCTAAAGCAACAAAAATAGGTGACTAAGCTCTTTGGATATGATTATGAGATCATTTACAAGAAATGCAAAGACAATGTGGTTGCTGATGCACTTTCCAGAAAATATGAAGATGAAGGGTCCCTTTTTTCTCTCTCCTTCATTGTACCATATTGGCTCCAAGTTGTTTTCTAGAAATGGATACACAATCCCAAAAGTTCGCATATGATACAACAATTGCAGGTCAATTCTCCAGTCTCGCCAAGGTACTCTTGGCTCAATGATGAGCTTCGATACAAAGGTCATTTGTATTTAAGTAAACAATCAAAACTTAAATCCATGGTACTTTCTAAGCTTCATGCTACACCCATTGTTGGGCATTCCGGGTTTACCAAAACCTATGACCGGTTCAAATGTTCTTTTTTCTGGGATGGTATGAAACATGACATTCACAATTTTGTGGTTGAATGTTATTTTTTTCAACGCAACAAGGGAGAAACAGTCAAATCTCTTGGAACATTACAACCACTTCCTATTCCCCCTACTATTTGGCGGCATATCTCTATGGATTTTATTGTAGGCTTACCTAAATTGGGCAATTAATCAGTCATCATGATGGTAGTTGATTGTCTTTCCAAGTATGCTCATTTATGTTCTCTTCAACACCCATTTACAACCTCCATTGTGGCTCAACTTTTCATGGATCAGGTCTTCAAGCTTCATGGCATGCCTCATTCTATTGTTTTTTATCGCGACCCAACTTTCACCAACAATTTTTGGCAAGAACTATTCAAGCTACAAGGCACCCAATTGCATCTCAACGCAACTTATCATCCCCAGACCGATGGTCAAACTAAAGTTGTCAACAACTGTTTGGAAACATATTTGATGTGTTTTGCATTGGAAAGGAAAAATCAGTGGGCTCAATGGTTACTACTAGTTGAATGGTGGTACACCACTTCTTACCATACAACTACCCGCATGACTCCTTTTGAAGCGGTATATGGAGAAAATCCACCTTTTGTTCTCTCATACTTTCCAGGTGTCTCGAAGGTCCAGGCAGTTGACCAAACGATTATAGTTCGAGAGGCTATTCTCCATACCCTCAAAGAGAATTTGGTCATGGCCCAAAATTGCATGAAGCAACAAGCAGATCAAGGTCGCTCTAAATGTCAATTTGTCGAAGGAGATTAGGTGTTTCTTTGACTGCAACCTTACAAGAAAAATTCCCTCAAGGATAACCATTGTAAAAAACTGGTGCCAAAATTTTGTGGTCCTTATACCGTTCTCAAACGTGTGGGACAGGTGGCCTATCAGTTAGCCTTGCCCAGTCATTCTAAGATCCATCCTGTTTTTCATGTTTTCTGCTTTAAGAAGATGATTGGAACTAAAACTCAAACCAACCTCCCCGTGTTGGACAAAGAAGGCTCCATTTGGCTACAACCACAAACAACTTTGGACCAACGTGAGAATCTTCTGCGTCAGCGAAACATCAAGGAATTGTTAGTCCAGTGGACATATACAACTCCAGAAGATGCCACTTTGGAACCAACTACCATTCTGCAACAATTTCCTCATCTCAAGCCTTGAGGACAAGGTTGTTTTTAAGGGGGAGGACATGCTAGGGACCTAACCCCTCACATAGGTGGAATAATATATTTCCATGTAATAAAGGTCAATATTAATAAGGCCTAGCAATAAGGAAGAATAAGTCAAATGTAATAATACCTAATAGAAGCTTTCGCTTCTAGAAGGATCTTCTTCTAGAATGTTCTTTTGATAGACATATTTAATATAAATAGGAGTCAAGGGTATGAGAAGTGTTGTCTTGGATATTAGTGTAATAGAGCTCTACTATGCTGGAGGTTTCCCCCTCGAAGAAGCAAGTGAACATTGCGCTCAGTAATAAAAGTGCTATTTTTGGTGTTATTCTAGTGTTATTTTGGTATTATTGTGGTGTTGTTCTGGTTATATCATTGTTTATTTGCCATTTCTAGCTAATTATTTCTTTGTGCATATTATTTTATATTTGGAATATTACACTTGACATCCCTTAATAATTCCTATAGTGATTAAGATGTCTTTGACTGGTTGTTTTATTACCTATAAACAATAAAAGAGATTATGTATTTATTTATCAATCTAGAGTTTAAGAGAAATTTGAAAGATGTATGTGTGCGCTCCATATTATCTATATACAACTTGTTGTCTACATGCTTCTACTAATAGTAAATTGCATTATTATTTAGGAAATGAAATGGCAATGCCCAAAATCAAACACACCACATTGGTTAAAAATAAACACACTTAAATTAGTAGCATGAATAATTGTAATAGCTCAAGTAGTCCTTTACTATGCTATTATCATTTATCATTATGCATAGGCGTACACTTTACATTTGTATATAAATTAACAATTGAATATAAATAGGAATTAAAAGAACACGTAACCTACAAAAATAACCTATAATCCACTCAAGTGCTCTCTAGAATGAGCCCCTTCTAGAAAGTTAGATGTTGGGATCTGCTACAACAAATTTAAATGTTTAAATCAGAATAGATAAACTCACAATAACATTTCAAAAGTTGAAAAATTGAGTCATAAGAGATCTATATTTTTATTTATAAAACCCCACTGTTATGGAAAAAATAAACATTGTTCATTACCAACATTACAACTTCCTAGGTTACTCGCAAGTGTTTTGAGTGCCAAAAATGGTAACAACGAAATCGTTTCCTGGTCTGAATGCTTGATAATGAATGAATGCAACCTAAAATTGTTTAAAACAATTCTTGATTGGCTCCTGGTAGCTACTCTATTCATTTGCACGCCCAACTGGTAAGTTTTGATCATTTCTTTGATAATTGCCATCTATCCTTTCGGAGAAATTATTGAACTGATATGTTAATTCCTCCTGCAATATCATAACCCGCTCTTTGTTTTATCCAAGCTAGGGGTTTTATTATTAGCAACATTTATTTACATTTAACTAATTCTTATAATCCTACTGAACAAGAAAACATTGAAAACTCAATCCAAATATAACTTGTGGGAATGATAGAAAGGGTAAATGGAAAGTTAAACATTAAGTATCAAAATTAAAATTAATTTTATTAGAGACAATTTTTTTTTATCAAAATTGTGAAATAGAAAGACAAAAAATGATATCAATTTACGAGCACATCAATCTTTCTATTTTTTATACTTGAATTTTATTTTATATGTACTAAGTAGTTTAAATTTGGAAATGCATTGTCACATGGTTACGTAGAAAGATGCTCTACAATCCAATATATTATATAGATATTATAATGTAATGAGTTTAAAGATAGTTAGTATTAAAAAAAAAAAAATTAATAGATGTTAATAATAATAAAGCAAAATCTCTCTTATCTTAAAAAATTAATACAATAGATATATATAAAATAAATTGTATGTAAGTAATTTTAAACATTTAATAAACTTTTTCAAATATCCAATATCCAACTAAATGAAGTGATCACTGTGAACTAAAACAACCCTTCCTCCTCCATTACTTAATCCATCTTTTGCAAACCTATCTAGGCATGCCTATTAATATAGAATATATGACCTAAGATTCTACTTGGACATTAAAAATTAATAAATATATTCTAAATAGTATCGATCCATTGCACTTAGAGGTGTCCCTAGAATATATGACCTAAGATTCTACTTGGACATTAAAAATTAATAAATATTTTCTAAATAGTATCGATCCATTGCACTTAGAGGTGTCCCTTGACCCATTACAATTGGAGTTGTTTGTGATATTCTAAATTATCCCCAACTCACTACACTTGAGAAAAATGATGCTTATAGTTGATAGCATTGGGTGATGCATTGTATGTAGAAGAGTCATTTTTGGTGCTTGCATAGAGAGTGGGTTTGCATTCTTGGTGCTTGCATAGAGAGAGTGGGGCTTACATTGATGATAGTTGTAAGAAATGGGTAGTATATTTGCAAGAAAGGAAATTGATGGAAGTAGTTTACATAGTGGTAAATGCAAGGGACTAATGAACCAACTAGGATTGAGCATTGCCATGAAAAAATAA
>ML794007.1:0-34596 GCA_009831015.1 Picea engelmannii
ATGATCAATGAAATAAATTCATTAAGGGTATTTAGTATTGGTTTCTAAGACATATCTTTGTAATCGATATGACTATCAATGAACTGTAAAATACCGTGGATATTCCACTAGAATAGTTCATCACAATAGATCTCATAAATAAAACTGAAATCTACACTATGAAGATTAAATTACTTTAGATTCTAGAATATTTAGTTACTGATTACTGATTTTCTGTTGATGCATGAAATAGATAAAATGCGAAAAATAGAGAATAGTAACATACAATCACACACCATCCACAAAATAATAAAAAGATTTGTTATGGGAAACCCTTACGGGAGAAAACCCAGCTATAAGGTGAGGTTACTCTACTATCTTTTCTCTGGTATGGAGATAATCCAAGTACAAAAGAGAAGGCACTTTCTATGGAGTTACCTAAGACCTATGTAATGTTAGGTTGCTACAAAACATTAACCCCCTTTGTTATGCTATCTAATTTCCCACTCCTAGTTGTTCTGCTCTGCTATGAAACAAAATACAATAACATAGAATGAAACACCTTCTCCTCCTAGCGGTCTAGTATTTAACATAGTCCGATAGCCATCTAGGGGTAGGGTTTTGATTTCTTGAACCCTCAATTGTGATAAGGTTTTGGAACTTCTAGAATGTTCTTAAAAATTCCACTACGTGGCTATCCCCACATGTTTAAGTAATGGAGGTTGACGTGGCATCCACTAGTGATTCACTTGCACCATGGTGATCAATACGGTAGGTCAACTTGTGGGAGGCATAACTTGCACATGCGAACTTCAATTGAGGTAATTCTTGCATTGTTTAAAAGGTCTCGGTGTGTAGAATATAGACGGCAATTCCATAGTAAGGTTTGGACCATAAAAATGTGTCGTTTCATGCCTCAAAATAGATCCGAAAGATTTTAGATGGTTTTTTGGACCCAAATCTCCAAATTTGGACCAATCGCTAAAATGACTCTACAATTTGATTCCTCTAGTTTTTTCACCCATTTAGCATCGAGATAGATGAAAAATAATATAATGATCCATTCTGGATCAATCAATCCTTGTATATACAAATTATTGACACACTAATAGATAATTAAGTAATTTAGTTACATCAAAGTCATTTCTTTAAAAGAGTGCATCTCTCAAAATTGATTGTCACTAGAAACATCTAAACCAATACCGCTTATTTTCCAAGAAACAACGAATTCACTTGACCTTCTTTTATGCACCCTAGTGAGCATTGATGTTATTTTCCAAAAAAACATCCACCTTAGTTAACATGGATGGATGTCTTCCGTCCATATATTATTGGTGATAGCTTAAATACAGGCGTTATCCTTAACTAAGATTAATGGGTGGGAAAAGTTGTTAAAATTAGTAATCTAATATTGTAGAAAACTACTCTTATGTTGTTGGAATACAACAATATATTAGAGTTTCTATTGATTTGGAACTCTAATCAAATGTTCAATGATTTTGGTCAATTCAAAATTGGATAAGAACTCTTAGGACATCATTCCATTATGCATATAACTTGGATCATGGTGAAAGTTTCTCAATGCATGCAAATTCTATCGAACTCTTATCAAATTTGTGCCTAGAAAAAGGATCCTTAACTCAACTACCATACAAATAGTCGCTAACATCGTGAACACAGATACCCACCTATTTAATGGCTCTCCATTGGTTCTTTACTTTCGTCACTGATTAGGTGATGTATTTGAGGGCGTTGCAGTCATTGATTTGTGACTTCTCTTTCTTCCTTCACTTTTCATAGATGATTTTAGGGGCGAAATTTCTCCAATGGGATAATTTTCCATGGTTTTTCCCAAAAAACGAATCGCCAATTCCCATTATTTCTAGAAACGATTCACCCAAATTCGATAGAATAAAATTATTTTACCTTAAAAATCGCCAAAATTTTATAGAAACTATATAAAATCCTTAGAAATTTGAATACTTTTACAAAAATATCGCCAAACATTTTACATTTTGCATATTAAGGACTTGTAATATTAGCCCATGTTTCTACATTGTAATATAAATTTTCATCCTTACAATTATCCCTATCCCTTTTTTGTGTATATGAGTATTAGAAAATGACCACATCATAACAATATTGCACAATGCCCCCGACTTGTATAACTATTAATCACCATAGTGATCCAATTTATGGGGTATCACTCATGGAAAAAAAGAATAGAATATGCCCAACTCCAATCTCTGGATGTTGAACTCCATTTTAAAGCATTTATCACAATAGTACTTGTAGCTATTTAATCAAAGGAGAGATTTTTAGGTAGGGTGAGGAATAATCTCCATGTGTACATGGATCAATAATGAGCTTCACACACCAAAGAGAATGATGAGTAATGAAATTATAAAGTGGCTTCATGTAAACACTACATATTCTAGAGAAATTTGGAAGTCTAAAGTGGCTCCATGTAAATGCTACATACTCCTAAAGTGGTTCATTAACATTGTATTGTTCAATGCATATTGTTTATCCATCTAATATGCTCTTGGTAGAATTGTTTTGATTCTTAAAGGATAGTCTCATGGAAGACACACAATCTTATCTCATTGGGAGTGAGATTGACTAGATATTTTGGGAGTTATTTGAGATTTTTCCTTCTTATCGTAAGATGGGTTGATGATCAATGATTAAGGTTTCACATTAACGTTGGAGGAGTGTAGGATCCATTTCTCTACATTGTTTTCTTACCGTTGGATCCATACTATATCAATGGTGTAAATTTCATTTTGGATCATTTCAACACTTTTCACGAATGTTCCTTCCTATTTTTTGAAATCCAATTATATGAAGACATGTGGCACATCTAAATGCACCACTTCAAAGGGAAATAACATTGCAACTATCAGAGGGGATAGAGATCAACAATGTGCATTACATTTTGATTTTGATTAGTGGTTTCAAACAGTTATCAGAGCATAATCTTGAAAGTATATCATACAAACAAGGTGCTATGCACTGACAAACATTATGTACTCAATTGCATTATGTACTCAGTTGCAGAACAATAAAAATTGTATATGTTAGTATATATACTATCGAATGTATCAATTGGGTTTATTTTGTGTGGTTAAAGTAATAAGTTATTATCATATCCACAAAGGTTCAAATCTCATATGTGACATATTTTTCCCCTTTGGCATAATTTGTCTAGCAAGTTACTAGAATCATGCTCTTGCTTCAACTAATCACCATAGTAATTCAATATATATCATTCACAGAAAAAAAAAACAAAAAAAACATAGCATTTATTTGTAAACACAACGTACTCTATAAATTTGAAAGTTTAAAGTGGGATTGACCAGAGCTTTTGGGAGTTGTCAGAGATTTTTCCTTACTGATAGATGGGTTGATGATCTAACTAGATGGGTACATTATCTTCCTCATCACCCTCACGTCATCTCCTACGTCACCCTGCTCGTGTGAGGTAATAATTTCTTTGGAAGTTTCCTTTACAACTTATAGTGTATGCGACTGACAATCACAGCACGATAAGACATCCTCCACATACCTAACTTTGAAAAGTAAAATAAGGACATCCGTCGGTCTGGATATTACTGAGTGATTTCCCCGAGGAAACAAGTGCTTTGCTGTGAAACTTCCACTCAATTTCTCCGAATCTATCTGTAGATTACTCCATAATTTATCTAAGGAAACAAATGTATTTGCTGTGAAACTTCCACTCAACTGCTCCAAATCTATCTGTAAATTACCCCATAATTTCTCCTTGGAAACATGGCATTTGCTGTGAACTTCCCCAAATCTTTCTCCCATGTGCGACGCGGCTTTCTACTGCGACTCCAATCTTCGTTCAACAGAAACTGTGAGATATAAACATGTACACCTGCATCTCCAGCAGCAGCAGATTTGTGAGTGGTGAAGTAAAACTGCTTCGTTTGAATGCTTCGGATGAAGTGGAATGTCTGAGCGGTCTCTTAATTATGTCCTCCTCATCAGGTATTCTGTTCTTTTGTCCATTTTCTGCTCCTCTGCCAATTCCAAGCTCCACAACTGCAATATTCGGGAGGTTCCTCTGGTATTCAGACATGTGACCTTCTGTGTAAAACCAATATAACAAACCAGAATTTGGCAATGTAATTCAAACTATATATACGGATCAAAGTTCTCTTCACTACCTGAATTTATTGTTTCATAGTTTCAAAATGGTTGGACGTACTTCTCAAGTTCCATCCTCCCAAACACTGAATCGCTATTGCATTACTTAATTTATGTTTACTATTTCCAGAGTTTAAGATTGGCATTTGAACCAAAGTAAATTCAATCTCAGATTCTATACGTTTCGCTCCGCAGTCAAAACCCATGGACCGGGCAGTTCATAATGTTTTCTAAGATTTTAAAAAAATACTTAGTATTATGAAAAATAAATTGTAGAATGTTTTCAAATTTGTGGTGAGGAGTTTAGTAGGTATTTTTCTAATTTATAGTTGGTGTCATTTTTGTTATGGATGTTTCTAATCAGATTTCGAATGTAAATTAAGATTCATTATCAAGACTAATCATCAAATGAAAATTTATTGATGTTAATCAATTAATAATTTAGATACAATCATAATTTTATTTTGTTAAAGCTCCATTTTGGTGGAGTTTGACTACTAGTACCAAAATTGTAGAGAATTAAAATAGGAACTCCTAGTAGTGTAGGAACTCTTGGTAGTGTATAAATAATGGCATTTATACACACTACAATTTAATTGGAAAACTAGCATTTTTAGAGTTTTTTTTAAGTCTTTTTTTTTTTATTATATTTTCATCCATGTACAATATAATATATATAAAGATTTTCTCTAACTTCCAATACTTTAATTTCTAAAAGTGAGTTAGATTAAAATGGATGAAAACTATTTGTCAACTAAGAAAATCATTAGTCAAAAAACCATCTACCAAAAAAGTATTAACCAAAAATATTGACCCAAAAGTCGTCTCTATTTACAAAAATATAAAACTTATCTAACATTCTCCCACTTGTTGTTTTCTTTGTATACATGGGGGTGTTGTGCAACGAAAACATACACACAACAAGATTTAGTAGCAAGTAAATAAAACCAACAACAAGAGATCACAACGAACACATTGAAAGCAATCACACTGTGAACACAATGTTTACGTGGAAAAACCCTTTGTAGGGAAAAAACCACGAGATAATGATAATCGGTATTCTTATTATTCAAGGGAGAATTACAACAACCAAACACATGCTTACAACAAACCTCTCACTCTCTTCTCACACACTACGCTACACTACATTGCTTGCACACACCTCTACGGGTATGCTAGATATATAGGATCAGTTAGACAGTTAAACAAACTAGTTAGAACTTGATCCACCAATTACACAAACTGATCACTAGTGTGCATACATGCACATTCCATTTTTAGTTGATACAGTGTGCATGCATCTGTATGGGAAATTAGTTGGCAGTTTCAACAATCTCCACCTTGACAACAATTTACCTAATATATCATGCTCGAATTAATTTATCACCTTTTTTACAATCCAAGAGAAGCCAAACACCATCGTAGCTTCTCTAACAAAACCAGTTTCATGAGCATGTCTGTAGAGTTCACTTTTGTATGGACCTTTTCCAGAGCCACTCCCCCTTTTAAAACAACCTGTCTTACAAAATGGTGTTTAATAGAAATATGCTTCGTCTTACTATGACAAGATGGTTTTCTAGCCAAATGAATAACACTTTGACTATCGCAGAATACTTTCACCTTGTCTTGCATCCTCCCAAACTCACCCAACAAACCTTTTAACCAATTTTCCTCGTTGCATGCATGTGTGGCAGCCATATATTCTTCCTCAATAGTGGATTAAAAAACTATGTTTCGAAGCTTTGACATCCAACTAACAGGTTCTCCTACAAGAGTAAAGACATATCCTGAAGTGGATCTCATTTTATCCAAGTCACTCGCAAAATTTGAATCAACATAACCGCAAACTAAATCACTGGAACCATCATAGGTGATAGAATAACTACTTGTGCCCCTAAGATACTAGAGCACCCATTTCACTATTGCCCAATGCTCTTTACCTAGATTTTCCATGTATCTACTGACAACACCAACTGCATGTGAAATATCTGGTCTAGTACTCACCATCGCATACATCAAAATTCTTGATGCATTATCATATGGTACACGATACATATAATCACTTTCTTCGTCATTACTACGACATAAACTTAAAGAAATCTTGAAATGGGAATCCAAAGGGATTTGTACAGGTTTCACATTATTCATACTAAATCTCATAATTTTTTTCTCCACATACTTTTGTTGTGATAACCACAACTTACCATATTTTTTGTCTCTGTGTATCTCCATGCCCAAGATTTCTTTTGTTGCTCCTAGATCCTTCATATCAAACATCCTAGCCAACTGAGCCTTTAACCTGTTGATTTCGACAATTCTTTTGCTTGCAACAAGCATATCGTCAACATATAACACCAAAATAATGAATATGCCATTTTCCAACCTTTTAAAGTAAACACAATGATCATATTCACTTCTTGTAAAATGTTGGCTCACCATGAAGGAATCAAACTTCTTGTACCATTGTTTGGGAGTCTGCCTCATGCCATAAAATGAATTCTTGAGTTTGCAAACAAACCTCTTATTGTGATCCTGGTTGGGCCCTTCGTTTTTGAGAAGGAATCACACAAGTTTTGACTAAGCACGAGTTGTGCAAACTCCATCAGAGGTCGGGAGAAAGAGCAATAAAAAGCAGTTGTGGAAGCCAACGCAATGCTAGTGAAGCAACAAACGGTTACAACAGAACAAGAAAACATGCAAATCGAAAAGGAAGACACAACCCAGCTATATATAGGACCGAACACAATTGTAAAAGGGTTCGTTGGTTCGCTCATTAGTTGGTTCATTAGTTCATGAGTTGGTTGGATGGGTTGAGTCGAGTCAGGTTGGTCAGAGTCGCCAGGTTTTGGGATTAGTTGTTGATAATTGTTGTAAGTCAAAGGAAGACAATGTTGAGTCTGTAATGAATTGGACCTATCAGTTGGAGAATTAGAGCTTTGTGGCATGAGTCCAGAGCCAAGAGTCTGTACTGAGCCTTGCTATGTAATTCTAAATCTGTAATGAGAGAAAGATCCTAAAGATAATAGGAAGCAGGACCAAATTTCAAAATATGTTGCGTCTTTATATGTTTACTTATGCATTACAATATTTACTTATAGCTTATGACTTCTATTTGATGGTTCAACATTTAAATGCTTGCTCGCAACATCAGTAGGTTCGATTCATGCATTTATATGTTTCATATCTGTTAATGTCTTTTGTGCAAGAACATGAATGAGTTATTACTACTCTATGGATCCTCTTTAGTCTTTTCCCTACCCTTCCCTACCTATCTATCTCAGCAGTGCTTCAGGTGAGACTTCTTCTCTTCGGAGGATATGAAAATGTCAACGCTCTAGACTACACGGTACCTTTTGTTGGTAACCTGAGAAGGACCCTGGTCTAATCAAATTCGCGCTAACAAAATGGTTATGTTGTCGGAACCTGCGTTAAAAGGGAACCTATAGGGAGAATGTTGTTGCCGATCCATAGATATGGCATTGATCAATGGTGGGAAAGGTGTTGTGACTCCTTCATATGGAAAGAAGTGGAACTAAGGAGAAAATTAGTGGAAAACACTCGCGAAGCAATCTTTTACTCAGAAAGATCGGGTGACCAGTATGAGATTTTTTGGGTTAAATTCCTAGAAGAATTTTTTCACTGGATAAAGACTCTCCAAGAAGCTCCAGAGTTCCAAGGACAGGCCAAGAATATCTGTGCATGGGATACCGAAAAGTTAGCAACACTCCAAAGGCTAGATTTCCCAGTTACATGAGTTGTGGATTTTTGGGTTAGCACCACACTAGAGGGATACATAATCGAATTTGCAGCTGAGAACCACCAGTCTTTTTTGCGGGCAGAGGAAATTTTCAAGAAAGGCGCAAGGGGAAGACTGCTGAGAGAAATCCCCCTATGGATTAAGGTTTTCTTGATTGAGGAAGGGATATTGATTATGTCCCCAACCGAGATGGTAGCATAAACACTTGCACTTGGGGTAGGGCGAGACGAGGTGAGAGTCATGGCATGAGAGAGGGGAAGGGTTCTTTGAAAAATGGGGGGGAAACAACAAGAAACATACTCAAGAGATGAGCGAGATTTGAAGAGAGCTGCCATAGTTGAGAAGTGGTGGCGTGGCAAGATCAAGAAAGCTGCAAGACAGTTTGAAAAGTTGAGGAAAGAAGGTGGATCACGAGAAGTAGAGGAAAGACAGATGGAAGAACTGCAGAAGATGAGAAGACAAGAATGATTGGCCAGTCAAAGATTAAAAGAGAGAAAAGCGAGGAGAGAAAGAAGTCCCCAGGAAGTGGGATGAGAAGGAGAAAGAACATATGTAAGGGAGGAGGAAGCCGACATGAACCTTGGAGGAGAAAGAGAAGATTCAACCCCGATAACAAGAACAATTGGGAATCCGTCCGAAGAGATTGTCCCAGTGGAAAATAACGAGACCCCCCAGATCAAAGAAAACCGCCCCGAAGCTAGTGGCACCAGCCTTGAATCACCCATACCCAAGTGCCTTCTATACAAATAGTAAGTTCGATACTACCTTCTCGTGCTAGTTCTATTCCAATACAATTAGTTAGTCAGTAACAACCAGGAAGTGAGGGTACAGGGAGGAGATTGGAATCCCCCAGTAGATCACAAGCAGGACTGTTACGGTTCACAATGATACAAAAAACAAGATCAGCAATGGCCAGCCATGAGAGAGGTTCGATTGCCCGATACCTAGAATTTTGGGGTAAGGGAGATGAAGACGTTAAGCAACATTGGTTCTTCTACGAAGCAATCTGGAGATCCAGAGGGACTCCGGATGTGAATAAGCTGGTCAAGTTCCAGACTACCTTGAGAGGTCAGGCTCTCAAGTGGTACATGAAGATCATTGAACCAGGAGTGCCAGGGATGCAAGGTCAAGCGTTCACACTTGGCTAGGTACGGATGAGGTTTATAGCATAATTCAAACTACCTCAGTCAGAACAACATGCTCTGTCTGAGTTGTGCGCGATCCAACAGAGGGAAGGTGAATCAGCCTGGGAGTACAACCATAAGTTTAAATATTCCATAGGGAGGTTAGCACATCCAATACACGAAGAACATCAAAGGGAGTGGTACATTCAGGGGTTGTTTCCTCTAATTCAAATTCTTCTAACATAACAACGAATAGCCACGTTAACAAATGCCTTGGAACAATCGATGAAGATTGAAGCCATGGCAGGATACCCCGTGAGCCTGAGAGTAACCCTACCCCCAGTAGATGTGAATCTGGCACAACTACAAGGGAATATATCGACACTGACAAAAAATATTCAGGAGTTAACGATACCCAGACCAGGACGACCACAGGTTTGGTGCACTGGATGTTATACGGAAGGTCATCTAGCGAACTAATTTTCAAGAATGAGGGGACTAGGACCTCCTTATAATTTGATGGTAACTCCACCAGGACCCACGAGAGGAGTTGCACAAGTATCGACGAATTCATCATTCCATAACCCTACCCCATATCATGATTTCCCAGGAGGCCAAGCAACACTGACAGCGAAATATTGTGAGATCTTTCGAATCCACGGCCATGGGCCAAGACAGTGCCCCATCATGTAGAAATATTCGACAGTACCAAACACAGTACATTGTGAGTTCTGCACATCTACCACACATACTACCAATCAATGTAGAGAGTTGGACGTACTTGCAGACAGGTTAGACCGAACATCATTCAGGGTGAATGAAAACCCTCAGGGACCAAGAAGAGGTCGAGGAAGTGGAGCCGGAGGAGATTTCAGAGGAGGAAGGATTGGGGGACGAGGACCAAGAAGATGTTATAATTACGATGAACAAGGTCACTTGGCCAGATATTGTCCTCATCTAAGGCGACCATGGTGATCTCATTGCAAAACCAATGGACACACAATTGAAGACTTCCCAGAGTTAATTGCAAAGTGGGAAAACAAAGTACGACAAAGAGGATCTAACCTTATCAGCTCAGAGATCAAGAGGATTTATAAGGGACAATTTCCCAACATTAATATTGTCACTCGAGGAGGAGCGAAGACAGGAGATGATGTTGATACTCTACCTCAGATCCATAAAGCAACACATAAGGGAGTTAGGTATGATCCGCTAAAGAAAAAGATGTTCTTTAAAGATGTTATAGAAGTATTCCAGAATATTCTTAGTCATGAAATGCAAGAGAACCCCCCCCCAGTTGACTGTTTACCCTAAGATGACACAAGTCCCTGCTTCACCCCCAACACCCAGAAACCCTGTAGTCATACCAAGATAGTCTGAGAAACCCTAGAACGCAGTTGAACTTTGGTTTCAATTATTCTCTAAAATTCTAGGGAATGATCAACTAACAGAAAATTTGCGCAATGTGCTATACCTAGTCTTAGGGAATGAGGAACCCTCAGAAGCAACAATAAGCGATAATATTCCCGAGAAGAGTACTCAGAGAGTGCAACGAATTAAAGTGTGAATCGAAAAAGAATTTCAACTGGTAGCCCGGTTAGATGACTTCGAAATTAAGGACGTCATGTTGGACCTAGGGTCAGATGTGAACATTTTGCCTAAGAAGACTTGGGAAGCCTTAGGAAAACCGAGAATGACATATTCCACAATTTAGTTAAGAATGGAAAACCAATACTATATATTTCCCATAGGAAGGCTAGAGAACATGGAAATCGATGTAGAAGGAGTAAAAACAGTAGTTGACTTTGAAGTCTATGAGACCATGGGAGACAAAGACCCCTACCCTACACTACTTAGCATCTATTGCTGCTATGACAATTATCCAGCAATCGACTTAAAGAAATACACCATGACTTTTGAAGCTGAGGGAATCAAGGTAGTTCAACCCTTGGATCCATATGTAGGACCTAGGTACACATAACCAACAGACAATAATATGGAGGGAGAATACCTAGACCACTTGTACACTGTAACAGTGGGGACAAGAAACGATTATATAAACCCTATTGTTGATGGATCAATAAGATGGAGAAGTATACAGTCAACAGAGGAAGATTCAAAACTGGATTTTGATAGTTGGAAAGAAGGCTCGCATGAAATATTCTCAAGAATATGCGCAACTGTCATAACGACCAGATGGGTTGGGACCGAAGTTAGAGAACACCCAGTTTATGATGGTACCTCAGATCTAGACAATTTTTTGCAAAATATGGAAGAGAATGTGAGAGAAGATCAAAGAATCTCAGTACTAGATGTAGCCTTTCATAACACCCCCGCCAGATGGTGGTCCACTCATAAATTTGTACTCAGAACTTGGGATGAGGTGAAGCAAGATATCAAGTACAGGTTCTGGAATAAAGAGAAACTGGAATCATAGATGTATATGGATCTCCAAGTTGTGCAACCATTTAGCGGAGAATCGTATCCTAGAATACACATTGAATAGTGTGTGACATAGTGGTAGGCTGCGGAGATACCCTCTCGCTTTTGGGTTCAGGTATTTTCCCACTCTCTAGGCCCAATCCTGAAATCTTGGTTCATACATGAAGAAACCATAAGACAGACCAACGATTGGCAGACACTGAAAGCTCAATTTTGTAAGGACTTTTCATTCACAAGTAAGTACCATGAGCTTGAGCTAGCCTTGCAAAAGATTAAAGAACTTATTTTTACAACCAATAGTAATAAGAGATCAAACCTTGTAGTGTGTCCCAAGCATACCCAAGAACTTCAGAATAAAATCCACTTACCCTCAACTAAGAAGCCTATAGAATGCTATCAGATTAGCAAAGATTTAGAAAGCCTAGACGAATTAGAAGAATTGAGAAACCTATCCATCAAAGAGACAGAGGGGAGCAGAGAAATCCAAAACATCATAACTAGCCAGATCGATAGTTCCTACAATCACCCATTAAAATTGCGTAGACTCAACATAAGGACTATAGAGAAACCCAAGATAGCTATGGTGGGAGATTACTGGGATGAACAAACCAGTTAGGAAATATAGAGTTTACTGAGGGAATATGAGGATTTGTTCCCAAAGACTTTTTCATAATCAAAGGGAATTAAAGGAGTCATGGGAGAAATGAAGACTGAGTTAAAACTAGGATGCAAGACTGTCAGACATAGACCATACCATATTAACCCAAGAGTAAAAGAGAAAGTTAAGAAGGATATTGATAATATGTTAGAAGTATGTCTCATTTTTTCGGTAGAAGAAGCAGAGTGGGTCATCTCGATAGTCATTCAAAGAAATAAAGACATTGAGGTTATTAGAGTCTGTATGGGCTACAAAAGCCTCAAATCTTCCTGTGTGCACGACCCTTTCCCAACACCCTTTACCGATGAGGTGCTAGAACAGGGTGCGGGGAAGAAATCATACTCATTCATAGATGGATTTTCAGGATACCATCAAGTCAGGATTGTTGAAGAAGACAAAAGAAAGACCACTTTCATTACAAAATGGGGAACTTTTTCATACAACGTAATGCCATTTGGTTTAAAGAACGTCCCTGCAGTTTTCTCCAGGATTGTGATAACAACCTTTAGAGAATTCATTCACAAATTTATACAAGTCTATATGGATGATTGGACAATATATAGCCTACTTAAGGAACATGTAGCACTACTAAGGAAAATGTTTGACAGATGGAGAGAATTGAAAATCTCATTAAATCTCAGAAAGTGTATCTTATGTGTGCCACATGGAAATTTGTTGGGCCACATAGTCTGCTGAGAAGGAGTATTGGTAGACCCAACCAAAGTTGCGGTCATTGTATATATGACACCACCTACGAGTGCTAAACAATTTCACTCCAAACTAGGACACATAGGTTACTACCGCAGGTTCATTCGAAGATATGCCAACATTACTACACCTCTGGAAAACCTCTTGAAAAAAGCTAAAATGTTCCAATGGACTCCCGAATGCGATAAAGCATTTGAGACACTTAAGGAGAAAATCATTACAACATCGATTCTGATATTCCCAAACTGGGAAAAGGAATTTCACGTCCATGTAGATGCTTCCAGAATTTCCTTAGGAGTTATCTTAACGCAAGCTGGAGATGGATCTATGGATCATCCTATCTATTTTGTGAGTCAAAAGTTGTCGCAAGTAGAACGCAACTACACAACGACAGAAAGGGAAGGCTTAGCAATGATTTATTCTTTACAAAAATTTAGACATTATCTATTAGGGTCTCACTTCAAATTCTTTACTGATCATTCCACATTGAAATACCCAATTAACAAACCTGTGTTGGAAGGGAGAATTTGTAGATGGGTGTTGTTATTTCAGGAATTTTCCTTTGAAGTCATCATCAAGTCGGGACGATGCAACGTCGGACCTGACCATATATCCAGGCTAGATTCAGGAGAAAGTGGCGGAGAAGTGGATGACTAGCTCCCAGATGCAGACTTGTTCAGGATTGAGGCCATACTAGAATATCTGGAGGACATAGCAATATTTCTCAGTACAGGGGCCTATCCTTAAACATATTCCGCAACCCAGAAACGCCATATGGTCGTTAGAGCAGCAAAATACCAGTTGATCACCGAACAACTGTATAAACTAGGACTAGACAACATCCTCAGATGATGCGTCCTGTATCATGAAAGGCAGGATATACTATGGGAATGCCATAGTGGAATCACAGGAGGCCACATAGGAGGAAAGGCCACGGCACAGAAAGTTCTACAAGTAGGACTTTGGTGGACCACACTATTCAAGGATGCAAAAGTATACGCTAGATCGTGTGATGTTTGTCAATGGGTGGGCAAGCCATCCCGCCGAGATGAACTACCACTACAACCAGTTAGAGCTCTACAGGCATTTGAGAAATGGGTAGTTGACTTCATTGGACCAATCAACCCCACAACCAAACATTCAAAGGCCAGGTACATCATTACCGCAACTGACTACCTTACCTGTTGGGCAGAAGTAGGAGCGGTACAGGACTGTTCGACAGACACTGCTGCCAGGTTCATTTTCGAGAATATCATTACTCGGTTTGGATGTCCCAAGAGCCTAACCAACGATTAGGGAGATCATTTCATTAGCAACACTATAGAAACACTTACAGTGGAATTTATGATCCAACATCACAAGAGTAGTCCATACCACCCACAATCCAACATAACAGTTGAAGCCTTCAACAGAATCCTGGAAACGGGACTAACAAAGGTCTGTTGCGCAAACCGGGAGGACTAGGATGATAGAGTTCCAGCTGTACTATGGGCCTACAAGAAAACCACAAAGAAACCCCACAGATACACACCATTCCAGTTAGTCTATTTGAGAGAGGTAGTGGTGCCTACAGAGTTCATCACTCCAAGACTGTACATTGCACAAGTCACATGTATGACAGAAGAGGAATCAGTGGCGCAGAGACTTGCGAAGCTACAAGAACTCGAGGAAACCAGATTTCTAGAAGACTTCCATCAGTTGGTTGAAAAGGAAAGACAAAAATATTGGCATGACCGACACATTAAGACCAAGGTATTCATACAAGGGGACAAGGTGTTACTCTACGACAATCTATACCAGAAGCATCCTGGCAGGTTGCGTATGCACTGGTTAGGACCCTTCATAGTTGCGGAGTTTTGACCCTTAGGAGCAGTCAGACTCATGCAACTAGATGGTGTGATACAACTGAGATGGGTGAATGGTGCTCACCTGAAGACCTACCTGTCTCAAAACTGAGAAAGAAGGACAATCACTCCAATCTGAAGGGGCTTGTATAATAGATAGATTTGAGTTTTGTTTTCTTTCTGAAATTTTGTAAATTTAGTTAATAAAGTCCATATGTGTAGTATTGCGCCATAACAGATAGTTCATTTGTTTTGTATAAGTGTTGGTTGATAAATAACTGACGACTCAACAGTACAGGACCTGAACCATAAGAGATTCCATTCATGACAGTCATTAAAGACGACGGGGACAACCTTTGTGGTCGGAGGGGCCATGAATCCAAATCCAATCTGAGTTATAGGCCACACAAACCCAGTCTAGTCACAACCTTTATTGTCATTTTGGTACCCCTTATGACGCCCGTTAAGACATAAATCCACATTATGCCAAGATTCCATCGAAGTTCGCACCGGGACACCCACCCGTCAAACATAAAGTTCTAAAATCGGCAACGTCCCTATTCCACTCAAATAAGTAAATACCAAGATCGCCAATAGGATTTACCTTGATTAAACCGTCCCATTGGACAACTCGCATTCGATTGTGTCCACACGGTGATGATGAGTAGCAGTTACTGCTAAAAAATTACCTGTTAAGCCAAGTATAAGGCTCTCAGAACTTGGCTGAGAATGTACTATTTCTAAAAAGAGCATAGCCATTTTTGAACTCAGTAGTGCGAACCAGTTGTGACCATTCAAAAAGCTGCAGACATAACCCTAGTTATTACCTGCCACAAAAGTGTGAATGCTGAGAGCCATAACAAGTAGAAGCACCATGACTAAAGAAGCAGTACCATATGAGCCCTGCAACCCCCAGGTCGAGATCATGGGCGATCTCAAAGGGAAGATAGAGAACGTAAAACTCCTCAACCTTGACCTCACAGATTCATCATTTTTCCCATAGATGCACACATACGTCTTTTGGGATATAGTTTCGTATGGAATCGAAGGAATGCAAGTTGTACCAAAAGAAGAGTTCATCAACTTATTTAACTTGACCATCATGAACGTGAGAGACTTACCAGTCTTTGGTACCACAGGCAAGATTGCGCCCTACACGAAATTTCTGATAAGAAAGGTGCATGACAGAAGTCTATGGTTGAATAAGCGGTATCCAATCCATTTTGAAGACATACAACAACTTACTGGACTATCCACCTAAGGAGAGGATGTGTCGAAGGGATTCCAGGGTCCAGGTAAGCACAGGAAAAATAAAGGTGAGCTTAGCCTATACAAGAAATTTAACATAAAGAGAGGAGGATGCACAATAGTAATTGAACCAATACTACTCGAGACAGTTCGGACTGGATGCTACATCATAGCCATCAAGGTTATGAGGTCTTACTATAAGGGATATTGCACTCTATATGCATTATCAGTCGTCGAATTTTGCGCAAATGGAGCAGTGTTCAACTGGTGTAGTTTCCTGTTGGAGGAACTACTAGTAGCTTGCGAGGAAGTGTAGGAGAAGGGAGGAACCTTCACCTATGGATACCTACTTATGGAATTTTCAATGTTCAATTGAACGCCACCTATGGACAGACAACCGACAATACCAGATAAGGGGTGCATGGCGAAGATGTTCGAGCCATGGAAGTCCAAACAAGATTCAGAGAATACAACACTCAACAACGTAGCATTTTCCAAATGGTATAATGGTATCATAGATGCAACACAAAGGTTGTGCATCCCGTAGGAGATCCTCAACTATAACACAAGGAATATCGCCTTCAGCATGAACCGACACAACACATTCGTTTGGCCGAGACATGTCAGCAAGGAAAATTTACACACAAGGATGCTACCGTTCTATTTAGATGAGGAAGCCTTCGATAAGGAAATCATGTCATGGCCAGGAGTCAAACGCGGCCCACGTAAATCAAGAATGTATTACATTTTTCCTGCGGAGCTGCTGAAGAAAAAAGACAATGAACTAGGAGAAGGACCGAGTTCAGGCCCGAGCAGAAGAAGCCAAATGCTATGGTACAAATAGACTCTGAGGAGGAAGAAGAGATACAACAGTTAGAGTGGAGAAAAAGATCGGCCTGTCGACAGCTACCAGACAATGACGCGCTGTCAGGTGCGCAGGTTAACCAGATCTTGGGCATTGTGCTCGGTATCAAGCCATTGGTGGAGCGACCCAGAACTGGGGTCTCACCAAACAAAACCATGAACCCACAACCCCTTACATATGTCACTTCCCACACCCGTTCCATGACCAAAGTCACCACTATCATTGATATTCAGGATGACCTGAAGCCTGAAACATTTCTGTCCACAATCGTCATTGAAAAACCCCCACCACTCCAATTACCAAACCTCATCACTGCCATTCCACATCAGACAATAAAATCAGAGCTGATGTAACTTGATCAACCAGAGATTGTGGAACAACGACTCCCACAAATAACCAGAGAATTACCCAAACCAAGATCAAAAGTTTATGGTCCCGACTCCAAAGCCTCAGAGCTGAGCACAATGCCAGATGTCCCGAATCAGACACCCAGGAACAACAACCTGAGTCTTCATCACAAGAAGAAGACGCCTGAGCTAGAGAGGAGTCAGAACCCGACAATAACCATCAAATCACCTCACCAGCCAAGGGTGAGGGTGCCCAAGAAATCATGACACATCAAGCAGAAGCACCGGAAGAGCCGAAGATACTAGATGTGCACAACAAACTAGAATCGACAACGGAGCAGGATAAAACAACCATGCACGCATAAATAGAGCAGGTTCTCCAGAACCCTCAACAATGTGCAGAATTGATGCAACTCTGCATAGCCAGAAGAGAGGTTTTGACTCTTTTTCCAGCAGAGCTAAGGTTGAGAATCGCACCAGCACCACCAATGGAGGAAGAGGTAAAAAATCGCTCATACCATTCAACATCCAGTGGACTCCCACTACAGACGCGAGAACCCACTGAAGCAACTCCTTCATCTGTCGACCTGGTACAGTGGCCAGTGCCACAATTAT
Organism: Picea engelmannii; assembly: GCA_009831015.1. NCBI lineage: Eukaryota > Viridiplantae > Streptophyta > Pinopsida > Pinales > Pinaceae > Picea > Picea engelmannii. Next base: position 17,761 of record ML794007.1, read on the forward strand.
TTGGACTAATCAGGGCATCCATGGACCAGTTGGAGGAAAGGCTTCAGGAGGCCGAGAGATCCGCCGAGATTGAAAGGAAGGAACAATTTGTTGCACAAACATGCAGAATGCATGAAGCACATGACAAACTCCAATTCCAACACAAATTGGAAAAAGTGCAGGAAAAAATTGCTGAGGCATGGCTGGAGATTTGGAAGGTTGTGCCTGAACTACCCGAGGCCAACGACGTAGGCGAGCCAGAGAAATAGATCGAGCTGTTATAGGAAGCATGGATGCAACTGGATAATCGCACTGACCAGATGGAAGTGAAGCTACAACAGGTCCAACAGGAAGAAGAACAATAGCCTCAGCAGCTATAGGAACAAATGCAGAAGATCGTATTGCAAGGTAACAATGCCCGAGCAACACTGCACAAGCACACAACGGATTGCACCAAAATATTCAGGGAAGTTAGCGACTTTATGGGCATCATTTCTTGACAGAATCAAGTCCTGGAGGAGGTGCGCACAAAGATCTAGGTGCTGAACAAAGAAGTTGTAGTCACAATGGACCCCATGGAGCAACAACAGAAGTTCGACCAAATTCAGTAGGCCAACAACAAACTAAATACACTCTATGAGGAAGAGTCCATAGCCAATAAAGAGTTGCATGATTTTCGACCGATAATTCATACCGCCTATATTCAAATGCATTAGGTCGATGCAACAACAGACTCCGAGTGGAACTCGTTGGTGGCGGCCAAGCCAAAAGAGTATAATAAAGAGACGACCCAACAGTTCCTTTCATAAGCATCACTCCTCACCCAGAAATGACAGGACAAAGTTGAAAGCTTTCAAGGATTAAAGTACAGATCATTAGAGTTGGTACCAGAATTGGTCCCTTCGTTTGAGGAGGTAAAGGAAGAAAGAGCACAAACAAAAGAGCCCAAAGAAGAAGAAAATACAGACAAGGGAAAACAACAGATGCTTCTCGAGGATGTGAAAGAACCAAGAGCTTGACTTGAGGATGAGTCAAGGATTGTAGTCAGAGCCTGTTGGGCCCTTCATTTTTTAGAAGGAATCGTGCAAGTTTTGACTAAGAACGAGTTGCACAAACTCCATCAGAGGCTGGGAGAAAGAGCCACAAAAAGCAGTTGCGGAAGCCAGCACAACGCCAATGAAGAAACAAACGGTTGCAACAGAACAAGAGAGCATGCAAATCGAAAAGGAAGACACAACCCAGCTATATATAGGACCAAACACAATTGTAAAAGGGTTCGTCGATTCGCTCATCAGTTAGTTCATTAGTTCATGAGTTGGTTGGTTGGGTTGAGTCAATTCAGGTTGGTCAGAGTCACCAGGTTTTGGGATTAGTTGTTGATAATTGTTGTAAGTCGAAGAAAGACAATATTGAGTCTGTAATGAATTGGACCTATAAGTTGGATAATTAGATCTCTGTGGCATGAGTCTAGAGACAAGAGTCTGTACTGAGCCTTGCTATGTAATTCTAAGTCTGTAATGAGAGAAAGATCCTAAAGATAATAGGAAGCAGGACCAAATTTCAAAATATGTTGCGTCTTTGTATGTTTACTTATGAATTACAATATTTCCTTATAGCTTATGAGTTCTATTTGATGGTTCAACATTTAAATGCTTGCTCGCAACGTCAGTAGGTTCGATTCGTGCATTTAAATGTTTCAGATCTGTTAATGTCTTTTGCACAAGAAAAGGAATGAGTTCTGACTGCTCTATGGATCCTCTTTAGTTTTTTCCCTACCCTTCCCTATCTATCTGTCTCATCAACCCTTTGGGTGAGACTTCTTCTCTTCAGAGGAGATTAAAATTCCAGCACTCTAGACTACACGGTACCTTTTGTTGGTAACCTGAGAAAGACCCTAGTCTGATCAAATTTGCGCCAAAAATCCTTAACAAACCCTTATGGTTGTTCCATATATATATATATATATATATATCATTATCCAAATCTCCATGTAGAAACATTGTTTTAACATCTAGCTGCTCTAACTCAAGATCATGTAAAGCAACTAGTGCTAACACAACACAAATTGAAACAAGATTCACAACTAGTGAAAAGATTTCATGAAAATAAATACTTTCCTTTTGAGAATACCCTTTTTCTACCAGCTTTGCTTTATAACTTTCAACTTTATCATCAACACCTTTTTTTTAGTTTGTAGACCCACTTGAAACCGTCAACCTTCATGTCCTTTGGAATTTCTACCAGGTCCCATGTTTTATTCCTCTCTAAGGAATCCATTTATTCTTTCATAGTTTCTTTCCATTTAGCACTTTCAGATACCGTCATTGCTTCCTGATAACAACTAGGTTCTCCATCATTAGAAACCAAAGCCACAGATGAAACATAATCGTCATACATTGTAGGAGTATTCTTGACCTGTGTAGATCTCCTTAGAGATGGTTGAGGCATATCCACAGTTTCCTCGATATTTTCTGCATCTTCATCTTCTTCTTCTAGAATTACTTCATGCTCCTCCTTTTCTAAAGATGCTTGACTATGTAACTGTCTTTCGATCCTAGCTTCCTTGCAATAGTTTTCAAATTCCACAGATCTGTGAACTCACCTCCATTATCTGTTCTTAAACACTTGATTGACATGTCAGTTCTCTTTTCAACCAAAGTTCTAAATTTTTAAAAGTATTAAATACATCAGTTTTTCTTTTTAAGTAAATAGATCCACACCTTTCTAGAAGAGTAATCATCTATAAATGTCACAAAATATGGCGATCCTCCAAAATAAATTGTAGGGGATGGTCCCCAAACATCTGAATGAATGTAATCAAGGATACCTTTACTTATATGTCTACCAATTTTAAACTTCTATCTACATTGTTTTCCAAAAACACAATAATTGCATAAATTCAAATCCATAAACTTTAAACTTGGAAGTGACTTATGATCAACCAATACCTTAAGCCCTTTCTTGCTCGTATGACCCAAACATTGATGTCGTAAACGAGTAGAGTCACTTTCTCCTTCATATGCTACCACTTCTTGATTTATTTTAGTCCTTCCTTCAAGCTGATAAAGGTTCCCGATCCTCTTTTCCTTCATGACTACTAATATGCCTTTGGACACCTTCAATACTCCACCTTGAGTTGTACACTTATAACCAACAGAATCTAGAGCTCCCAAGGATATCAATCTCTTTCTAAGTTTGGGTACATGCCTCACATCTGTTAATTCTCTTACAATACCATCGTACATTTTAATCTGGATGCTACTAACCCTAACAATTTTACAAGAAAAATCATTTCCCATAAAAACAACACCATCATTAATAGATTGGTAAGTTGAGAAGTGCTTCACATTTGTTGGTCTTCCTTTCCATAGATCATAGGGAGTTTTATCAGTGTTGTTTCTGAGCATTACTTTTTTTTGAATGTGAACTAATGTATGAACTGCCTGTGTCCAAAATATATCTGTCAATTTGTAATCCATTAGCATTGTTTGAGCCATTTCCTGTGTAATTATCACCCATTACGATAATGTTCCTTTGTCTTTGAACCAATTTCTGAGCCAATCTATGAATCCATGCTCTCGTCTTGCTAAGTGTTCTTAAAAATCCATCTCTGTCCATTCTGTCCAAGACTCTACTTGTGCAACTTTCCATAATGCTAACCCATTTATCATTATACTATCAAACTGTACTTCTGCTAATTGATTTCTCTGAATATGTCTTTCCAAACTCTGCAAGATGCTCGAAGGATGGTTCTTTGGTCTATAACAACTATCACATAGACTCCCCCTGTTTAATATTCATATTACTTGGGAGTCTCTAAGACGGATGGCTCAAAAAAATTCCTTCTCTGATGTGTATTCATCATCATATTCATTGGTAGATTCATCATCATCTTCATTGGTAGATTCATTATCTCTCTCGGCTCTGACTTCTTTCTTTCTATCTGTGGATTCATCTTTCACTACAATGTCTGAAAGTACAATCTCTTGAACCTGTTCCTTATTTACATGTCCTTCCTTTCTTTCAGTTATTTTCCAAACCTGTATGTATCTGACATCTTTCCTTTTCTCTGTAGAATTTTCTTCATCTCATTTTATTGTCAATCTTGTGATCTCTGGTACATGGTCTTTGTTCATCTGTTCTTCTTGTTTTCTTATCCATACTTTCTTATATCTGATATCAATATTCTCTTTCATGGAAGTATCGATCATGCTTATACAATCACTGGCTATGTGTCCATAGTTATGACATTTGTAACACTCAATGTTACGTGGGACCACATAGACACGGTCTTCTTGAACATTTCTTTTATAATCCCTACAAACTGCAACCTTATGTCAAAAGTTAGTACAATAAAAACAATGACCATAAAATAAATTTTCATGCCTGGGAGTGAATGATCTTCTTTATTGCGTAGTCCTTTTGACTGAACTGTCCTCTTATGGTGCTTCCTTGTGTACATATAAGACATATAAGATAAGAATTCAAAAAGCATTAAAAAAACATTCATTTTGGAGTAGAAATAACTCCAAGTCTTTAGCGAAGATATTCAAAGGCTTCTCATGGAACTGGTTTTGTAAAGATGTTTTCCACTTGTTCTTTTATGCCCACATACTCAACTCTGATGTTCTTTTCTGCAACCTGTTCCCGTAGAAAGTGATACTTGATTGGAATGTGCTTCATCTTGGAGTGCATCACCATGTTTTTTTGAGATACTGATGGCACTTGTATGCTTTCCTTGTACTTGAGTAACCAACAAGTATTCCTTTGTCCACACAAGAGTCAAACTTTCCCATTCTGCCATCTTCTCTTTTGATGTAGCATTTGCTTCCAAAAACTCTGAAGTGCTTCACATTTGCTGGTCTTACTTTCCATAGCTCATAGGGAGTTTTATCAATGTTGTTTCTGAGCATTACTTTGTTTTGAATGTGAACTGTTGTATGAACTACATGTGTCCAAAATATATCTGACAATTTGTAATCCATTAGCATTGTTTGAGCCATTTCCTGTGTAATTATCATCCATTACGATATTGTTCCTTTGTCTTTGAACCACTTTTTAATCCAATCTATGAATCCATGCTCTCGTCCTGCTAAGTGTTCTTACAAATCCATCTCTGTCCATACTGTCCAAAACTCTACTTGCGCAAGTGTCCATAATGCTAAACAATTTATCATTATACTATCAAACTATACTTCTGCTAATTGATTGCTCTAAATATGTCTTTTCAAACTCTGCAAGCTGCTCGAAGGATGGTTCTTTGGTATGTCACAGCTATTGCATAGACTCCCCCTGTCTAATATTCATATTACTTGGGAGTCTCTAAGTTGGATGGCTTAGAACAATTCCTTCTCTAATGTGTATTCATCATCATCTTCATTGGTAGATTCATTATCTCTCTCGGCTCTGACTTCTTTCTTTCTATCATTGGATTCATCTTTCACAACAATGTATGAAAGTACAATCTCTTGAACCTGTTCCTTATTTACATGTCCTTCCTTTCTTTTAGTTATTTTCCAAACCTTTCTGTATCTAACATCTTTCCTTTTCTCTGAAGAATTTTCTTCATCTCATTTTATTGTCAATCTTGTGATCTCTGGTACCTAGTGTTTGTTCACCTGTTCTTCCTGTTTTCTTATCCATACTTTCTTATATCTTATATCAGTATTATCTTTCATGGAAGTATCGATCATGCTTCTACAATCACTGTCTATGTGTCCATAGTTATGACATTTGTAACACTCAATGTTACATGTGACCACATAGGCACAGTCTGCTTGAACATTTCTTTTATAATCCCTACAATCTACAACATTATGTCCAAAGTTAGTACAATAAAAACAATGACCATAAAATAAAATTTCATACCTGGGAGTGAATGATCTTCTTTGTGGCGTAGTCCTTATGAATTTTTTCTTTGAATGATCATGATCATGATTGAAGCTTCTTTGTGGCTTGAACATGGATGGTATTCTTGAAGATGCATATTCAATAGTTTTCTTAGATTCTGGTTGACCATGATTCCTTCCTTTGAGTACTTTTGCATAACTCTTTCTATTTTCTTCATTCTTCTTTTCTAGCAACGTAGAGTGCTTCTCTTCATTCTATACAACTGATGTGGATGTTTTTGTCTCTTCAACTTTCTTGTTGAGCTTGATGATTTTGACTCTTAGTGTGACAACTTCTTCTTCAAGATTCTCAACCTCTTCTTCTTTCTTCATTATCTGAGACTTCATGACCTCTTCTGTTCTCTTTGCTTCCTCAAGTTGGATTTTCAATGCAATTATTTCTTCTTCCAGTCTTCTCTCTTCTTGACCAAACTCTTCCTCAAGTTGGTTTAAGTCATTGGTTCTTTCCTTGAGATGATCCATCAATATCTTTTCTCTCTTTTCTGCGTCTACCTTTTGTGTTGCTATGTTGGCTTCTAAACATTTCTTTTGATATTCTAGAGTTTCTTCAATTCTTATGGCCTCTTCTAGTTGAGCTCTTAAATTCTTAATGACCTACTGATCCTTTTTGAAACCTTGAACACTTTTCTTTTGCTTCATCAATTCTTTCTTGGATGACTTGTTTTCTTCTCTTTCTTTCCTTAGATATTTAATTACACTGATCAATTTTTCTTTGTAATCAACTTTTGCTTCATCATACTCTTCCTCTTCTGAATCTGTCTGACATGATGAGCATATTTCTTCCTGTTCTGTATCTACATCTTCTTTGGCATTTTCTGAATCTACGATGGGTGAAGAATATATGTCATGTAACTTATCCCAAAGTTCTTTCGATGATGAACATTTACCAACCTTTTCTCTTACCGGTTTAGGTAATCCTTCCTAGATGAAATCCATTGCTATTTTGTTATTCTTCTTCAATTCCTTCTTGGTTGTAGTCTTTGCCCTTTTTGAACTATCATATCCTGTCACAACTGATAGCCAAATATAATGTCCCTGTTCCTGTAAAAGTACTTATGTCCTTCTTCTCCACATCTCATACTTAAAACCATTCTGACCATTAAAAATTGGTACTCCATTCTTAGAATAATCCATGATCTCCTTCCAGTCGTTAAATTGTTTCCTGAAAGAACCTTGCTCTGATACCAATTATTGGATTATTGAGAGGGGGGGTGAATCAATAATAAATAATCTTAATTATTTTTAACCATATAATCCAAGTGTTATATCAATGTAGCATTATTATCCAATAACTGTAGAGTAAATAAGCAATGAACAAATGGAAAATCATACACATACACTGTACACCAATGTTTTATGTGGAAACCCAAATCGGGAGAAAACCACAGAATGATTTTTTTTATATGTCTTGAAGAATTACATTCATTGGAAGCACCAACTTCCTTTGTTTTCCAGCTGCAACTGGAAGGAGGCTCCAACCCCCTAGTTTCTCAGGCTACAACCTGAGGGAAGCTCTGACTCCCCAATTATCTGGCTACAACCAAAAGGAGGCTACAACCCCATATGTTCTCCAGATACAACTAGAAGGTGGCTACAACCACCTGTCCTTGCCCCGTCCTTCCACCCTGAAGTAGAAGTAGAATGATGGAAACACTGTCACACTATCACTGTGAGATATACCACTGTAAACGTGTACCAATAAATATGAACCATGCATCAACCTGTACCTCAACTTGTAATCAACCTATACCATAAAAAATTTCATCAACAATGCACCAACCTGTACCAAGCAACCTGTAATCAACCTATACCATAAACAAGTGCATCAACCATACACCAACCTGTACCAAACAACTTGTAATCAACCTATACCATAAACAAGTGCATCCAACCATGTACCAAGTATGTACCAATCATGTTTCAACTACTCATCAACTATGACTCATCAATATGTACCAACATCATCAACTATACACCTCATGTATGTGCCAACTCATCAACTACTTGTCTCAACCATGTACTCAACATGTATCTCAACCAAAATCCCTCATCCATTTCATCATACAAATCTGATTTGTAGATTTGTAATAGACCTAGTGTATATGATCACATTCCTACAAACCTTCCTTAAATTTAACAACAAGAGACTAGCAATTTCATCAAACTTTTCTTTAGCCTCACATGCCTAGTTTTAGATTAGTCAACAACCCTAACTTGAAGTAATCATAACTTTGAACCTGTAATGTATAAATATATGAAATTGATATATAATTTTATTCAATGTGTTTTATTCAATTCCTCCAAGTGTCACTACTTGGAACCTCTCAGAAAAGGAGTTATAGCAAAAATGGCATACCTTGTTGAATTCTGGCTTATTCTAGAGAGCGACCTTGTAGAGCATGCCCTGCACAAAATGTTTGTTGAATAACTCTTAAACTATTAAAAAACATACTATAGACTATACTCTAACCAACACATTTGGTTTCACTGAATTGGGATCTGTTAGGAAGAAGGTATGACGTTTTTACCCGAAATACCTTTTTTTTACTAGTTTCAGGACTAGCCACAAACCCTAGTTTCCACGGAATGTAACTCCAAAAATGGAACAAACCACAAGATGAATTGTTTACCACGGATACTTGGATATGTTTCCTAAATGGAATAGCAATTTCAAGGTCTGAATCATTATAGAAACAAAGTTATGGTGAAAATGGTGAGATGACCTGAAAAAAAACATACCTTAGAAAGCACCATCAAAAGAATTTATTCTTCCTTGCATTTCGGCCTTCTTTTCTTCACCTTCACTTAGAAATCTGGTTTATATATCCTTGGTTACCTTAGACACCTATATATATTGAATATTCTCAAGTGTGTTTAAAATGAGAGAGCCTAGCCTCTTATTTATACTCTCCAAGTTCCTTAAAAACATCTTCTAGGTCACTTGGCCCCACTTTCCTTATTTTAGGGTTAACCCACTTCTAATTTCTCCATTAAATTTATTTTTGAAAGAATTTATTTTGCATTCACTTTGAATTACAATACACTCATTACTTCACTTTATTATTTACCTTTTAAAATATCTTAAACCACTTTGACTACTTTGACCTTTTGGGGCTTCTAGATGACATATGAGGGTCCTCCAACTTCATAAGGCCATAACTCTCAAACCGTGAGGAGTTATGTGACATTCCACATACCAACAGAAATGACATGACATTTACTATCCATATAAAATATTATTATCTGAAAACATATCATAACTCATACCGTTACCCATCAAACAAACTTTGGTCTATTACCCAAACCTGGGGTCTCCAACTTCTCATGGCCATAACTCTCTATCCGTGAGGAGTTATGTGATGTTCCACATACTAATGAAAATGTAATGACAAGCACTATCCATCTAGGATAGTTTACCTGACAAATTCACTGTCCTTCATCTCATTATTCCACAATTAAGCATGGGGTCTCTTACTCCGCAAAGCGTCTTCCCATGAGGGCTTTCACCACAAGGGGAACACTTTGGAGTTCATCCATATTTACTTCTTATCAACCATGACAAGACAATAATGAGTCATCTTTACATCAACCAATCTTGGGTCCATTACCCAAACCTTTGTGTTGTGGGGCTTTCTTCAAGGGTTGACATAAATGACAACCAACCTTAATCAACACTCTTTGGATGTTTTTGTTCTTTTCTAGCAATCCTTCTTGAGATACCCATATTTTCCATAGAACCAATATTGTTTCTTACCCTTCTTGCCTCTTGACTTAGATCTTTATGTACCTCTTTGATCTTTCCCTCTTTCTGTATATCGACCTCTGACCACCATTGCTTCTGTCGTTGAGGTTTCTTTATTGGATCTTCTCCTCATTTCCTCATCCAACAAAGCTCCCACAATAGTATCATAATCAATGGTGTCTGTTATGATAAACCATATAGATGTGACCATATGATCCCAAGATTAAGGTAATGAAAACAATAGCGTGACTACTTTGTCCTCAACTTCATAGTTTACATCCATACTAGTTAATTGACAAATTAGGGTATTGAAAATATTTAAATGATCGATATTTTTTGTACCTTCTTTAATCTGTAAGCTATACAACTGCCTCTTCAAGAATATTTTGTTCATCAAGGACTTTGTCATATAAAGAATTTCCAGTCCATTCCACCTCAATGATGCATAACAACCTTAATGACTCTATACAAAGCTTATAAATAATTTCAAGTAGATCAAAGAGAGGGTCAAAACCAAGAGGTGCGAGAGAAAAGATTATGATACATGTAATGCATTGAATGTGGGAGAAGAAAACTTATAAGGAAAAAACCAATTTGATGATGTAACTATAAAACGTTATCATGATTGTGTCATAAAATAGAAATATCACACATGTATCCAATCAATGTAATTCCAACCAACATCCAAAACCATAAATTATGTGTAAAAAGAACAATTTGAAGGGAACAAAGTCTACTTAATGAGACTCAATTAAAAAAAATTAAAGCGGGCTCTCCAAGTTGGTTGACTTGGGGCTAGTTGAGGCTTCAACAAATTGAAACACAATGGATGAATCCAGGAGTCTTTGCTATATATTTTTGGATTATGAGCACAAAGTGGAGACATTTTCTATGTTTCATTTCCCAAGGACATCCAAAAAGCAATGTACAGGGATATGGTTCCCTAGTGAGGAATTCATTGGTGATGCTTGTGTACCAGTTAAATAAGCTTATCTATCATGCCAAGAGGATACAATGTTTAGTTTCATTTCCTTAAAGATAACATTAAAGATCTAGGATAAAACATTCATCACAGAGCTTAATAGACTCTAGGATATAAATATTTTCACCAAACATAGATATGTTATTCCTCAATGTTTCTCCACTTCCCATGAGCATCTATAGCCTCAATAGAGTCACCACAACATTAGAGACTTTGCCCCATTTCCAGTGAGCTTCCATAGCCTCACTATATATATTTACATGTCTCGTCTATTTATTGTATCTCCTTTCCTAATCCATTAATTTTGATTTTATATATGCTTGAGAAATCGGAAGATGGAGGAAGTAGTGGCATTTTACAAGATCAATAGGGGTTGGATAACCTCTTGTTGGGATTTATTTAATGATTTTTTGCACTTAGATATTAAAGTAATCCATGTATGATTTTTATCAAGTAGTTTTTCAACTTTTCATCCTTCATGTGAGCAACTTTTTTGGGGTCTGGATGGATCTCTCAATAAATTAGACTTGTCTCTTGACCAAGATGCAAGAACAATTGATTATTTTTCACTTGGGAAGATCATTTCCAACCACTTAAACATTACTCCTATATATCCCCAATTTATTTAAGGTCATCTTTCCTTCTTACTCATTGGGCATAATCATGCAAAAAATTTCTAACTTATTTCATGTATGTGATATTTCCATTGTGGGGTGAAAGCTAAAAAAACACATGTGCATTCAACCATAGTCATTGAACCAAAATTAGATGAATACATACCCATATCATCTTCAAGAAAAAGACAAATTTTGAAACAGAAACTTAAAACAAGGATGAGTTGTAGATGTCAAGTGGGATACATGTTGCAAAATCAAAAGAAAAACAAACATTTGGATAGGAGAAGAACTTGAAAAGAAAATGATTCATCAATAATAAATCTAAAACATGCAAGAAAGGTGAAAATATATAAGCAACTAAATCATTGCAAACCACTTGCCATCTATCACACATCATAAGAAAATCCAATGCTAATGTACCCCCTAGGAAATGGCTCATCACTATGAAATATTTCAAATGTGAGCAATTGTCTTAGGAAAATTTCATTGTTGGGATAGGATGTATCTAGTTTTAGGATTCATTATTTAACCTTTTACAACTAGTTCCTATACCCTTAAGTTTCACAGACGTGTTTGGATTGCAAATTGGTTCTCTGATAATGATTGAATCCTTAGCAATGTTGCACCATGCTCAATTTCTTGTTCAATAGATTTATCTTTGAATATACCTTTCTTTTTCACTGGCTTCAATCACCTAGGTGCTTCACAGAATTCGTGAGTGATATGATAGTGAAGAATGCAAAACTAGGCTACATATACTTGAGAAAGTTTATAACCAGTAACAAACTATAAGCCTTAGACCATATTGAAATTTTAGGTGGTTAGGGGTAGAATATGATGGGATAAAATTCCTTAATGTTGTTTCCATCTCTGTGTTCGATAAGTGTTGATAAAAATTCCCTATACTCATTCCCCAAAAGTTCTGCTCATCCATGTTTCACATTCAGGTGCAAATATACCAATAACCTTAATACTTGATCCAGGTGGATATTGGTGGCCACCCGCCTATTCCACTTGGACCCCCACCATTGTTTCTTTCAGTGTTTCAGTTTCCTTAATTGTAGCACAATTTACTATTTTTGGCAGTTTTTCGGGTCCTGAACTTCCGGAGCCATTTTGAGGACCTAAACGACGCTTTTTGGGCATCTACCAATCAAAAGTTATGTTCATAACATTTTTTGCCAAAAATTGTAGTCCTCAGATAGATCTTTCTAACAATGTATCATATGCGTCAAATGAATATAGTATGCCAAAGTTACGACCCCGGGAAATTGATGTACCAATTTACCCCGATGGGGCCCATATTCTAGCGTTTCATCTCCTAGGGTTAGGTTTTTTGGATTTTTAGGGTTTCCATTGTTTGTCAATAATATATGGGCCTTCAAGCCTCATTGTCACATAGATTTCAGAGGCCTGTAGCCGCCACATCTCTTCTCATAGATAAGCTACCAACGCCCTAGCTAGTTTATTTCTATTATGTCTGTAAACAAATTACAGTTCTTTGATATTAATGAAATGAAGTGTTATTTCCGTTGCATCTTTATATTCATGGTTATTTGTGTATTATGTTGCATTCCTGCATAAATCCAGATCAGTGGTATAAGAGTGATCTGCTCTTTCTCGATCCTTCTTTGCATGTCCCCAACGAGGTCGGGGTATAAGGAGTTAGGGCTCGATCTGGTTGAACCTTTGCAAGGTCAACCTCACAAAGCCCAATATTCGCCCATGGGGGACGAAAAGAAAGACAAGGGAGTAGCAGGGATGATTTTAAGGATGTAAATTTATATTAAAATGTAGAAACATGGGATAATCTTACTAGTCCTTAATATGGAAAATGTAAAAATTTTAGCGGTAGTTCTGTAAAAATATTTAAATTTATAAGAATTTTATATACTTTATATAAACTTTTGGCGATTTTTATGGTAAAAAAATTTTATTCTATGGAATCTGGGTGAATACTGTTTAGAAAAAATTGAAATTGGCGAATTTGTTTTTCGGAAAAACCATGGAAAATTAGCCCATTTGTGAAATATAGCCCCTAAAATCATCTATGGGGAGCAAGAGATTCTATCAAAATATTGCTCGAGGAGGCCCTTGAAAAACAAAGGAACGTGATGATGGATAACTTATCACAGATCCTTCAACGATAGCCCACTAGTGGCGAATCTGCATCCAACAACCACTCTGGAGGCGCAACCCCTTTTATGGTACAAGTAAACTTTGAAATTCCCATATTTGATGGTCAAATAGATGCAGACGTCGTATATAGATGGATGAATCTATTAGTAGGATATTCCTTAGTTCATGACTTTTCCGACCAGAAGAAGATTATTTTTTCACTGCTCAAAGTCACCCCCCATGTCAAGGACTGGTGGGAAACCTATTGTCAGAAAAAGGATGAGGAGGAACCCTCCCCGTTCTCGGATGTACCCACTTGGAATTCTTTCTGAGATGCCATCAAGGAACAATATTATCCCGTGGGGAGCTATGAGGATAAGTACATACAATGGACTACGTTGTGGAAACAAATGGATCAAGATGTGTATGAGCTGACAAATCTATTCCATACCCTACGCACAAAGTTGGGTATCAAATATTTAGAGAAACATTTGGTGTTGAAGTATCTCAGTTGTCTACATAGATATATTCAGGAAGAAATGGAGTTCCTCGACATCTTCTCACTTAGTACGACATACCGGTATTCTACCAAGATTGAGAAGAAATTCAAACAAAAGAAGCGAGACTTTGGATCTGTGAATCAAAAGTAAGCGAAAGGTGCCCCCAAACCGTAGAACAAAAGACAAAGCCAAGGCATGGTGGCTCAAGACAACCTACCAAAGATGCAAGAAAATAACAATACCTCAAAGCCGAAGAAGGACATAGAAAAGTGGTGTGAGTTCCATAAGAGATCCACTCACAACACAAGTGAGTGTCAGGCCAAACAGTGACTGGTGGCCGAGATGAGGGATTCTGAATCACATGCATGCTCCGACACTAAATCAGAACCCAAGAAGGGGAATGATAGAGGGAAGCAGATTATCAATGTGGATCCCATCACCACCATTTCCACCACGAAGATATAAAAGGAAGAAGCAGAAGATCCAGAGGAGGAGGAGTGTCTCTTCCACTCCCAGATGTGGGTAAAGGGTTCCCCGCTACAGTTCATCATCGACAACGAGAGACAAAAGAAACTTATTTCAGCAGAGGTCTTGAAATGGTTGGGCTTGCTGACCACAACACACCCACAACCGTACACCATCAGGTGACTTCACCAAGGATGGGATCTCCACGTCATCCAACAATGTCGCCTTCCCTACAACATCAAGCCCTTTACCGATGAGGTATTATGTGACATTGCTTGATCTAAAAATGAAGAAGACTTGAAAAACTTGAATAATTATTGCAAGTGAAATGTCATGTGTTTAAAGAAAATGGATCAGTTTGCAACACATAAATTAAGGATTACTTATGCAAATTACACATAGACAGCAGCATAAACATTGAACATAAACACATAAGCACAACAATTGATAAAGGAGTTCACCCCTCTTATGGGCTACATCTCCTGGTCCAGCTTCCAATGGTTTATTATTATTAATTGCTCAAAGTTCTCAAAAACATGTCTTACAATGCTCAAAATGACAAACCGACTGCTCCAATGGCTTCTCAGCGTCCCAAAACCCCTGTCTGGGCTCTTTCGTCACCTCAATTGGTCAAAAAATGAAGAAGTTAGGCCTCCTGGAAGTCTCCCTCTTCAAGCTTGTTGTCTCTGGTTCTACAATTCGCACCCTCCTTGAATGAACCTGGCTCACACGCTCATTTAAGCGCAAAAACCCAGCACCGGGCGCAACCGCGCCAACGGTGCAAACCATAGGACTGTTAAGGGCGTGCCAGCCCCTAACCGCCTCGGCACCTGGGCGTATGAGAGCATATGACCTCGTGCTTATCAAAAGGTGGTTAACGCCGTTTTAAAACCGTGTAACTTCCGCTCCAAGTCTCGGGCACATGGCGCAACACATATAAACCGTGGGCTATGGGTTATAAACCCCGCGCCCAACCGTTACCATGCGCACCGTATAATATATGGAGGTCATATACAATGAGACCACGGGTCGAGGCTAAGCCCCGACTCGACCCCCCTTTCCATTCAAACAACAAATGACTTTAAATATATGTGCGTTGACATAATAATCAAGGAACAAAGGTCAGAATATTGGTTAGCGGAGGTTTGTTGGAACGTTGTACCGTGGGGGAGGTCCGGGGGTCAAACCCCGCAGACTCCCCATACCATTTTACATATAACCATATAAACCAGTCATCGAGTGACACGTGGTGCCAATGGATTGGGCCACATGTCCTCACATCATTGGCCACCAATGACACGTGTCATCTCCTTATTCGAAAACCATCAACTAATGAATGCGTTCCATGTCATCATCGTATGGTCTGTATGGCCCTGCCACCTCAGATCGTACGGATTGTACGGACTGTATGGACAGGTATAGTCAACATCAAATTTTTGCCTGTTTGGCTTGGTGAACAGATCACGATATCTTCTTCATACGACGTCCATTTGACAAAGTAAATATACCACCGGAATCAAGAAGACGAGACAAACGCAATGGCATTGTTTTCGTCGCATTCCGAGCACTTTGAAAATTGAGCAAAATTTGATCCCCTGATCACACCTCCCCATTGGAAAGTTTTTGGACCTCCAAAAGACTATCTCAGTCTATGTGAAGATGAGGGTAAAGTTCCCTCACCCTTCCAACCTCAATCCACTTGGCCTTTCTTGGATTCGTCCCTTTAAGACCAACTCACAAATACTCCACATTTCCTTGCTTCGAAGTTCGCATTCTCTTGTCAAGGATGGTGTCTTCCTGCAGTTTTGTTAGATACTCTGGAGAAAAATCATCAATGGAAGGAATCTGAACATTCTCTCCTTGATCATCAATCAACAGAGGCTCATACAACTTCAAATTCTTAACATTAACAACTGCATACATATGCATATAAGGAGGCAAATCTAAACGAAAAGCATTGTTACCAATCTTTTCAACAATCTTGAAGGGACCATATCGAATCGGTTTCAACTTTTTACCTTCTCCTTTAAGCCTCTCCTTGCTGATGTAAAGCCACACTTCATCACCAACTTCGAAACTGTGATCAACACGATGCTTGTCATGTCTCGTTTTGTACTTGGCCTGAATCTTTTCCAACTGCTCTTGCACCACCTGATGTATCGACTGAATTTGTTCAATGAACTTCTTTGCCCGATCAATATCATATTGCCCATCAACAACAATATCTTTCCCAAAGATGAAATCTAAAGGTGACTTGGAAAAATAGCCAAAACATGCCTCAAATGGCGACGTTTGCATCGAAGAGTGCTTAGCTCGATTGTACGCATGATGAACGTAGTGTGAATGTTCATCCCAAAGCTTATGATGCTTACTGCAATAAACACGAAGAAGATGTACCACTGTACGATTCACCACCTCTGTCTGACCATCTGTCCGCGGATGAAAAGTTGTGCTCTTCTTAAGCTTGGTGTCCATGAGTGCCCACAAACTCGACCAAAAACTTCCAACAAATCGAGAATCCCGA
>ML794007.1:37728-76947 GCA_009831015.1 Picea engelmannii
GATGTTTCGAACTGGTAGAAGAAGAAGAAGAAGAAGATGATGGAGGAGAGGGTGGTGGAGAAGCACCATTCCCTCCATCTCTGTTTGGAGTCTTGTCACCACCGCCTCCCTTATGCATTGAAGGGTTGGAGCCTTCACCCTGCAACATTATGTTCTGTTCCATCATGACCTTCATCATATCTCTCAACTATATGATAGTCTACCTGAAATCTTCCTCTTCAGCCGGAACACGTTCATGACTTTCTGCACAAGCCATGCTTGGTGAATGTCTCACTGAAACTTGCGGTGAATGAAACGACTTCCTCCTTGTTAGATAAAAACTTGGCTCCACAAGTTGACCTTCTCCTCTTGTGAGTTTCAACCTTGTGAGCATCAGAAACAAAACTTGCAAACAATCAAGTCTTCAAAACCAGTGCTCTGATACCAACTTGATCTAAAAATGAAGAAGACTTGAAAAACTTGAATACTTATTGCAAGTGAAATGTCATGTGTTTAAAGAAAATGGATCAGTTTGCAACACATAAATTAAGGATTACTTATGCAAATTACACATAGACAGCAACATAAACATTGAACATAAACACATAAGCATAGCAATTGATAAAGGAGTTCACCCCTCTTATGGGCTACATCTCTTGGTCCAGCTTCCAATGGTTTATTATTATTAATTGATCAAAGTGCTCAAAAACATGTCTTACAATGCTCAAAATGAAAAACCAACTACTCCAATGGCTTCCCAGCGTCCCAAAACCCCTGTCTGGGCTCTTTTGGCACCTCAATCGGTCGAAAAATGAAGAAGTTAGGCCTCCTGGAAGTCTCCATCTTCAAGCTTGCTGTCTCTGGTTCTACAATTCACACCCTCCTTGAATGAACCTGGCTCACACGCTCATTTAAGCACAAAAACCCAGCACCGGGCACAACCGCGCCAATGGTGCAAACCGTAGGATGGTTAAGGGTGCGCCAGCCCCTAACCGCCTCGGCACCTGGGCGTATGAGAGCATATGACCTCGCGCTTATCAAAAGGTGGTTAAGGCCATTTTAAAACCATGTAACTTCCGCTCCAGGTCTCGGGCACATGGTGCAACACATATAAACCATGGGCTATGGGTTATAAACCCCGTGCCCAACCATTACCACACGCACCGTATAATATATGGAGGTCATATGCAATGAGACCACGGGTCGGGGCTAAGCCCCGACCCGACCCCCCTTTCCATTCAAACAACAAGCGACTTTAAATATATGCGCGTTGACATAATAATCAAGGAACAAAAGTCGGAATATTGGTTAGCGGAGGTTCGTTGGAACGTTGTACTGTGGGGGAGGTCCGGGGGTCGAACCCCGCGGACTCCCCATACCATTTTACATATAACCATATAAACCATTCATCGAGTGACACGTGGCGCCAATGGATTGGGCCACGTGTCCTCACATCATTGGCCACCAATGACATGTGTCATCTCCTTATTCGACAACCATCAACCAATGAATGCGTGCCATGTCATCATCATACGGTCTGTACGGCCCTGCCACATCAGACTGTACAGACTGTACGGACAGGTACAGTTAGCATCAAAGTTTTGCCTGTTTGGCTTGGCGAACAGATCGTGATATCTTCTTCATACGACATCCATTTGACAAAGTAAATATACCACCGGAATCAGGAAGACGAGATAGACACAATGACACTGTTTTCGTCGCATTCTGATCACTTTGAAAATTGAGAAAAATTTGATCCCCTGATCATTGCTCCTCTTGATGTTTGTGATGTATTATTAGGCCAGCCATACTTGTGGAAGTGACATGTTGTGTATGAGTCCTGACCTCGCACTGTTATTGTTACCTTGGTAAATATTTTGTACAGGATACTAGAGGTACCATCGCCTATCTTTATCTCTTTGGTTACTGCAAAACAATGCAGTAAGCTCATTTCCAAAATTGGGAATTTTTTTTTTCCTAATGATCCGCCCTCATGGAAAGAAGAAGATTGTGGCCATGACCTCCAGACAGGGCTCCTCCGTAGGACAACAACAAATGGACAAGGTCTTGGAGGAGTACCGAGACATCTTCACTTCACCCATAGGGGTGCCTCTGCACTGTCAAGTCAAACACCCCATCGATCTAACCCCAGGTCTATTATGGAGAATGATGAAATAAAGCAACATATTTAGGAGCTACTGTAGAAAGGTCACATCCATCTAATTTCATTGCCCTGTGGTAGCCCAATCGTGTTGGTGCAGAAGAAGGACGAGACTTGGAGACTCTATATTGACTATCGAGCATTGAACAAGATCACCGTCTGGAATAGGTACCCGATCCCACAGATTGATGACCTTCTAGACCAACTCAAAGGGGCGAAATATTTCAACAAGATCGAGTTGAAGTCCGGGTATCACCAGGTACCAATCTAACCGTCCAATATGTGGAAGACTTCTTTCAAAGCCAAGGAGGGCCTTTTCTAATGGCTGGTCATGCCCTTCGGGTTGACGAATACTCTCTCAACCTTCATGAGGCTGATTGAAGACATCTTTTGTCCATTCACTAACTCATTTGTAGTAGTGTAATTAGATGACATCCTAATCTTCAGCCAAACTTGGGAAGAGCACCTCCACCACATTCGACAGGTCCTCCAAACATTGCAGAAACACAAGTTGTGTGCCAATTTGGAGAAGTGCATTTTTGGCATGAACCAGATTCAGTATCTGGGATAAATTATTGATGAGTGCGGGGTGCATGTGGATCTAACCAAGATCCAAGTAATCCGGGATTGGTGAGCCCCGACCACTCTAATAGAGCTTCACATCTTTCTAGATCTTGCTAATTTCCACTGCAGGTTCGTGTTGGGATTCTCTCATATCACTTGGCCCTTGAGTCAAGCCACCAAGGGAGGAGCGAAAGAAAAATTATTTTGGTCGGAATCTCAACAAAAGGCATTCACAAAATTGAAACATCACCTCTATTGCATCCCAGTGCTGACATTAACAGAATTGCAACAATCATTTGAGATCGAGATAGATGCCTCTGACTATGCTATTGGGGAAGTTCTTATTCAACAGGGGCATCTAATGGCATATCACAATGCGAAATTGTCCAAAAGTATCCCACTTATCACAAAGAAATGTATTCCATTGTGAAGGCTTGCCTACAGTGGAAGCATTACATTTTGGGGAAGGAAATGATCATCCACACAGACCACCAACCCCTGCAATTCATACAGACACAAGGGAAGTTGCAGAACAATTGCCATCATAAGTGGTCCACATATTTGCAATAGTTTCATTTGAACATCAAGTACAAGAAGGGAAGCACCAATAATGTTTCATACTTCCTCAGCCGACCACCGATCGTAGTGATAACCACCATGCTCAACTCTTGTGCGCACGAGACTTCTGATTGGTTGATTCTCTACAAGAGCGATCCATATTTCAGCCACACATACAAGACGCTCTTGGAGGGTAACCAAGTTCCAAATTTTCACCTCCAGGATGCACTACTATGTCACCTGGGACACATTTGTGTTCCTTCAAGCAAGCGTGTCAAGATGATTTGGGAAGCACACTATAGTCAGGTCGCTGAGCATTTTGGGGTTGAGCAAACAATGGTCATACTACAAAAGTATTTCTATTGGCTAAACCTTTGACATGATGTAGGGAAGTACATCAGATCCTGCACTGCATGTGCCATTGCCAAACCGACCATCAAGAAGCAAGGCCTCTATACTTCATTGCCTACTGCTAGTCGACCTTGGGAATCCATCTCCTTGGATTACATGTCGGTCCTTCCTTCTACTAAGAATGGAAACGACTGTGTTTTCGTGGTTGTCGATAGATTCTCGAAGATGGCCATTATGGTGGCCTGCAAGAAGAATATCACAACAGAAGTCACTGTTAAACTCTTCTTTGAACGAGTGTGGGTACACTTTGGTATCCCATAGTCTATCATATCATATCGGGACAACAAGTTCCTCAGTACAGTTTGGTCCAACCTCTGGTCAATGTTGGACACCAAGCTCACAAAGTCCACAACTTTCCATCCCCAAACTGATGGCTAGACAAAGGTCGTCAACAGGATGATCGTATACATTTTGCACATGTACAACTCAAAGCATCCATACACATGGGATGAGATCCTCCCCTATGTACATCATAGCTATAACCGAGCCCTCCACAACTCAACCGACCACAACCCCTTTCAGGTGGGCTTGGGATTCCAGCCACTATGTCCCATTGATGTACCCATACCATTTGTAGCTACTCAGGCTGATTCGGCTCATGTCCAGTCTGAAGATTCCAAGGCGAACAACTTCATTGAGTGCATTTAGCACATTCTCTAATAGGTTCATGACATATTGGAAAGATCCAATGCTAAGTATAAGTAATGACATGATCAACATTGGGTGTAACACAACTTCCAGGTGGGTGACAAAGTGTGGCTACATTTGAAGAAGGAGCACCTCTCTTGGACCCCACTGCAAGCTTCACCTGCTCCGATATGGACCATACACCGTCACCAAGGCTGTAGGGGACAATGCCTTCGAGCTCAATATCCCACCATTCCTTGGTCTACACCCAGTGTTCAATGTGGACCGCCTTTGGCCTTACTTTCCACCTCTACTGGACACATATGACATGGCAGAACAAATCACACCAACATAGTTAAACCCAAACTACATGGAGCAAGCCACAACTGATCATATTATGGAAACACAAATCAAGAACACCCGCCAGTAGAGGATCCAACTATATTGAGTTTTCAAAGCAAGCCAACTCCTTCACTAGGGCAAGTGGCTCACCAGGGACCAAGTTCAGCAAAAGTTTCCTCATCTCATGGAAGAACTCAACGCAATGGGGACCATTGCTTCCTAAGGGGGGAGGAATGTTCCAGGTGGATATTGGTGGCCACCCACCTATTCCACTTGGACCCCCACCATTGTTTCTTTTAGTTTTTCATTTTCCTTAATTGTAGCACGATTTACTATTTTTGGTAGTTTTTCGGGTCTTGAACTTCTAGAGCCGTTATGAGGCCCTAAACGACATTTTTTGGGCATCTATCAGTTGGAAAATTTCATCATGATATTTTCACCAACAATTGTATTCCTCAGATAGATATTTCTAACGATGTATCATATGCGTCAAACAAAGATAGTATGCCAATGTTACAACCCTGGGAAATTGATGTACCAATTTACCCCGACGAGGCCCATATTCTAGTGTTTCATCTCCTAGGGTTAGGTTTTTTGGATGTTTAGGGTTTCCATTGTTTCTCAATAATAGATAGGCCTTCGAGCCTCATTTTCACACAGATTTCAGAGGCCTGTAGCCACCACATATCTTCTCATAGATAAGCTACCAACGCCCTAGCTAGTTTATTTCTATTATGTCTATAAACAAATTTTAGTTCTTTGATATTAATGAAATGAAGTGTTATTTCCACTACATCTTTGTATTCATGGTTATTTGTGTATTCTGTTGCGTTCCTGCATAAATCTGGATCAATACCACTCCTGGTCAACTTTGATTCTTGTAAACAATCTTTGAGTTACTTCCCTTCCACTCCTTAGTAATCATTGAATCTTCTATTAAATATACATTTTCTTGGATCAACATTCAATGCTACGACATACATTAATTTCTTGAAACCCTATCTCACACCTGATTATTTATCATATGAAAACACATGCCTAATATGTCAATGAATGCACTCAAACTATGAGTTATTTTATATCCTTGTTATAGCTTCACTTTCGAGGGTTCAATGTTTTGAATGTGTAGTGCCTTGGGGATTCTATATCTTTACGTCTAGTAGAAATAGGAACTTCAATCTAATGGTATCAACCAACTAAGTGATTTCTTTCATGTCCATATTTATGTTCATTCAAATAGAATATCGTGGCTTGGGAGTGTTGATATTATGGTAGTTGTGGGAGGTATTAACCTTCACGTGTAGCCTTTGACGAGACTAGAATATTTCGGGAAGTAAGAGAAACTCTGAAAAATCGGATAATAACCCTAGGAGACAAGTTGGCTCAAGAGAATATTTAATATTGAGTTATTAGCCTCCAGAAAGAGAAGTTGGCCAAGTCAAGTGAGATAGAGAAGTATAAGTATAGAGTGCTAGAGCTCATTTGTTACTCACACACTCACAACTACATAATACCAGTGGTGCGCAAGTTTGGAGAGAGAGTGTAGGTGTAGTTGTTGCAACTAGAATCTTGGTTATGGTTTGGACTTTCTGCTTGGTCTCTGGTTATTCTTGTTTGGTGTGCTAGCCTTGGAGAAAGGTGTGCTACCTTGGTTGGCTATTGGATTGCTTCCATAATTATTCTATCTATCAAGGTTAAGGCGCTCAGGGGTGGCCTTTGTGTCTATGGTTGGGTGACAATATTGATATATTTTCTATGGTGAAACGAGCACACCTATTTTTCTAATAGGTTATGGGCCCACACTATCTTCGAACAATCTAACCAGTGGAAGATAGATTGGGAGGATTTTCTCAGTTGCAATTGCAGTTGCAGTCAAAGTTTTGTTGCAGCAACAAAACCCTAACCCTCTTATTAAGGCACCTTAAGTGAAGAGCTTGACCTAATTCTTGAATATCCTAGTGTTCCCTAGTCTAGCGCATCTCTTGGTACTCTCATCAAGCCAAGGTGTCAAGTTTGAGTTTTTTGGTCAAAGTCAAAGGTTGACCAAGTTAAAGTCAAAGGTTTACCAAGTTAAAGTCAAAGGTTGACCAAGTCAAAGTTAAAGGTTGACCAAGTCAAAGAAGTCACGCCTTACTCTATGAAGTCATAAAATAAGTTAGAAGGGGCTTCTAACTTCAGAGCATGGAAAACAAGGATTGACCTCATCCTTGCCAAGAATAAAGTGTTGGATATCGTGAAACGAAAGATCATGGAACCACAGTTTGAAGAAGGAAAAGAGAAGGAACCTTAGAACGTTGCAATTATGGAGTAGTTCAAGGACAATGAAATCAATGCTATGAGTATCATAGTCGACTCTATAAAATACCACTTGATACCCTACATCTCTCATCTTGACTCATCTAAGAAGATGTTTGATGCCCTAACTAACCTATTCTCAGTCAGAAACATTGGGCAAGTGATGAGTCTGAAGAATGAGCTCCATGACATGAAAATTAATGATGATTACAACATAACATCATACTTTATAAGAATCTCTCAGTTAAGACATCAACTACAAGCTATTGAAGAAATCATTTCAGAAAAGGAACTAGTAAATATAGTACTCAATGGCCTTCCCAAGGCATGGGATGAATTTTCCGCAAGCATGAACACAAGAAAGGAGTATCCCACATTTGAAGATCTTTGGAATTGTTGTGCACAAGAAGAATCAAGGATTAACGCAAAAGAGAAATCCCAAAATAAATATGATGATCAAGCCTTCACAACAAAGTTCAAGAATTTCAAGAATAAGAGGAAGTTTGGCTTAAGGAAGAAACCAAATCAAGAAAAGGATATGTCAAAAATACAATGCTTCATCTGTCGAAAATATGGTTACTACAGGAACCACTGTCCTGAGTTAAAGAAAAGGAAGGAAACACACGAAGAAACAATTGTTGAAGAAAAGGAACCCTCAAAGAAAGTTAAGCAGGAAGAAGCATACTTCTTCTTCTAGTCAAGGTAACAATATTCTTCTATAACATAGTTCTTGTACGTACCATGTTTACATAGTTCTTGTACATATCATGTGTATCTATTTATTAGAATATAAGATGGTTAGTGAAACAATACCTATGGAATAATAACAAGATAAGGATTGCTATTATGATGACTACAAGTCAAGTAATGTACATGAAAAAGATGAAGTATGTTGACAATATTTGGTGACAAATTCCTGAGGAATCAATTATATAAGTAACAACTGCCAAATAGGACGAAATCAAAATCAAACTTGAAGAGACCCAGAAGGATTCAAACCAGAAAGAAGTCAGTAATCAAGAGGAAATTAGAATAAGACTTGTGACACCTTACAGAAGGAAATAAGGATGCAGACGGAAGCATGGAGTCTCTTATATGGAGGGAGTTGATTGCAGAATTCCAAAATAAGAGCATGCATTCATGTATGAAGCTAGGATTAGGAGGGAGATAATACTAAATGATGTGATCCATTGAAGAATCTGTGAATATTATAAAGTATCTATCCATGTTCCCCATTGAAAGTAGCAGTCATGATAAGAAACATGTGTTCAGTTTGACTCTAGAAGAAGTCTTCTTCGAAAAGAAGCCTTAAGTATCCTCGGTTGTCCATCTACATCTATGTTCCTATGATGAAAGGAAGAAGTTGGAATCTTCATGAAGGAAGGGCATGGAATCTATAGAAGAATCCATGGATGCCAAAGTTAAAGAGGAACATGAGGAAGAACATGAAGATTCCAAGAAAGAAAGAAAATCTAGAACAACCAGTTATTATACTGAGAATCATAAGACTACCAGCATGGCTTGAACCCACTAGAAGCAGTCAAGCAGAAGGAATGGAAATTGTGATGAAGAACAATGTATGTAAGAAATTGTGAAAAAGACTTATGAATGGAAGCATTGCGAAATTCAGAACTAGAGGTTCTTCCAGAAGGAGGGAGAAGACTATGACGATGACTTGTTCCAGTAAACCAGATATACCTCTATCTAATCTATTATATCTCTTGGAGTATCCATGGGTTGGAGTTTACATCAGATAAATGTAAAGATTGTTCTTCTCAAACAAAGTAATTTAAGAAGAAGCATATGTAGAGAAATATCAAGGTTTTGAGGTATACAAAAAGGATACCCATGTATGAAAATGGAAGAAGAACTTGTATGGATTCAAGCAACTTGATGCAGAGTATCTGATATACAAAAAAAGAATGGTGAATACTTCCTATGATAGAGAAAGTGTATCAAACTGGTTACTTAGAAGTTTGGGATGATGGATTGAAAATCCATGGAAAAATCCCATGATAACATATCTGAAGAAGTTGAGAGACTCTAATCCAGTAGACCCATCTATGTATCGACAATTGATTGGCTCATTAATGTATTTGGAAAATACTCAGTCGAATATTTACCTTGTGGGACATTTGAGTTGTGATATACAACTGCATGGATTTATCCATTCAGATTGAGAAGGGAGTGAAGATGACAAAAGGAGTGCTACTTGGATATGTTTCAGTTTGAGCTTTGACATGATGTCATGGGCTAGCAGGAAATAGAAGTTTGTTGCACTCATTACTGCAGAAGCAGAGTATATTGCAGTTTTTTTATGCTTGTACAGAAGCAGTGTGGCTCTCATGTAAGTTGGTTTCTGGATTGTTTGATCAGGTGTTGAATTCAACCGTGATATATTGTGATGATCAGAGCTATGTGAATCTTTCAGAGAACCCGATGTTCCATGACAGGTTGAAGAACATTGAGATCAAGAATTATATTCTTCGTGATAAAATTCCAAAGGGGAGAAGTGGTTCTCTAGTATATCTCCACAGATGAGAAGATAACATATATTTTGGTAAAGCCTCTGTCCAAGATGAAAAGTTTTCATACTTAAGGGACAAGTTGGGGCTCGTGGAGATGACTTCCTTATTGAAAAAGGAAGTGATTAATCCCAGGTTGGGAGGGAGCATTGATATGTTATTAATTTATGGACAAACATTTTCCAGTTCATAAAATGGTCCAGATTGGGTAGTTCCTTTCCAGTCCAGAAAGTGGTTTGATATTTCTGATGGACAGGGATTTTCCAGTTCGGAAAATGGTCAGGATCTGACAGTCATTTTCGTAATGAAAATGGTCTAATAGATTTTTGATGTACCATAGACAATGATTCCCCTTGTGGCCAGTGTGGGGGAGTGGTCTAGGAAAATCATTCTTCTTGGCAATTACTCTGAGTAGTTGTCAAGTAGAATGATCTGCCTCGTCAGACAATCATTCTTTCGAAGTTCACAGTTGTGAGAAGTTTTGAATAATGGTTTGTTTTGGAGGTTGGTGTTGGATAGTCATTTCCATAGGAAATGGTATGGATAGTCATTCCCTAGGGTGAAATCATTCTCTCCAGGTTGCACTATGATTAGTGCCGGAGGAATGGCCCAGTTAGGTGAATGGTCCAGGTTCAATAATTAGGGACAAGCATTCCATAGGGAAAACTCATTCTCTCCAGGTTGCACTATGATTACTGTCATAGTAATGGCCCATTTAGGTGAATTCTCCAGGCCCAGAAATCAAGGAAATTTATTCTTCTATGCTTAGGAAGAATAGTCCAGATATCCCATGGTTGATGTTTTACTTTCTAAGGGTAAATGCTCTTCTAGATCTCACAAATCTGAGTGGAAGAATGGCCCAGATGACTTAGTTTGTATCATGATATTGTTGATATCAGATGATATGATTGTTGTGGAGACTGTATGTCTTTGGACAATAGTTGTATGCTACTGTGGTGGATGTGATGCATTGGTAGTGACTGTGTGTCACTAGTTAGTAGTCGTGTGCTACTAGGAGTGGTTGTGTACCACTGGGTAGTAGTTGTCTACTACTATGGATAAACATAGTTGTGTTATATTGGATGGCATTGTTCTAATTTCCATGGAGACTATCACTACTCAGTATGTTGACGGACACACATTCTCCATTGCTCCAAGAAGGACAAATTACTGGTGGATAGACATTCTCCCTGTGGAAAATGGTCTAGGACAGTCATTCTTCTAGGACATATGTCCGGATTAGAAGAATATTCCTTGTAGCCCATGGCGTGGCTTCCAGCATCTGTTGGAACAATTATTCTTCTAGGACATATGTCTGGATTAGAAGAATGGTTCTTGTATCACTTTGTGGAGTGAGTGACTTATCCAACATCATGCTCGATTACTCAGATGGAGTATGGATTTGAGAGATGATGTAGTTGATGCAATCAAATGATATTGATAGTGATGATGTTGCTCGTGAGTTGATCTACGTGATCATGAGACAACTTGTGTGGCTATGATGATTCTACTAGTTGAATGGTTTGTTTGTACTCAAGACCATTTCCTTTAATACCTCTCTAGCTAGGAAGGAGTGTTGATATTATGATAGATGTGGGAGGTATTAACCTTCACTTGTAACCTTTGATGAGACTAAAATATTACGGGAAGCAATAGAAACCCTAAAACATTGGATAATAACCCTAGGAGACAAATCGACTCAAGAGAATATTTAATATCGAGTTACTAGCCTCCATAAATAGAAGTTGTTCCAGTCAATTGAGATAGAGAAGTATAAATAGAGGGCACTAGAGCTCATTTTTTACTCACACACTCACAACTGCATAAGACCAGTGGTGAACAAGTTTGGAGAGAGAGTGCAGTTGCAGCTGGCATCTTGGTTATGGTTTGGAATTTTTGTTTGGTCTTTGGTTATTCTTGCTTGGTGCGCTAGACTTGGAGAAAGGTGCACTACCTTGGTTGGCTATTGGATTGCTTCTAGAATTATTCTGTCTGTCAAGGTTAAGGTGCTCAGGGTGGCCTTTGTGCCTATGGTTGGGTGACAATATTGCTATATTGTCTATGGTGAAACGAGCACACCTATTTTTCTAATAGTGAGATGGTGAGCAATGAATCTATTAAATGGTGTGGCAATGCTTGCTATCATTTTGATTGACTCAAATATTTGAATAGATCTCTTGGTTTCACTTGACCACGACTTTCACTAATTATCAAATATTGCTCTAATCCCTTGGTTTCTTCAACAATAACCAATAGACAAACATTATCCTCAATTTTGACATTGAATATCATGCTTTGAATCTATTTCATATTTCACATAAAGAAAGAAATTAGATGCATAGGATGCATCATCTTCATTTGGAAATTCATGTGAAACTATGCCCTCTCTTCCTTTAGGTGCTACAAAATAAAATTCAACAATAAGAGATTGATATGAGACATTCCTCACATGTGGGCATGACAAGCAAAGAAGTATCATGATAGAAACCATCAATCTGATTTAGAGAGAGATCGTTGCTCCTCTAGGAGATATTTAAACAACGTTCTATTCTCACTTACAAATTTTTGGTTTCCTTTGCCAGAGCACATACCCATAGAAATTTTCCTTAACCTTAAACTACTTTTAGTTTCAGATTTTATTTCATCACACTAAATGTTAATGGAATCATAAATATTGAAGGTGGCAGAATATCCTTTCTGAAAACGTCATAAGGATATATATTGAAACATATGTCAAATTGAAAGAAAGTCATCAATCATATATTGGCATGAGTAAAACATTATTCAAGCAGAAAGATACAGAGTAAAACCTCCAAATTGTTACGATTGGATTATTCCATGAAAAGGAAACAAGCAAAAATAAAATAAAATTACATAATAAGGAAACTATTGACAAATTAAATCAACAATTAGGAGAAAAAAACTAAAAAGTATAGGCCAAGGACCATCCGGTTGAAGCCTATGAAGAAATTTCTTTCAAACTAAATAGGAAAATAATTCTAGGAAATCATGACAAAAAACAACACCTACTGAACTACTACCCTAACCTATACCAGCTCATCCCATATCACGTGAAATTATAAATACAATGTAGTCATCAAACGATATTTGTATCCATAGGAATATCAAAGCACTAGCTAGCTCTATTGCATTGGTATTATATGCAACATATTATTGAAAGAATTAAATCATGTTGAATTTCATTCACAACGAGAAGTACCAAATGTTTACCTCTTTAAGAAAAGCTTTGAAAAAATGATGATTACATCCAACAGTGAATGATGTCAAAAAAATTGACAATTATGATCTTTGGGAATGGAGTGTGAAAGCAACTAGCTTTCCTCGTCATCTTCTTTACTTAGATTTTTTGAAATGTTTCTCATTGAAAATACCTCGTAGAAATTTTCTCTCCCTTTGTTGAACGTGACATGTGCTTCAAGATGGGAATTGTTTCTTCCTTGGGAGTGGGTATTCTTCCATTCTATGAAATCCCTCATACATGCGTATGGGTTGAATGGATATTAAAATTATATTTTCAATTAGGGCTTCAACACACTTAGCATTGAAACCATCTGTAAGTATTAGATCATTCCCTTTTCTTTATTTGGAGGCAACCCCATTGTTGGACTTCTACCACTATCTCCTCTTTCTACCCTTGGACTTCATAAGGAATATTATGTGTGAAGGAGATACCGCTAATTTTGGTCATTATAGAAGGACATGTTTCTTCTTTGTGCACCAAAATGGTTGGAAACTATGTACCAATATGCTCTTCCTTGACGTGATTCACAACACTTCTTTTTCTTCACCCACTAAGTTGGTGATCAATCTTGTTTAGTATCCTTTATTGTGATAAATTTTCCTTCTAAATCTCATCTTGTACAAGCATGTGTCTATGATGAACATTCTTTGCCCAACAATTAATTTATGCAAATTCTAATTGCAACGATTTATCCTTGTTAAGTATTGAATTTCAAGAATCGGGACAAGGAGGAAAGAATGAAGAATTACTCTACAAGTTTTCTCTCAAGTGAATGTCTTTTTTCTATATGTTCACAATCCTCATTGAAAGGTGCAAGTGTTGTGTCTTTCATAATCAACTCATGAATAAGATCTTCAATAGTTTCAAACTTGGCTTTCTTATCGAGTGTAGTGATGCTATCTACAATCATTCCTTGAAAAGAAACATTGTGATTAAGTAGAGAAAAAACATTCACAATATTTTCCTCTTGTTGTCTTGGACATTAAATTGTAGATTATATGAGACTGGACAATCGATAGGCCTTATCCCCCATCAGGTAATATAATTTTGGAATCAAGGCATTGGGTAAAGAGGAATGGTAAATCTCTCAACCCTTTTTCAAATGATGTTTTTCAATAGGGTATGATAGCAACATGTAAGAATCTTAGGTATCTAAAACTCTGCTAGTGTCTTGGACAAGAGTATTTTCAAAACTTTTTTGGAAATTCCTTTTCTCTTGCTTTAAGAGGTTCCTAATATATCTCAACTCAATGATGCAAAAAGGATCCATAGAAAGCTAAGAATAACTCAGAACTCACAGAGGCAACTCATAATGCTCAGAATGGCTTCAACAGATAGAGAAAGGGAATAAATTCATATTTCCCAAAACTCAGTGAAAATGGCATTATCGCGAGGAGTGCGTCACACGATTTCTAACGATGCAAACGACTCATCAAACAGAGTTATGGTTTGAAAGATATTGGTGGTCAAATTTGTGGTCAAACAGGGCCAGTCAACAGAGGACACATCATCATCCGTACTGATGATGTCATAAGCTAACATGGTAGGGTGATGTCATCATATGAGATGTTGACATCAACATTCCATGTGGCAGCACCAGAGGCTACCATGTGTCACCCGCCATTGGACTTTTCAGGGGTCCATGTAGACCAATAGAAAAGTGCCACGTGGCACCCCCAGGAGACACCACGTGGCAGCATCCAGGAAGTGCCACGTCTCATGTACGATTGATTGGGTGTGATGTCAGAATTCAGGTGGACCAATCAGTATATTCCGCATGGCCCAATCAGCGGACGACACATGGTATCCTTGAAACGCCCACGGACAGCCCGTAATCGAAAAATAAAAAAAATATATGAGTGGGACCCCACCAAATCTGGTGGAGGTCCGCCATATCAGGTGAAAACCACAACATCTAGAAGTCGCCAACTAAATTTGGAAGAGGTTATAACTATAGAGATAAAATGGGAGCCGCGGAGTTTGACCTCGAGACTTCCCCACATCCAACGCTCTAACTTTAGTTCCATAACCAATCTGCATAATTGTTCCATTGGAACATCCGTCCACAAGTTTTGTTTTAAAGCCAAGTTTCTACCAACCACCGAGGAATAGGAGAGGTCATACCACTGTGGGCATGGATTTCGAGGCAAAGGAATATCATTATTGTAGGTTGCAGCGGGCATGAAAACTGAGACAGAGTTTCTCTTGGGCCTGGGAGTGTCAGAGCTAGATCGAGGCATGGAAACAAAATTTTTTGGGTAATTCGACACCACAAATTCAGTGGTGATGTTTGTTTTCTGATTTGAGCATTATTTCTGCAACTTGATTTTAGATGAGGCATATTTATGTATTTGCCAATTTTTTTTATTGAGTTAATGAAAGAGCCTACCCATTTGAGAGTAGGACCCAGAGACGTAGTCCACTAGGGACGAACTTCGTTATCAAGTTTTTGTGTTCAGATCTTATGCTTATGTCTCTTCATTTTTAAGTTTTCACTTCTTTAATGGTGCACTTTAATTTATGCTCATTTAATACAATTATTTATAAGTCACGATGAAAAGATCCCTGATCATGTTGATATCAGAGTAGTCATCTTTTACTTGAATTGTTGAGTGTGAATGCTTACTAGGGACAAGCATAATCAGGGTGAAGGAACTCTTAAGATGTTCAATCCTGAAGTTGGTCGTGTATCTAGAAGGAAGAAAATGGAAGAAGAGGACAAGTGTGATGAACAAGAGAAAAACTTTCACATGGCCTTTTATCGCATGTCAGAAATGGTCGAACTAATGTATGGATATTACGAGAAGAGGATGAAGAAGAAAGGGAAGAAAAAGGAAGCACATACAAACGATGATGCTTCGGTAAACCAAGGGGTTGGAGGAGATCCTCCTGAGCCTCCATCTTCACCTTCGAGTTCTAGTTCTTCTTCCTCTGAGCATTCTCATCATTCTCATCATTCTAGCTATAAAGCCTCTTTTAAGAAACCATTATTAAAGCTTGATGTAAAATTTGCTTTACCTATGTTTAATGGAGATGCTAATACTGAAAAGCTAGATAATTGGATCTGACAAGTTGAAGTGTATTGTTTTGTCTAGCATATTGATGAAGAGGAAGTTAAAGTGCAACTGGCTTCTCTTCGGTTGGAAGGCACTGCTCTCGTATGGTGGGAGAGAAAGCTTAAGGACAGAAGTAAGTGTGGTAAGCTTATTTCCTCATGGTCAGAATTTAAATCAATGATAAGGAAGCAATTTTATCCATTAGGGTATTTACATAAAGCAATGATGGAATGGAAAACCTTAAGGAAAAGTAAAGGACAAACTGTACAAAGTTTCACAGAAGAGTTTAGGAAGAAATATCTTGCATTGAACATTCCTTTGGATTCTTATGAAACTTTAATGAAGTATATGGGTGCACTTCACAGTTACATTTGACATACTTTGCTCTTGTTTAACCCTACTAGTCTTGAAGAGGTTTGTATGCAAGCCACTCACCTTGAGAATAGGGGGAAACATGTTCAAGAAGATCCCACAAAGAAACCTTCGAATTTCCTACAGAAAACTTTTAAGAAGTTTAAAAGGAAGGACAAGAAGACCACTACAGTGACGAGAGAAGGAGGAAAACCATCTTGCACTCATTGCAAGAAGAGTAGTCACGATGAAGAACATTGTTGGAAACTGCATCTAGAAAAGAAACTGAAACAATTCAGTGGAAAGGGGAAGACAAAGATCGTTGCTACGGTACAACAAGATCTTGGTTCTGATTCAGGAGACGAAGGATATATCATAGTGGTTGGAGTACAAGGTAAAGATTCTCTTCATGCTAGTTCTAGTTCCAATGATGAATCTCATGTTGATGAACGAAAGAGGAATGAGTTATTTCACATAAGAGTTGTATCTAAACATACTAAGATAGATACATTATTTGATCCGGGTCCCCAAGTAAACTTAATATATGAATAACTTGTCAAGAAAATGGGTCTTGAAACAAAACCACATCTGAAACCTTATCCTCTTGGTTGGGTATGTGACAAAGCAAAACTTAATGTCACCGAAAAATGTAGGATAAGATTTGCTATTGCTTCAAAATTGATTGATGAAATTGATTTGGATGTTGTACCATTCGATATATGTGGCATAGTGTTGGGAAGTCCTTATCTTTGTGATAGAAAAGAAGTCTTCTTTCGACATGAGAACAAATACCACCTTACTAAGGGGGGAGTGGAATATATTGTTAGAGCTCACAACATGAGGGTAAATACAACACTTGTTAGTGCAGGGAAAATGAAAAGACTCATAAATACTAATAAGAGATATGTACTCATGGTCATCAGAGAGAAAGATGTCGGGACATCCGACGCTTTCCAAGGGTGTGATACATCTCATAAAAATGAATTAATTGATATTTTTTCTAAGTATGATGATATTTTTTAGGAACCAGATGGATTACCTCCTAAGAGGGAAATCCAACATGAGATACATCTTTAGCAGGATTCTCCTCTTCCTAATGTGGGCATGTATAGGATGTCATTTGTGGAGATGACAGAGATCAAGAAGCAAGTACATGGCTTATTGGATCAAGGGTTCATGGCAACTTTCATGCGTGTGATGAATGATGTATCCAGGCCTTTCATAGATGAATTTGTGATTGTATATTTAGACGAAATTCTTGTTTTAAGCGGGACATGGGATGAGCATGTGAGACATGTAAAGCAAGTATTGGATACTTTGCAAAGGGAAAAGTTGTATGTAAAATTGTCTAAATGTGAATTTGGTAAGACTGCACTTGTATACTTAGGTCATATTGTAGGAGGAGGACAATTGAAAATTGACCCTTCCAAAGTTGATGTAATTGTAAATTGGCCTGAGTCAAAAAGTGTAACCTAATTTCGAAGCTTCTTAGGTGTAGTTCAGTATTGGAGGAGATTCATTCCCAACTTCTTCTTCATAGCAGCTCCTCTACATGCCTTAACCAATGTGAATAACACTTTTCAGTGGGAAGGAAAGCAACAAAAAACTTTCGACACTTTGAAAGGAAAGATCAGTTCCGCACCAGTATTATCACTCCTGAATCTTCAACAACCTTTTGAGATCGAGACATATGCCAACGGATATGCCATGGGTGCAGTACTAATGCAATATCATAAGCCTATCTATTACCACTCTAAAACTTTTAACCAAGTTGTTGTTAACTATCATACATACGATAAAGAGTTGTATGCATTAGTCCAGAGTGTAAAGAAATGGAAGCACTACTTGTTAGGGAAGGAAACCATCATACATATAGATCACCAACCCTTACAGTATCTTCAAGCACATACCAAATTGCAACAATCTCGGCACTACTGGTGGATGGGTTTTCTACAACAATTTCACTTGGTAATCAAGTACAAAAAGGGTACAAGTAATAAGGTAGTTGATATGCTTTCTAGACCTCCTATTGTTGCTTCTATTATTTTGAAGAATACTTCTTTATCTCATGATATCTATATAGAACAATATGCCATCGATGAAGATTTTAAGGAAGTATATGTAAAGCTAACCCTTGGTGCACAGGTAGAGAACTATTATCTACAGGGAAAGTTACTTTACCATCTTGGAAAACTATGTGTTCCTACAATTGAACGAGTCCATGTAATATGAGAAGCTCATACTTCTCTTATGTCTGGGCATTTTGGGGTAGGAAAAACTATGGCTCATTTGTACAGGTTTTGTTACTAGCCTCAAATGAAATCAATTGTAACTAAATATGTAAAGGGGTGTGTGATGTGTTCTACTTGTAAGCCCACTAATAGAAAATTGGGGCTATACTCACTACTTTCTGTTCCATCCCATCCATGGGAAAGTATATCCATGGATTTTGTAGGGGGTTTACCCATGACCAAAGGGGGTCATGATTATTTGTATGTTGTAGTGGATAGGTTCAGCAAGATGTGTATCTTGATGCCTTTTAAAAAGTAGATCACTGCTGAGCAGACTGCTAATCTCTTCTTTCAACATGTTTGGGTTCACTTTGGATTACCCACATCTATCGTCTCGGATCGAGATACTTGATTCCTTGGGGACTTTTGGACTAGCTTGTGGAGAATGATGGACACCAAATTGAAGAGGAGCACTGCTTTCCATCCACAGACCGACAAACAGATAGAGGTGGTAAACCGAACAATGGTACTTTTGCTTCTAGGCTATTGCAGCAAGCATCCCAAGGTATAGGATGAACAAATAGCCTATGTACAACATGAGTACAACTGAACTTTACATTCATCCACTCATAGTTCACCTTTTGAGACATGTTTTGGGTACCTACCAAAGGTTCCATTAGACTTGATGTATGGGAGAGATGCTGATGTAAATGAAGAACGAACAGAAGACAAAGCCCGCAAGTTCATCCAGAGGATTCAATAGATACACCAGGAAGTCAGGGAACAGTTGGAGAAAATTCAAACAAAATATAAAGCTTGGCATGGCAAGCACAGGGTTGATCGTCAGTTCTAGGTTGGAGGCCAGGTATGGCTTTACATCAACAAGGAGAGATTGAAGGGTGAAGAAAAGAAACTCAAGCCCATTCATTATGGGCCCTTCACTATCTTGGAGAAGAGCGGTACCAATGCTTTTCTTCTGGATCTTCCACCTTATATGCAGATTTACTCAGTTGTGAACGTTGAGAACTTGAAACTTTTTGAGCCTACCATGATCATGGATCAAGATGAGGAAGTTTCAATACCATCAATTGATGAGTTTGCACCAGAGTACTTGGATGAGCTACATAAATATATCATCCTGGACAAGAGGACAAGGACTTCACGCATGGGTGATGTTGATTATATTTGAGTAGGCTTAAAAGGCACCCATCTAAGCAAGGCAACGTGGATCGAGAAGGACAAAGTGAGGGGACTCTTCCCTCACTTACCAATTGATTGATGAAAGATTTTGGTGGTCCCAAAATCTCTTAGTGAGAAGGTGTGATCCAAAAAGGATCCAGAGAAGGCTAAGAATAACTCATAACTCACAAAGGCAACTCAGAATGCTCAGAATTGCTTCAGCAGACAAAGAAAGCGAAAAAATTCAAAATTTCCAAAACTTAGTGAAAACAGCATGATCGTGAAGAGCACGTCGCAAGATTTGTAATGGCCCAAATAGATAGTCAAACAAAGTTACGGTTTGAAAGATATTTGCGGTCAAAGTTGCGGTCAAACAGAGCCAGTCAACAAGGGACACATCAGCATCCGTACTGTTGATGTCAGCAACTGACATGGCAGGGTGATGTCATCGTATGGGATGTTGATTCTAGCATGCCATGTGGTAGCACCAGAGGCTACCACATGTCACCCGCCATTGGAATTTTTAGGGGTCCATGTGGACCAATAGAAAAGTGCCACATGGCACCCCCAGGAGACGCCACATGGAACCATCCAGGAAGTGCCACGTGTCATGTACGATTGACTGGGTGTGATGTCATCATTCAGGTGAACCAATCAGTAGATTCCACATGGCCCAATCAATGGGTGACATGTGTCATCCCCGAAACACCCAAGGATGGCCCATAACTGAAAAATCAAAAAAATATATGGGTGGGACCCCACCAAATCTGGCAGAGGTTTGCCATATCTGGTGACAAATGCCACATCTATAAGCCTCCAACTAAATCTGGCATAGGTTATAACTATAGAGCTAAAACAAGAGTTGTGAGGTTTAACCTCGGGACCTCCCCACATCCAACACTCTAACTTTAGTGCCATAACCAATCCGCCTAACTATTCCGTTGGAACATCCGTCTACCAATTTGTTTTTAAAGACAAGTTTCCACTAGCCACCAGGGGAGAGGCACGGTCGTGCGAATGAGGGAAAATATTTTGAGGCAAAGGACTATCATTATTGTAGGTTGCAATGGGCACGAAAATCGAGACATAGTTTCTCGTGGGCTTGGGAGTGCCAGAGCCAGATCAAGGCATGGAGACAGTCATTTTTGGGTAATTCGACGCCGCAAATTCAGTGGTAATGTCTGTTTTCTGATCTGAGCATTATTTCTACAACTTGATATCAAGATGAGGTATATTTATGTATTTGCGAAATTCTTTTTTTGAGTTAATGAAAGAGCCCACCCATTTGAGAGTAGGACCCGAAGATGTAGTCCACCAGGGACGAACTTCATTATCAAGTTTTTTTGTTCAGATCTGATGATTATGTCTCTTCATTTTTAAGTTTTCCCTTCTTTAACGGTGCACTTTAATTTATGCTCATTTAATACAATTATTTATAAGTCACGATGAAAAGATCCCTGATCATGTTTGTATCAGAGTAGTCATCTTTGACTTGAATTGTTGAGTGTGAATGCTTACTAGGGCCAAGCATAATCAGGGTGAAGGAACTCTTAAGACGTTCAACCCCGAAGTTAGTCGTGTATCCAGAAGGAAGAAAATGGCAGAAGAGGACAAGCGTGATGAACAGAAGAAAAACTTTCACATGGTCTTTTATCGCATGTCAGAAATGGTCGAACTAATGTATGGATATTACGAGAAGAGGATGAAGAAGAGACTTGATGTCCTCAATTTGACAATCATTTGGGACTTGAGTATTCACAAGAGACTTGATGAGAGGACATCATTTTGTTTACTTTTCATTTGAATGATAGGTTCTTTTTTTAATGTACATTCCATTAATGTGGTATGTTTTCTATATTCAAGAGCTTGTATAGGAAGTAGAGTACAACGATTTAGATTTTTAGTTCCATTTAGTTGTAATACTTTACCTATGTAGTGGTCCAATTTTATTGATGCTAGATTCATTGAGTTAGTATCATAGAATTATGAGGGGAGGATATTGGGGGACCATAAACTTATGTGATTCTTCCTTATAGTCTAATGGTGAATCTTCTTGATTATAAAGGGTGCAAGAAAAGGGTGTGAGGATCCAAGAAACTTTCAAATAGATTTGATTTAGAGGGTTTGTCACTTTTGTGAAACCTATGGGATAACTGAATGAATCTCATAGTCTAGTCATCAATGAATTCATGTTTCCTTCCACAAAAGTTGACTAATTTAGAAAACAATATTCCTATCTAATAATTATAATGAGTAACCAAGAAAACTTCCATGATTTTTTTCCAGTTGTGAATGGACTTGGCTGGTAACACCATATACCAATCTCAAATACGTCCTTCCAATGTGAAAAGAAACAACATGCACACAACATTTTCTTCTAATTTTTTTAGAAATTGACATGCAAGTTGGCATTGGTTAGCATGTATGAATGGACTTGGGTGGTAACACCCTATACCAATCTCAAATCCATCCTTCCAATGTGAGAAGAAACAACATGCACACAACATCTTCTTCTAAATGTTTTAGAAATTGACATGCAAGTTGGCATTGGTTAGCATGTAAGAATGTAGTGGTTTCCCCTTCACCATTTAATTTTATTATGGACAAAAGATTAACCTCCTTTTCTAGGATACCATGTAATTCTCCCGAAAGATTGAAAACATGATTTCTTACAAGCATATGGAGAGACGTCATGAGTAGTCAATACATTTTTAAACTAATGGTTCAGTGTAGGTCAACGTGTCAGCTTCCCTCCTTCTAGTTCCAAAATGTTCATACAAGGGACTAATCCATTTTCAACAACATGAATTCACACTAGGATGAAACCATAATTAGACTTCACACCATTTAAAATAGGGAACACTCTAAATTTTGGCTTGGCTACTATTGCTAGTTTTTGTTATTAAAAGTGATTTTCAAATCTAAATGTAGAAGTGCATGATGAAAAATGCAAATGCAGATGCAATTGCCCAAGCTAATCTAGTAAGAAAGAAGGAAAGACATGAAAATGTCAAGTAAATTGTTTATGACGGTTTTCTTCTTAAAACTGCCCTTCACATGATGTTTTATTTTTATTTTTGCTCGTCATTTAAATATTATATATCATATGTGTTTTATTCATTTTTATTGTAAATACAAAAGAAACACATGCATAACATAAAACAAATTATTATGAAATTCCATTTAACATAA
Source organism: Picea engelmannii (assembly GCA_009831015.1). Lineage (NCBI taxonomy): Eukaryota > Viridiplantae > Streptophyta > Pinopsida > Pinales > Pinaceae > Picea > Picea engelmannii. The sequence continues at coordinate 60,462 of ML794007.1, forward strand.
CATCATCAAACTCCTTCATATGGAATACAACACCATTAAAAACAGAAACAAAAAAGTTTAATAGATTACCTTGATGTAGGAACTTGCACATGGTTTGAATTTTGAAAAGCACCAAATAAGAGGCTCTAACTTCTTTCTATGTCTCAATTCCACCTAGATCCCAATTTTTTCTATGTCTCAATTCCCCCTTCTGTGCACTTAGATTTTAAAAACGGTTAACTAGTTAACAGAGTAAAAACTTATCGTGTTTTGATTATTGGTAAAAAATTGTCCTCAAATTTACGAGCAATTTTAAACTTCTACTTTTTCAAAAAATTGTTTTTATTGAAAATATGGCAATTTAATTTGAACACACAGTTGAAATTTGGGATGATCCAGGTCTATCATATAGCATCAAGACGATAAATGGAAAGATAGCATGAGATCCTTTAGCATCCCATTAGATAAAACAACAACGAAGTCTGCAAATTTATCACCATTGGCACCTGCACTTAGTACAGCTATAGGAAATTGGAAAATATTCATAAAAATTATTCAATAGGGATGTGTTATTTTCCAGTTTGCCAGAAATTGATTCTTTAATTTTTATAAGAATAATTTGGATAAAATTATTGTCGATTAGATTTAGTTCCATTGAATGAGAGGAATGTTATTATCTTTTTCGTTTATTCTTTAAAACTTCACTTATTCTTTAAAATTGAGATCATATTCCACTTTAACCCGTTAATATATGCTACTTTACATTGGAAAAAAAATAGTCCAATCAGCCTAGATTGAATGTTAAACAATTACTTAACTTGGTGAGACCTTTAATTATTTCACTTTATGGACCTCTAACTTTCTCATGCAACTTTTAATTAGAAAACTAATTTTTTTTGCAAGTGTAGAGGACAAATGGGGATTTTAAATGAGTGGTCGAACAACCCCTTTCAAAGCTAGGTGCATAGATTTCATAACCTCTAGAGTTCAAAGTGCGTTATTGGTGGGAAATCACAATTGTGTGTTTTCGTACATGTGAACATCATAATCAAATTTTAAAAGTTTTGTTGAGTTGGCAATCCCCCTTTCAAAGCTAGGTGCATAGATTTCATAACCTCTAGAGTTCAAAGTGCGTTATTGGTGGGAAATCACAATTGTGTGTTTTCGTACATGTGAACATCATAATCAAATTTTAAAAGTTTTGTTGAGTTGGCAATCCATGAAAACCAAATAACCTTTTTCATGGATCAAAATTTCATTTCAACCCATACCCAAAATTGCGTACAAAGGTGTTTTTTAATTTAAAATATAATTCTTGTTTAGGGTGGATCTCTACTAGATTTAAGTTATGTCTACTCCTCTTGGATCTTTTTTATATAGGCTTTTAATGTGTTAAGGGACATTAGCAAGATACATAAGTACTTAAGATATTTTAATTTAGGAAAATGATCTATTAGTTTTTGGTGCACCTCAAACCCAACACTTAGTGAAATTGTCAATTATGTCCTAATTCGGTTCTGAGTCAAATCATGATGCATAACAACTTCAATGATTCTAGACAAAGCTACATAATACTTTCAAGTAGGTTAGATCGAGTCAAAACCAAGAGGAACTAGAGCAACGATTATGATACATGTGATGTGCTAAATGCAAGAGAAGCAAACTTGCAAGGAAATCTAGATTGATGGCGTAACTTTTGTAAACTATCATGATTGTACCATAAAATAACAAGATCACACATGCGTTCATTCAATGTAATTCCAACTAACAACTTACAATTATAAATTAAGCGTCAAAAGAATAATGTTAATGGAGCATATACTACATGATGAGGCTTGATTAAAAATATAAAGTGGGGTCCTCAAGTTAGTTGACTTGGGGTTAGTTGAGGTTTCAACACCTTCATAAACAAATCCTCAACTTGTGAGAATCACTAGCTCATTTCCACTACAAATTTCGATATGTAAAGCGCTATGGTGGCATTTACCTAGTGATTTACAACTCTCACAACTAGGTCATCACATTGTTACCACTCTACTAGATTTTCATCATGCCAAACGACAACCACCATACAGACTAGTTGGAAATTTCACCCAAAAATCTCATAGATATCTTCTAATAATAGGGGATCTTTAAACTTTGGCACATCCTACCCAATCAACAAAGTCTCATATTTCATGAAGAGGTCAATTTTCTCATCAAACCAATCTTGTAGATCCATGCAAGTGAGCTAATCCTTCATACTATGAAATTCTTGCACCTAGCATGGTTGGGTCTAAGTAACATAGACTAAATTTTGGCTTGAAATGCAAACTTGAGGTTCAGTTAGGTGTCCAACGTAGACATTATAGTCTAGCACCAACATATCAATCACTAGTTTATAGGGAAGTTCTCACCCTAGACACATTGTAGGACATTAAGACACCACAAAGACATTTACCAGGATAGAGGACACAACTCAAACCATCCCAACATTCATTCCATCATTAACATAGCCACGCTAACATACACTCCATTACCATGGCATTCATCTATTGTATTCTCCAAAGACACAACAAATCATATCCATGCAAGTTCATTCTTTAATATCATAAGTCACATATGATAGGAAATAAACATTCTTCATATAAATTAGACATATAAACAAAATTTGAAGGGATGCCACCATTCCATTAATCTCTATCAAAATTAGATACATTGTATTAGATACATTGTTTTAGGAAAAACATGACACCCATGGCTATAACCTACTATGCAAGGCACTACATGTTGATAGAGAGAGCCTAAAAAATCTAGTACAATCTCAACCATGGTAACCCATAGTAATGGAGACAACCTGGCATAGCGACAACCCAACTCTCAATGTTAGTGTCTTCATTTATAGTTGCATCTCTATGCAGGTCATGGATCCAAAATATGCTCTATTATTGGCTACTTGACAATGGACTTTACTCTTTGTTGCTTGCTCTCTTTTGACTCATTCAAACTACATTTACCTTTCCACCACATCTTCTCCTTGGAGTGAGGAATCATGTTCCTAAATATATATTCTCCTACTTTAGTCACCATTCCCTCTCTTCACCTACAATCCATCCTCAAAATCTCCCAAAATAGGTATCACATTTTACTTCATCCTCTATTGGCATGGTGCTACTTTGTTGATGAAGTGCCACTATGACCTTTACTCAAAGATGAAGGGGCCAACAATATTTCATGTACCTTGTCATATAAAACGTGAGCTAAGCAATTATGAAACTAAAACAAGCCTAAAAACACATATAAAATTTGAATTCATACTTACCATCAATCATTATGCTTGTTTATTGCATTAGTTTATAAATTAAGTCCCTAAGTTTCCAAATAGCATTATTGTGGCATGTCACAACTTAAAACGCTTTGTTCGTAATCAATAGCTTAACCAACTTGATAAACTAGTGATTCCACATATGACCTATATATTGAAATATGAATGTATAAGTAAGAGCTAAGGTTATATAAGCATAATCAATCTACTAGTCAACTTCATACCCTTATCAATAGATTAGGATGATTGAATTCCATTACTCTTACTTATCACTCTATTGTAATATAAACACTATTTGATTAGGTAAACATAATGAAGTACTTGAATGTGGAAAGTTGAGCTTACATAGATGTATATGATCTGGTTCATATTAATTATACCCCTTCAAGTATGTAGCATGTACGTTTTCCTTTACTCCTTGTGGTCCTTCTGCAACCTAGTACTCCAACTTGGTGAAAAAGGGCACTAGTGGATATAGTCAGTTCATTGATTACGAATAATAGATGAAGCTTATGGGTGCTTGATGCAATTAAAAAAAACCCAATACCTATATGAAATTTGAAATATAGTTATCATCAATGGTTATATTTGTTTATTGCATTCATTTATAAGTTAATTTTCTAAGACTCATTGTATCGTTGTGGATGGTGTTATACTTGTTTATAGCATTAATTTATAAGTTATTTTTTTGAGATGCATTGTATAACTACCAAGAGTCTTAGAGAATATGCTTGTCTTGGCATTTATTTGGCGATCTCATGGAGGGTGAATTTTATTAACAAGCTCTTAGTGGAGAATCCTTCACTAGCACTAGCGTTGGTTAGTGTTATATGTATTAATTTATAATTTAATTTTATTAAATTTCTTGTATAAATACTAAAGACTCTTAGAAAAAACACTTATTTTGGAATTTTTTGGGTGAATTCATGATTTTTAATGGAGAACTTTTCAATAGTTGTGGGCAATTCATTGTTAGTGAATTTATATAGAATTATTTTTTGTAAAAAATTAAAATAATTGAGATTGGATGTAGAAACTTTTGAATTGTTCCATATTAAATATGTATGATTATCATTTTAACTGCCTCTAATGGTGGGTGGAGTGTCCACTCCAAATGTTAGATGTTTCAAAAACTCTATACATAGTTTACATCCAAAAATCTAAAACAACATTATGAAAAACTATGAAAATCCACACACTCTAAGACCATGCAGATTTCAAAAAAACAACATTTTTCTAAAAATGTTCATGTTTATCATCATCAACATTCATATGTATCAACATTCATATGTGATAGAAAAACAAGTCATAAAACATCTAACACTCTTAAAATGAATCATTAAAAATAATTTAAAAAACAAATCAACTTATAATCTTACCAAACTTAAAGAAGATGAATAAATTACATAGAGCTTCAAACCCTAAGTCAATGTAAAGATATAAAGACACAATTCATATTAATCTATCTCCAAAATGGATTGTTTTATTTTTGATTAAGTGAATCTCCACGAGTTACAATACGAAAAAGAAAGATTTCAAATCATATTCTGCATCTTTACTATTTCTCCTTCACAAAACAAATGACAAATTTCATAACTATGTTCATTGCAATGGTTACTTGCTTAAAATAATAATAAAGTGATAATTATCAAAACAATTAGTAAGTTGTGTTACTTTTAAAGGGGAAGATAAGATATCAACTAGGGGAAGACCAAGATATCAATTAGGGGTGGTGTAGAGTAGCAAACCCTTGTTTGTTTAATATGTAATTATTTTTTAGAACAAGGTTATTGGTAACGATAATCGTCCTTGTCATGTTTACATTACATTTGTGAATAAGAAGTAGTCATTTGTTAGTGGGACAAACGTGTACTCATAACATTTGTCAAATCAGTTTCTTAATTAGAAATGAGTGCCTTGCTTGATGAACATAACTAAGACTTAAAGAGAAGACAGATTAACTAGCTACACATGTGGTTACAAAAGCTATGGACATAGTTACTTGTATGTAAGTGAAGTGTCATATGCTATTGTTAGCATAAGGAAACTCAAACCATGGTAAACCATGCAACATTGCACTCTAGCATGAACACAACCCTCATGGTTGCTAAGGTAGTTACTGATAAATGCATCTTGGTTATAAAGGTTATTCCAAGCGATCCCTCTTGGTTGCTAAGGTAGTTATTGATAAATGCCTCTTAGAGAGAATTGATTGTACAAATTTCAATCCCCTCTAAATCACAATTGGTGAACCAACAATGTGCCTTTTCCTATGGTTCTTCTTTAGCATAATAAAAATTCCAAAAATATCGCTTGTTATAATTACAAGGAATGCTTTATGTTCATAATGCTCAAAGTAGTGGGAAATTACGGGAGAAAATTTATATATTTTTAAGGGGAATCGATGGAGGATAATTTCCAAACAAAAACAACTTTTGAGAAACAACTCCTTGATGACTCTAAGCTCCTCTTTGTTGGACAAATCAAAGTATTTGTATGTCATCCTTTAAATGTAATTTTTCTTTAGAGCATTCCAGAAATTTTCTAAGAAGCATCCTTTACAATCCCCTATCTAGTTGGAGTTGATGCTCAAATCAATTTCCTTGCATATGAAGCTTTCGATGCATGGTGAGCATTGTTCAAAAGATTGAATATTGGTGAGTGGAATGGCTAGGTGCATGGTGGAGAGCATACAAGTATGAAGTTTGATGCCAAGCTAGAGAGAGGAAGCATCTCTTCCATTTTGAGAATCATATTTCGATGTTCCAGAGTCAACAAAGGTAGTAGTGAAAACAACAACAAGAAAGGTAGTAAACAAAGAAAAGTTGTATGAAGCAATTGATGATGCTAATGTTTTAGTTTTAAGTTATTTGTTTTGTTCATATATTGTAAAATGATAACATATGCTTATTGTTATGGCTTAGTGAAGCATAAAGGCTACATGTTATTGACCTAGAAGGAATGCTACATGCTATGAATAAAAATATGAAATCGCACAACAATGACTTGGAACTAGATTCACTAGTTTGAAGCAAAAAGTTGGAAAAGTTGGAATTGATTGCTTCTTCTGTTGTCTCTAGATCTATAATTGATACTATGGATTTATGAGTCTAGAATGAGGCAAAGACAAGCTTCCTTCAAATTAATTGCAAATGGAATAAACAAGGTATGCTTCAATTAATATGTAAATAATGTTAATTGTAGGTGCTTCTACTCTTGCATATATGTGTCAACTTTTATGGAGTAGCAATTCTCATGATGATACGGATTTATGCAGGAACAAAATGAAATACATAAATACACATAAACGCATATATGCAGCGGAAGTAAAACTTCATTTCATTAAGAACAAATGACTGAAATATGCTTACAGACAGAATGGAAATAAAATAGCTCGAGCGCTGGTAGCTTATCTCTGAGAAGAGATGTGGTGGCTACTGGCCTATGAACTCTGTGTTACAATGAGGCTCGAAGGCCTATATATTATTGAGAAACAATGGAAAACCCTAAACATCCAAAAACATAACCCTAGGAGATGAAACGCCAAAATATGGGCCCCGTTGGGGTAAATTGGTACATCAATTTCTCGGGGTTGTAACTTTGGCATACTATCTACGTTTGACGCACATGATACATCGTTAGAAAGATCTATCCGAGGAATACATTGTTGACAACAAATATAAATTTCAAAATGGCCTCATATTCGGCGCAACATTCATGCCCAAAAAATGTCGTTTAGGACCTAAAACGGCTCTGGAAGTTCAGGACTCGAAAAACCACTAAAAATAGTAAATTGTGCTACAATTAAGGAAACTAAAAAATCGAAAGAAACAATGGTGTGGGTCCAAGTGGAATAGGCGAGTGGCCACCAATATCCACCTAAATCATTCCTCCCCCCTTAGGAAGCAATGGTCCCCATTGCATTGAGTTCCTCCATGAGATGAGGAAACTTCTGCTGAACTTGGTCCCTGGTGAGCCACTTGCCCTGGTGAAGGAGTTGGCCTACTATGACAACTTGATATAGTTGGATCCTCTGCTGGCAGGTGTTCTTGATATATGTGTCCATAATCTGATCAATTGTGGCTTGTTTCATGCAATCTAGGTTTAACTCTTTTGGTGTGAGTTGTTCTGCCATGTCAGATGTGTCCAATAGAGGTGGAAAGTAGGGTTGAAGGCGGTCGACATTGAACACTGGGTGCAGAGCAAGGAATGGTGGAATACTGAGCTCAAACGCATTGTCCTCTACATCCTTGGTGATGGTGTATGGCCCATATCGGAGCGGGTGAATCTTGCGGTAGGGTCCAGTGAGGCACTCCTTTTGAAAATGTAGCCACACTTTGTCGCCCACCTGGAAATTGTGTGGCACCTGATGTTGATCATGTTGTTTCTTGTACTTAGCATTGGCTCTGTCCAAGATCTCATGAACCTGTTGGCGGATGTGTTGAATACGCTCATTGAATTTGTTTTCCTTGTCAGCCTCAGACTTGACATGGGAAGAATCTACCTGAGTAGCCGCAAATGGCATGGCTACATCAATGGGACATAGTGGATGGAATCCCAAGCCCACCTGAAAGGGGATGTGGCTGGTTGAGCTATGGAGAGCCCAGTTGTAGCTATGTTGTACATGGGGGAGGCTCTCATCCCATGTGCATGGATGCTTTATGTTGTACATGCATAGAATTTGTACAATCATCCGGTTGACGACCTCTGTCTGGACATCAGTTTGCGAATGGAAAGATATGGACTTGGTGAGCTTGGTGTCCAGCATCGACCAGAGGCTAGACCAAAATGTACTGAGGAACCTGTTGTCCCGATCTGAGATGATAGACTATGGGATCCCAAAGTGTACCCACACTCGCTCAAAGAAGAGTTTAGCAGTGGCTTCTGCTGTGATATTCTTCTTGCAGGCCATCATAATGGACATCTTCGAGAATCTATCGACGACAAAAAAAACACAGTCATTACCATGCTTAGTAGAAGGAATGCCCAACATGTAATCCATGGAGATGGATTCCCAAGGTTGAATAGGGGTGTGAAGCAGAGTATATAGGCCTTGCTTCTTGATGGTCGGTTTGGAAATGGTGCAAGCAGTGTAGGACTTGATGTACTTCCCGACATCCTATTGAAGGTTCGGCAAATAGAAATACTTTTGCAATACTTCAATAGTTTTCTCGACCACGAAATTCCCAATGACCCGACTGTAGTGTGCCTCCCAAATTATCTTAGCACACTTGTTTGAAGGAACAGAAAGATGTCCCAGGTGACATAGCAAGGCATCCTGGAGGTGAAAATTAGGAACTTCCTTACCCTCCAAGAGCATATTGTAGGTGTGGTCGAATTCTAGATCACTTTTGTAGAGAAGCAGCTAATCGAAAGTCTTATTCCCACAAGAGTTGAGCACCGTGGTTAGCGCCATGACATGGGGTCGGCTGAGGCAGTCTGCAACATTAATGGTGCTTCCTTTCTTGTACTTAATGTTCAAATGAAACTGTTGCAGGTATGTGGACCACTTCTGATGGTGATCGTTTTGCAACTTCCCTTGTGTCTGTATGAACTGTAAGGGTCGATGGTCTGTGTGGATGATCATTTCCTTTCCCAAAATCTAATGCTTCCATTGTCGACAAGACTGCACAATGGAATACATCTCCTTGTCATAATTGGGATACTTCCGGACTGTGTTGGGAAGTGTCTGACTATGATATGCAATTGGATGCCCCTGTTGAGTAAGGACTACCCCAATAGCATAGTCAGAGGCATCTCTCTCGATCTCAAATGGTTGTTGCAAGTATGGTAATGTGAGCACTGGTGTAGAGCAGAGATGATGCTTCAAATCGTCGAACGTCTTATGTTGAGATTCAAACCAAAAGAATTTTTCTTTCGCTCCTCCCTTGGTGACTTGACTCAAGGGCCAAGTGATATGAGAGAATCCCAACACAAACCTGCGGTAGAAATTGGCAAGACCCAAAAAGTTGCGGAGCTCTGTTAGGGTGGTTGGGGCTGGCCAATCCTGAATGACTTGAACCTTGGATGGATCCACATACACCCCCCACTCATTAATAATGTATCCCAGATACTGAACCTAGTTCATGTCAAAAGTGCCCTTCTCCAAATTGGCACACAACTTGTGTTACTGCAGTGTTTGGAGGACTTATCGGATGTGGTGGAGGTGCTCTTCCCAAGTTTGGATGAAGATAAGAATGTCATCCAAGTACACCACTACAAATGAGTATGTGAATGGTCACAATATGTCGTCCATTAGTCTCATGAAGGTTGTAGGAGTATTCATCAACCTGAAATGCATGACCAACCATTCGAAAAGGCCCTCCTTGGATTTTAAGGTAGTCTTCCACACATCAGAGGGTTCAATTGGTACCTGGTGATACCCAGAATTCAAGTTGATCTTGCTCAAATATTTTTCCCCCTTGAGTTGGTCCACAAGGTCATCAATCTATGGGATCAGGTACCTATTCCGAATAGTGATCTTGTTCAGTGCCCGATAGTCAATGCAGAGTCTTCAAGTCCCATCCTTCTTTTGCACCAGCATGATCGGGCTACCACAGGGTGACAAACTCGACCGAATGTGACCTTTCTGCAACAATTCTTGAATATTCTTCTTGATTTCATCATTCTCCAAAATAGAGTGGTCATAGATCAGTCCATTGGGAAGTGGTACTCCTGGGGTCAGATCAATGGGGTGCTTGACCTGACAGTGTAGAGGCACCCCCACGGGGGAGGTGAAGATTTCCTTGTACTCCTCCATGACCTTATCCATCTGTTGTTGTCATGCAGACGGATGTTGTCTAGAGGTCGTGGCCACAGTCTTCTTCTTTCCCTAAGGGCGGATCATCAGGAAATTTTTTTTCCTGGTTTTGGCAATGAGCTTACTGCATTGTTTTGTAGTAACCAAAGAGATGGTTGTAGACGGTACTATTTCCTTTATCCTGTACAACTTATTACCCAAAGTAGTAATAACAATGAACTGCAACGGGGAACCCTTTACCCACATCTGGGAATGGAAGAGGTGCTACGCCTCCTCTGGATCTTTTGGTTCCTTCTTCTATATCTTCATGGTGGAAACAGTAGCATTGGGCTCCGCATCGATAATATGATTCCCCCCACCATTCCCCTTGTCAGTTTTTGATTCAGAGTCAGAGCTTGCATCCGATTCAGAAGCCTTCAACTCAGCTACCAATGACTGCTTGGCCTAACACTCACTTGTGTTGTGAGAGGATCTCTTATGTAACTCACACCACTTCCCTGTGTCCATTTTTGGCTTCGTGATGTTGTTCTTTTCTTGCGGCTTTGGTGGGTTGTCCTGGGCCACCTCGCCTTGGCTTGGTCCTTTGTTCGAAAGTTTGGGGGTACCTTTCCCTTGCTTTTGATTCATAGACCCAAAGTCTCACTTCTTTTGTTTGAACTTCTTCTCAATCTTGGCAGCATACCGGTATACCGCACTAAGAGAGGAGATGTTGAGGAACTCCATTTCCTCCTGAATGTATCTATGAAGAAAAATGCAGTACTTTAACACCAAATGTTTCTCTGAATATTTGATACCCAACTTTGTGCGTAGGGTATGGAACAAATTCGTCAGCTCATGCACATCATGATCTCTTTGTTGCCGCAACGTAGTCCATTGTATGTATTTGTCCTCATATCTCCCCACGGGATAATATTGTTCCTTGATGGAATCTTGCTCTATTGCTCCCAGTAGGTTTCCCACCAGTCCTTGACATTGGGGGTAGCTTTAAGGACTGCAAAAATAATCCTTTCTTGGTCGGAAAAGTCATGAACCAAGAAATATCCTTCTAGCAGATTCAACCATCTATCAACTCCATCTGCATCTATTTGGCCCTCAAATATCGGAATGTCAAAGTTTACTTGTACCTTAAAAGGAGTGGCACCTCTAGAGTGGCTGTTGGATGTAGATGCGCTACCAGTGGGTAGCCGTTGAAGGATCTGGGCAAGGTTGTCCATCATCGTGTTTCTTTGTTTCTCGAGGGTCTCCTCGAGCAATAATTTGATAGGATCCCCTGTTCCCTCATCTTTCTTTTCTTCCCCCATGGGCGACCGTCGGGGTTTGCGAGGTTGATCTTGTAACGGTTCAACCAGATCGAGCCCTAACTCCTTATAGTCCGATCTCATTGGGGACATGCAAAGAATGATCGAGAAAGAGCAGTCTGCTCTGATACCACTGATCCAGATTTATGCACGAACATAATGAAATACAGAAATACACATAAACATAGATACATAGCGAAAGTAAAACTTCATTTCATTAACAACAAATCACTGAAATATGCTTACACACAAAATGGAAATAAAATAGCTCGGGCACTGGTATCTTATCTCCGAGAAGAGATGTGGTGGCTATTGGCCTATGAAATCTATGTTACAATGAGTCTCGAAGGCCTATATATTATTCAAAAACAATGGAAAACCCTAAACATCCACAAACCTAACCCTAGGAGATGAAACGCCAGAATATTGGTCCCGTTGGGGTAAATTGGTGCATCAATTTCCTGGGGTTGTAACTTTGGCATACTATCTCCATTTGACACACATGATACATCGTTAGAAATATCTATCCGAGGACTACACTGTTGATAGTGAATATCGAGTCTGGAACAGACTCATATTTCCCGCAACATTCATGCCCAAAAAATGTCATTTAGGGCCTCAAAACGACTTCGGAATTTTAGGACCCGAAAAACTGCTAAAAATAGTAAATTGTGCTACAATTAAGGAAACTAAAAAACTGAAAGAAATAATGGTGTGGGTCCAACTGGAATAGGTGGGTGGCCACCAATATCCACCTCAATCATTCCCCCCCCCCTAGGAAGCAATGGTCCCCATTGCATTGATTTCCTCCATGAGATGAGGAAACTTTTGTTGAACTTGGTCCCTGGTGAGCCACTTGCCCTGGTGAAGGAGTTCGCTTACTTTGACAACTTGATATAGATGGATCCTCTATTGGCAGGTGTTCTTGATTTGTGTGTCGATAATATGATCAGTTGTGGCTTATTCCATGCAATCTGGGTTTAACTCTAATGGTGTAAGTTTTTGTTGCCATGTTGGATGTGTCCAGTAGAGGTGGAAATAGGGTCGAAGGTAGTCGACATTGAACACTGGGTGCATACCAAGGAATGGTGGAATAGTGAGCTCAAACACATTGTCCCCTTCAGCCTTGGTGATGGTGTATGGCCCATATCAGAATGGGTGAATATTGCAGTAGGGTCCAACGCGACGCTCCTTTTGCAAATGTAGCCACACTTTGTCGCCCACTAGGAAGTTGTGTGGCACCCGATGTTGATCATGTCGCTGCTTGTACTTAGAATTGGCTCTGTCCAAGATTTCATTAACCTGTTGGCGGATGTGCTGAATGCTCTCAATGAATTTGTTTTCCTTGTCAGCCTCAGACTTGACATGGGTTGAATATGCATGAGTAGCCACAAATGGCATGGCTACATCAATGGGACATAGTGGCTGGAATCCCAAGCCCACCTGAAAGGGCCTGTGGCTGGTTGAGCTATGGAGAGCCCGGTTGTAGACGTCTTGTACATAGGGGAGGCTCTCATCCCATGTGTGTGGATGCTTTGAGTTGTACATGCACAAAATGTGTATAATCATCCAGTTGACGACCTCTATTTGGCCATCAGTTTGCGGATGGAAAGCTGTGGACTTGGTGAGCTTGGTGTCTAGCATCGACCAGAGGCTGGACCAAAATTTACTGAGGAACCTGCTATCCCGATCTGAGATGATAGACTATTGGATCCCAAAGTGTACCCACACTCACTCGAACAAGAGTTTATCAGTGGCTTCTGCCATGATATTCTTCTTGCAGGCCATCATCATGGACATCTTCGAGAATATATCGACAACCAAAAAAACACACTCATTGCCATGCTTAGTAGAAGGAAGGCTCGACATGTAATCCATGGGGATGGATTCCCAAGGTCAACTAGGGGTGATTAGCAGAGTATAGAGGCCTTGCCTCTTGATGGTCGGTTTGGCAATGGCGCAAGCAGTGTAGGACTTGATGTACTTCCCGACATCCTATCGAAGGTTCAGACAATAGAAATACTTTTGCAATACTCCCATGATTTTCTCGACCCCGAAATGCCCAGCGACCCGAATGTAGTGCGCCTCCCAAATAATCTTGGCACACTCGCTTTAAGGAACACAAAGATGTCCCAGGTGACATAGCAGGGCATCTTGGAGGTGAAAATTGGGAACCTGCTTACCCTCTAAGAGCGTATTGTAGGTGTGGTCGAATTCTGGATCACTTTTGTAGAGAAGCGGCCAATCGAAAGTCTCGTGTGCACAAGATTTGAGCACCGTGGTTAGCGCCATGATAGGGGGTCGACTGAGGTAGTGTGCAACATTATTGGTGCTTCCTTTCTTGTACTTAATGTTAAAATGAAACTATTGCAGGTATGTGTACCACTTCTGATGGTGATAGTTATGCAACTTCCCTTGTGTCTGTATGAATTGAAAGGGTTGGTGGTTTGTGTGGATGACCATTTCCTTTCCCAAAATGTAATGCTTCCATTGTCGACAAGCCTGGACAATGGAATACATCTCCTTGCCATAAGTGGGATACTTCTGGACTGTGTCAAAAAGTGTCTCACTATGATATGCCACTGGATGCCCCTGTTGAGTAAGGACTTCCTCAATAGCATAGTTAGAGGCATCTGTCTTGATCTCAAATGGTTGTTGCAGTCTGGTAATGTGAGCACTGGTGCAGAGCAGAGACTATGCTTCAAATAGTCGAATGCCTTCTGTTGAGATTCAGACCAAAAGAATTTTTCTTTCGCTCCTCCCCTGGTGACTTGGCTCAAGGTCCAAGTGATATGAGAGAATCCCAACTTAAACCTATGGTAGAAATTGGCAAGACCCAAAAAGTTGCAGAGCTCTGTTAGGGTGGTTGGGGCTGGCCAATCCTGAATGACTTGGATCTTGGCTGGATCCACATGCACCCCCCTCTCATCAATAATGTATCCCAGATGTTGAATCTGGTTCATGCCAAAAGTGCACTTCTCCAAATTGGCACACAACTTGTGTTGTCGCAGTTTTTGGAGGACTTGTCGGATGTGGTTGAGGTGCTCTTCCCAAGTCTGGCTGAAGATAAGAATTTCATCCAAGTACACCACTACAAATGAGTTGGTGAATGGTCGTAAGATGTCGTCCATTAGTCTCATGAAGGTTGCAGGAGAATTCGTCAACCTGAAAGGCATGATCAACCATTTGAAAAGGCCCTCCTTGGATTTGAAGGCAGTCATCCACACATCAGAGGGTTCGACTAGTACTTGGTGATACCCAAACTTCTAGTCTATCTTGCTGAAATATTTCACCACCTTAAGTTGGTTCAGAAGTTCATCAATCCATGGGATCGGGTACCTATTATAGATAGTGATCTTGTTTAGTGCTCGATAGTCAATGCAGAGTCTCCAAGTCACATCCTTCTTCTGCACCAGCACGATCAGGCTCCCATAGGGCGATGAACTCGACTGGATGTGACCTTTCTACAACAGCTCCTAAATCTACCTCTTGATTTCGTCATTCTCAAGAACAGAGTGTCAATAGATCGGTCCATTGGGAAATGACGCACCTGGGGTCAGATCGATGGGGTGCTTGACCTGATAGTGTAGAGGCACCCCCGTGAGGGAGGTGAAGATGTCCTTGTACTCCTCCACAAGCTTATCCATCTATTTTTGTAGTGCATAGGGACCCTATCTGGAGGTTGTGGCTGCAGACTTCTTCTTTCCCTGAGTGTGGATCATCAGGAAAACAAATTTCCTGGTTTTGGCAATGAGCTTACTGCATACTGCATTGTTTTGCAGTAACCAAAGATATGGTTGTAAGCGGTGCTATTTTCAATATCCTGTACAACTTATTGCCCAAAGTAATAATAACAGCATGAGGCCTGGACTCATACATAGCATGTCTCTTCCACAAGTATGGTTGGCCTAATAATACATCAAAAACATCAAGAGGAGCAATGTCACATAATACCTCATCCATGAAGGGCTTGATGCTATAGGGAAGGTGACATTGTTGACTTACACGGAGGTCCTGTCCTTGGTGAAGCCACCCGATGGTGTATGGTTGTAGGTGTGTTGTGGTTGGCAAGCCCAGCCATTTCATGACATCTACTAAGATGAGGTTCTTCTAGCTCCCGCTGTCGACAATGAACTACAACGAGGAACCCTTTACCCACATCTGGGAATGGAAGAGGCACTCCACCTCCTCTGGATCTTCTGGTTCCTTCTTTTGGATCTTCGTGGTGGAAACGGTGGCATTGGGATCCGCATCTATAATATGCTTCCCCTATCATTCCCCTTGTCGGTTTCTGATTCATATTTAGAGCCTCCATCCAATTTAGAAGCCTTCAACTCAGCTACCAGTGATTGCTTGGACCGACACTCAATTGTGTTGTGAGTGGAGCTCTTATGTAACTCACACCACTTCCCCATGTCCTTTTTTGGCTTCGTGATGTTGTTATTTGCTTTCAGATTTGGTGGGTTGTCCTTGGCTGCCCCACCTTGGCTTGGTCCTTTGTTCGACGGTTTGGGGGTACCTTTCCCTTGCTTCTGATTCGCAGAACCAAAGTCTCACTTCTTTTGTTTGAACTTTTTCTCAATCTTGGGAGCATAACGGTATGCCACACCAAGCGAGGAGATGTTGAGGAAATCCATTTCCTCCTGAATGTATCTATGAAGACAACTGTGGTACTTTAACACCAAATGTTTCTCTGAATCTTTGATACCCAACTTTGTGCGTAGGGTATGGAACAGATTCATCAGCTCATGCACATCTTGGTCTCTTTGCTGCCACAACGTAGTCCATTGTATGTATTTTTCCTCATAGCTCCCCTGGGATAATTGATCCAGGTGGATATTAGGGGCCACCCACATTTTTCAAATGGATCAAAACAGTTTTCTGGCCATTTTGGCAATTTACTATTTTTAGCAGGTTTTCACTTCCGGGGCCATTTTGAGGGCCTAAATGAAGTTTTTTCGAGATCGAGGTTCTCAATGATAGCCAAAGGAATAATTGAGTTCCCAAAATGAATCTCCTCGATGATACCTTTCCAACGAGCTATCACATGCCTAAAACGGAGATCGTATGCAAAAGTTATGACCCCGGGAAGTTGATGCACCAACTTACCCAAACGGGGCCCACATGACTTTTGGCGCTTCATCT
>ML794007.1:79359-93135 GCA_009831015.1 Picea engelmannii
AATTTTGGCGCTTCATCTCCTAGGGTTAGGTTTTTGGATGTCTAGGACTTTTGGAATTACCGATTATTGTAAAAAGGCCTCCAGAGCCTCATTGTAACCATCTTCTTGCGAATGCGAGTAGCCGTCACATCTCTTCTTAGAGATAAGCTGCCACCATTCTAGCGAGTCTTTCACTCTGTATTTTTACAGTCTCTGTACATTTCTTTCATTAATAGAAATCGTGTATTACTGTATATCTGTGTTTATGGTTGCATCTCTGATACATTTCTGTTATATTATTGAGTATCTGCAATATCTCTGTGCATTTATTTATTATATCTCCGCTCTCATTTCGTGCCGAAAATAATCCGGATCAATAATATTGTTCCTTGATGGCATCTCAGAAAGAATTCCAAGTGGGTGTGATTTAGAACAGAGAGGGTTCCCCCTCGCTCTGTTGCTCCCAGTAAGTTTCCCACCAGTCCTTGACATGGGGGGTGGCTTTAAGGAGTGAAAACATAATCCTTTCTCGGTTAGAAAAGTCATGAACCGAGAAATATCCTTCTAGAAGATTCAACCATATATCAACGCCATCTACATCTATTTTTCCCTCAAATATGGGAATGTTAAAGTTTACATGTACCTTAAAAGGAATGGTGCCTCCAGAGTCATTGTTGGATGTAGATGCACTGCCAATGGGCAACCTTTGAAGGATCTAGGCAAAGTTTTCCATGATCGCATTCCTTTGTTTCTCAAGGGCCTCCTCGATAAATAATTTGATATTATCTCCTGCTCCCTCATCTTTATTTTCTTCACCCATGGGCGACCATCGGGGTTTGCGAGGCTGATCTTGCAACAGTTCAACCATATCAAGCCCTAACCCCTTATACCTTGATATCGTTGGGGACATGCAAACAAGGATCGAGAAAGAACAGATAGATCTGATACCACTGATCCGGATTTATGCAGGAACACAATGAAATACATAAATACACATAAACGCAGATATGTAGCGGAAGTAAAACTTCATTTCATTAACAACAAACCACTAAAATATGCTTACAGAGAGAATGGAAATAAAATAGCTTGGGCGTTGGTAGCTTATCTCTGAGAAGAGATGTGGTTGCTACTGGCCTATGAACTTTGTATTACAATGAGGCTCGAAGGCCCATATATTATTGAGAAATAATGGAAAACCCTAAACATCCAAAAATGTAACCCTAGGAGATGAAACGCCAGAATATGGGACTCGTTGGGGTAAATTGGTACATCAATTTCCCGGGGTGGTAACTTTGGCATACTATCTTCGTTTGACACGCATGATACATCGTTAGAAAGATTTATTTGAGGAATACAATGCTAACAACGAATATTGAGACTGGAATGAATCTTTATTCACTGCATCATTTATGCCCAAAAAGCATCATTTAGGGCCTCAAAACGGCTTCGAAAGTTTAGGACCTGAAAAACCGCTAAAAATAGTAAATTGTGCTACAATTAAGGAAATTGAAAAACTGAAAGAAACAATGGTGTGGGTCCAAGTGGAATAGGCAGGTGGCCACCAATATCCACCTGGATCATTCCTCCCCCCTTAGGAAGCAATGGTCCCCATTGCGTTGAGTTCCTCCATGAGATGAGGAAACTTCTGCTAAACTTGGTCCCTGGTGAGCCACTTTCCCTGGTGAACGAGTTGGCCTGCTTTGACAACTCGATATAGTTGGATCCTCTGTTGGTAGGTGTTCGTGATCTGTGTGTCCATAATCCGATTAGTTGTGGCTTGTTCCATGCAATCTGGTTTTAACTCTGTTGGTGTGAGTTTGTCTGCCATGTCGGATGTGTCCAGTAGAGGTGGAAAGTAGGGTTGAAGGAAGTCGACATTGAACACTGGGTCTAGACCAAGGAATGGTGAAATACTGAGCTCAAAGGAATTGTCCCCTACAGCCTTGGTGATGGTGTATGGCCCATATCGGAGTGGGTGAATCTTGCGGTAGGGTCCAGCGAGAAGCTCCTTTTGCAAATGTAGCCACACTTTGTTGCCCACCTGGAAGTTGTGTGGCACCCGATGTTGATCATGTCGTTGCTTTTACTTAGCATTGGATTTGTCCAAGATGTCATGAACCTATTGGAGGATGTGATGAATGTGCTCAATGAAGTTGTTTTCCTTGTCATCCTCGGACTGGACATGGCCTGAATCTACATGAGTAGTCGCAAATGGCATGGCTACGACAATGGGACATAGTGGCTGGAATCCCAAGCCCACCTAAAAGGGGTTTTGGCTGGTTGAGCTATGGAGAGCCCGGTTGTAGCTATGTTATACATAAGGGAGGCTCTCATCCCATTTTCATGGATGCTTTGAGTTGTAAATGCAGCAGAATGTGTACAATGATCTGGTTGACGACCTCTATCTGGCCATAAGTTTACGGATGGAAAGCTGTGGACTTGGTGATCTTGGTGTCGAGCATCGACCAGAGGCTGGACCAAAATGTACTGAGGAAACTGATGTCCCGATCTGAGATGATAGATTTTGAAATCCCAAAGTGTACCCACACTCGCTCAAAGAAGAGTTTAGAAGTGGCTTTTGCTATGATATTCTTCTTGCAGGCCATTATAATGGACATCTTCGAGAATCTATCGACAACCACAAAAACAAAGTCATTGCCATGATTAGTAGAAGGAGGGCATGACATGTAATCGATGGAGATGGATTCCCAAGGTCGACTAGGGGTGGGGAGTGGAGTATAGAGGCCTTGCTTCTTAATGGTCAGTTTGGCAATGGTGCAAGCAGTACAGAACTTGATGTACTTCCCGACATCATGTTGAAGGTTCGTCCAATAGAAATAATTTTGCAATACTGCCATGGTTTTCTCGACCCCAAAATGCCCAATGACCTGATTGTAGTGTGCCTCCCAAATAATCTTGGCATGCTCACTTGAAGGAACACAAAGATGTCCCAAGTGACATAGCAGGGCATCCTAGAGGTGAAAATTGGGAACTTGCTTACTCTCCAAGAGCATATTGTAGGTGTGGTCGAATTCTGGATCACTTTTGTACAGAAGCAACCAATTAGAAGTTTCATGCCCACAAGTGTTGAGCACCGTGGTTAGCGCCATGATAGGGGCTCGGTTGAGGCAGTCTGCAACATTATTGGTGCTTCCTTTCTTATACTTAATGCTCAAATGAAACTGTTGCAGGTATGTGGACCACTTCTGATGGTGATCATTATGCAACTTCCCTTGTGTCTGTATGAACTACAAGGGTCAATGGTCTATGTGCATGACCATTTCCTTTCCCAAAATGTAATGCTTCCATTTCCGTCAATCTTGCACAATGGAATACATCTCCTTGTCATAAGTGGGATACTTTTGGACTATGTCAAAAAGTGTCTCACTGTGATATGCCACTGGATGCCCCTGTTGAGTAAGGACTACCCCAATAGCATAGTCAGAGGAATTTGTCTTGATCTCAAATGGCTGTTAAAAGTTTGGTAATGTGAGCACTGGTGTAGAGAAGAGACGATGCTTCAAATCATCGAATTCGTTCTGTTGATATTAAGACCAAAATAATTTTTCTTTCGCTCCTCCCTTGGTGACTTGAATCAAGGGCCAAGTGATGTGAGATAATCCTAACACAAACCTGCGGTAGAAATTGGCAAGACCCCAAAAGCTACAGAGCTCTGTTAGGGTGGTTGGGGCTGGCCAATCCTGAATGACTTGGATCTTGGTTGGATCCACATGCACCCCCCACTCATCAATCATGTATCCCAGACACTGAACCTGGGTCATGCCACAAGTGCACTTCTCCAAATTGGCACACAGCTTGTGTTTCTGCAATGTTTGGAGGACTTGTCAGATGTGGTGGAGGTGCTCTTCCCAAGTCTGGCTGAATATCAGAATGTCATCAAAGTACACCACTAGAAATGATTTGGTGAATGGTCACAAGATGTCATCCATTAGTCTCATGAAGGTTGAAGGGGCATTCGTCAACCCGAAAGGCATGACCAACCATTCAAAACGGCCCTCCTTGGATTTGAAGGCAGTCTTCCACACATCATAGGGTTTGAATGGTACCTCGTGATATCCAGACTTCTAGTCAATCTTGCTGAAATATTTTCCCCCCTTCAGTTGGTCCAGAAGGTTATCAATCTGTGGGATCAAGTACCTATTCCAGACAGTGATCTTGTTCAGTGCCCGATATCCCATGCAGAGTCTCCAAGTGCCATCCTTCTTCTACACCAGCACGATCGGTCTCCCATAGGGTGATGAACTTGGTCGGATGTGACCTTTCTGCAATAGCTCTTGAATCTGCCTATTGATTTCGTCATTCTCTAGAACAAAGCATTGATAGATCGGTCCATTGGGAAACAAAGTACCTGGGGTCAAATCGATGGGGTTCTTGACCTGGCAGTGTAGATGAACTCCCGTAGGGGAGGTGAATATGTCCTCTTACTCCTCCATGACCTTATCGATCTGTTGCTATCGTGCAGAGGGCCCTTGTCTGGAGGTCATGGCCACAGTATTTTTCTTTCCCTGATGGCGGATCGTCAGGAAAACAAATTTCCTAGTTTTGGCAATGACCTTACTGCATTGTTTTGCAGTAACCAAAGAGATGGCTGTAGGTGGTGCTATTTCCGATATCCTGTACAACTTATTGCCCAAATTAAAAATAACAGCATGAGGCCTATACTCATACACAACAATTCAATTCCACAAGTATGGTTGGCCTAATAATACATCAGAAACATCAATAGAAGCAATGTCACATAATACCTCATCCATGAAGGGCTTGATGTTGTAGGGAAGGCAATATTGTTGGCTTACGGGGAAGTCTCGGCCTTGGTGTAGCCATCCAATGGTGTATGGTTGTGGGTGTGTTGTGGTTAGCAAGCCCAGCCATTTCATGACCTCTAATGAGATGAGGTTCTTCTAGCTCCCACTGTCGACAATGAACTACAATGGGGAACCCTTTACCCACATCTGGGAATGGAAGAGGCACTCCACCTCCTCTAGATCTTATGGTTCCTCCTTCTGGATCTTCATGGTGGAAATAGTGGCATTAGGCTCCGCATCGATAATATGATTCCTCTGACATTCCCCTTTTCGGGTTCTGATTCAGGGTCGGAGCCTTCAACTTGGCTACCAATGACTGCTTGGCCCAACATTCACTTGTGTTTTGAGTGGAGCTCTTATGTAACTCACACCACTTCCCTGTGTCCTTTTTTGGCTTTGTGATATTTTTATTTGCTTGCGGCTTTGGCGGGTTGTTCTGGGCCACCCCGCCTTGGCTTGGTCCTTTGTTTGGTAGTTTGGGGGTACGTTTCCCTTGCTTCTGATTCACAGACCCAAAGTCTCACTTCTTCTGTTTGAACTTCTGCTCAATCTTGGCAACATACCAGTATGAGGCATCGAGTGTGGAGATGTTGAGGAACTCCATTTCCTCCTGAATGTATATATGAAGACAACTGTGGTACTTTAACACCAAATGTTTCTCTGAATCTTTGATTCCCAACTTTGTGCGTAGGCCAGTATGGAACAGATTCGTCATCTCATGCACATCTTGGTCTCTTTTTTGCCGCAGCGTAGCCCATTGTATGTATTTGTCCTCATATCTCCCCATGGGATAATATTGTTCCTTGATGGCGTCTCGGAAAGAATTCCAACTGGGTGTGACTGAGAACAGAGAGGGTTCCCCCTTGCTCTGTTGCTCCCAGTAGGTTTCCCACCAGTCCTAGACATGGGGGGCGTCTTTAAGGAGTGAAAAAATAATCCTTTCTCGGTTGGAAAAGTTATGAATTGAGAAATATCCTTCTAGCATATTCAACCATATATCAACGCTATCTGCATCTATTTGGCCCTCAAATATGGGAATTTCAAAGTTTACTTGTAACTTAAAAGGAGTGGCGCCTCCAGAGTGGTTGTTGGATGTAAATACACTGCCAGTGGGTAGTCGTTGAAGGATCTGGGCAAAGTTTTCCATCATCACATTCCTTTGTTTCTCAAGGACCTCCTCGAGCAATAATTTAATAGGATCTCCTGCTCCCTCATCTTTCTTGTCTTCCCCCATCAATGAACGTCAAGGTTTGCGAGGCTGATCTTGCAACAGTTCAACCAGATCGAGCCCTGACTCCTTATACCCCGATCTCGTTGGGGACATGCAAAGAAGGATCGAGAAAGAGCAGAATGCTATGATACCACTGATCTGGATTTATGTAGGAACACAATGAAATACAAAAATACACATAAATGTAGATATGCAGTGGAAGTAAAACTTCATTTTATTAACAACAAATGACTGAAATATGATTATAGATAGAATGGAAATAAAATAGCTCGAGCACTGGTAGCTTATCTGTGAGAAGAGATGTGGCAGATACTGCCCTATGAAATCTATGTTAAAATGAGGCTCGAAGGCCTATATATTGTTGAGAAACAATGGAAAACCCTAAACACCCAAAAACCTAACCCTAGGAGATGAAACGCCAGAATATGGGCCCCGTTGGGGTAAATTGGTACATCAATTTCCCGGGGTCATAACTTTGGCATACTATCTCCTTTTGACGCACATGAGACATTGCTAGAAATATCAATCCAAGGACTACACTCCTGACATCGAATATCGAGTTTGAAATGTATTCTATTTCGCCTCGACATTCATGACCAAAAAACGTCATTTAGGGCCTCAAAATGGCTCTGGAAGTTCAGGACCCAAAAAACTGCTAAAAATAGTAAATTGTGTTACAATTAAAGAAACTGAAAAACCGAAAGAAACAATGTTGTGGGTCAAGTGGAATAGGCGGGTGGCCACCAATATCCACCTCGATCATTCCTCCTCCATTAGGAAGCAATGGTCCCCATTACGTTGAGTTCCTCAATGAGATGAGGAAACTTCTACTGAACTTGGTCTCTGGTGAGCCACTTGCCCTGGTGAAGGAGTTGGCCTACTTTGACAACTCAATATAGCTGGATCCTATGCTAGTAGGTGTTCTTGATCCGTGTGTCCATAATTCGATCAGTTGTGGCTTGTTCCATGCAATCTGGGTTTATCTCTGTTGGTGAGAGTTGTTATTCCATGTCGAATGTGTTCAGTAGAGGTGGAAAGTAGGGCCGAAGGTGGTCTACATTGAACACTGGGTGCAGACTAAGGAATGGTGGAATACTAAGCTCAAAGGCATTGTCCCCTACAACCGAGGTGATGGTGTATGGCCCATATCAGAGCGGGAAAATCTTCCGGTAGGGTCCAGTGAGGTGCTCCTTTTGCAAATATAGCCACACTTTATCGCCCACCTGGAAGTTGTGTGGAACCCTATGTTGATCATGTCACTACTTATACTTAGCATTGGCTCTCTCCAATATGTCATGAACCTATTAGTGGATGTGTTGAATGCACTTAATGAAGTTGTTTTCCTTGTCAGCCTCAGACTGGACATGGGATGAATCTGCTTGAGTAGCTGCAAATGGAATGGCTACATCAATGGGACATAGTGGCTGGAATCCCAAGCCACCTGAAAGGGGTTGTGGCTGGTTGAGCTATGGAGAGCCCAGTTGTAGCTGTGTTGTACATAGGGAAGGCTCTCATCCCATGTGTGTGGATGATTTGAGTTGTACATGTGCATAGTGTGTACAATCATCTAGTTGACGACCTCTGTCTAGCCATCAGTTTGTGGATGGAAAGCTGTGGACTTGGTGAGCTTGGTGTCTAGCATCGACCAGAGGCTGGACCAAAATGTACTGAGGAACCTGTTTTACCAATCTGAGATGATAGACTGTGGGTTCCCAAAGTGTACCCACACTCGCTCAAAGAAGAGTTTAGCAGTGGCTTCTATTGTGATATTATTCTTGAAGGCCATCATAATGGACATCTTCGAGAATCTATCGATGACCACAAAAACATAGTCATTTCCATGTTTAGTAGAAGGAAGGCCCGACATGTAATCCATGGAGATGGATTCCCAAGGTTGACTAGGGGTGGGAAGCAGAGTATAGAGGTTGTTCTTCTTGATGGTTGGTTTAGCAATGGCACAAGCAGTGCAAGACTTGATGTACTTCCTGACATCCTGTCAAAGGTTTGGCAAATAGAAATACTTTTGCAATACTGCCATAGTTTCCTCAACCTCGAAATGACAAGCGACCAGACTGTAGTGCACCTCCCAAATCATCTTGGCACACTCGCTTGAAGGAAAAAAAATATGTCCCAGGTGACATAGCAGGGCATCCTAGAGGTGAAAATTAGGAACTTTCTTACCCTCCAAGAGCATACTCAAGGTGTGGCTGAATTCTGGATCACTTTTGTAGAGAAGTGGCCAATCGAAAGTCTTGTTCCCACAAGATTTAAGCACCGTGGTTAGCACCATGATAGGGGGTCGGCTGAGGCAATGTACAACATTATTGGCGCTTCCTTTATTGTACTTAATGTTCAAATGAAACTATTGCAGGTATGTGGACCACTTCTGATGGTGATCGTTCTGTAACTTCCCTTGTGTCTGTATGAACTGCAAGGGTCGGTGGTCTATGTGGATGACTGTTTCCTTTCCAAAAATGTAATGCTTCCATTGTCGACAATCCTACAAAATGGAATACATCTCCTTGTCATAAATGGGATACTTCTGGACTGTGTCAGAAAGTGTCTCACTATGATATGCCATTGGATGCCCCTGTTGAGCAAGTACTGCCCCAATAGCATACTCACAAGCATCTGTCTTGATCTCAAATGGTTGTTGCAAGTCTGGTAATGTGAACACTGGTGTAGAACAGAGATGATTCTTCAAATCATCGAACCCCTTTTGTTGATATTCAAACCAAAAGAATTTTGCTTTCTCTCCTCCCTTGGTGACTTGACTCAAGGGCCAAGTGATATGAGAGAATCCCAACACAAACCTATGGTAGAAATTGGCAAGACCCAAAAAGCTGCAGAGCTCTATTAGGGTGGTTGGGGCTGGACAATCCCGAATGAATTAGATCTTGGCTAGATCCACATGCACCTCCCACTCATCAATAATGTATCCCAGATACTGAACCTGGGTCATTCCAAAAGTGCACTTCTCCAATTGGCACACAACTTGTGTTGCCACAGTGTTTGGAAGACTTGTCGGATGTGGTGGAGGTGCTCTTCCCAAGTCTGGCTGAATATCAGAATGTCGTCCAAGTACACCACTACAAATGAGTTGGTGAATGGTCATAAGATGTCATCCATTAGTCTCATGAAGGTTGCAGGGGAATTCGTCAACCTGAAAGGCATGACCATCCATTCGAAAAGACGCTCCTTGGATTTGAAGGCAGTCTTCCACACAACAGAGGGTTCAACTGGTACCTGGTGATACCCAGACTTCTAGTCGATCCTGTTGAAATATTTCGCCCCCTTGAGTTGGTCTAGAAGGTCATCAATTCGTAGGATTGGGTACCTATTCTAGACAGTGATCTTGTTCAGTGCCCGATAGTCAATACAGAGTCTCCAAGTCCCATCCTTCTTCTGCACCAGCACGATCGGGCTCCCACGGGGCTATGAAATCGACCGGATGTGACCTTTCTACAACAAATTTTGAATCTACCTCTTGATTTTGTCATTCTCCATAATAGAGAACCGATAGATCGGTCCATTGGGAAACAATGCACCTGGGGTCAGATCGATGTTGTGCTTGACCTGACAGTGTAGAGCACCCCTGTGGAGGAGGTGAAGATGTCCTGGTACTCCTCCATGACCTTATCCATCTGTTGTTGTCGTGCAGAGGGTCCCTTCCTAGAGGTCGTGGCCATAGTCTTCTTCTTTCCCTAAGGATGAATCATCAGGAAAATAAATTTCACGGGTTTGGCAATGAGCTTACTACATTGTTTTGCAGTAACCAAAGAGATGGTTATAGGCGGTGCTATTTACAGTATCCTGTATAGCTTATTGCCCAAAGTAATAATAACATCATGAGGCCTAGACTAATACAAAACATGTCACTTACACAAGTATGGTTGGCCTAATAATACATCAGAAATATCAAGAGGAGTAATGTCACATAATACTCGATCCGTGAAGGGCTTGATGTTGTAGGGAAGGCGACATTGTTGGCTTATGCGGACGTCACATCTTTGGTGCAGCCACCCAATGGTGTATGGTTGTGGGTGTGATGCAGTTGGAAATCCTAGTTGTTTCATGACCTCTACTGAGATTAGGTTCTTCTGGCTCCCACTGTCGACAATGAACTGTAATGCCGAACCCTTTACCCACATCTGGGAATGGAAGAGGTGCTCCACATCCTCTCAATATTTTGGTCTCTTCTTCTGGATATTCATGGTGGCAATGATGGCATTGGGATCTACATTGATAATCTGCTTCCCCCTATGATTCCCCTTATCGAGTTCTGATTCAGTGTCAGAGGCTGCATCCGATTCAGAAGCATTCAACTCAGCTACTAGTGACTACTTGGCTGGACACTGACTTGTGTTGTGAGTGGACCTCTTATGGAACTCACACCACTTCTCCATGTCCCTTTTTGGATTTGTGATATTGTTCTTTGCTTGTGTCTTTGGTGGGTTGTCTTGGGTCGCCCTGCCTTGGCTTGGTCCTCTGTTCGGGGGTTCGGGGGTACCTTTCCCTTGCCTCTGATTCGTAGACACAAAGTCTTGCTTCTTCTGTTTGAATTTCTGCTCAATCTTGGAAGAATATCGGTATGTCGCACCAAGCAAGGAGATGTTGAGGAACTCCATTTCCTCCTGAATGTATCTATGAAGACAATTGCGGTACTATAACACCAAATGTTTCTCCGAATCTTTGATACCCAACTTTGTGCGTAGGGTATGGAATAGATTCATCAGCTCATGCACATATTGGTCTCTTTGTTGCGACAGCGTAGTCCATTGTATGTATTTGTCCTCATAGCTCCCCATGGGATAATATTGTTCCTTGATGGTGTCTTAGAAAGAATTCCAAGTGGGTGCGACCAATAACAAAGAGGGTTCCCCCTTGCTCTATTTCTCCCAGTAGGTTTCCCACCAGTCCTTGACATGGGGGGCGACTTTAAGGATTGCAAAAATAATCCTTTCTCAGTCGGAAAAGTCATGAACTAAGAAATACGCTTCTAGCATATTCAACCATCTATCAACACCATCTTCATCTATTTGGCCCTCAAATATGGGAATGTCAAAGTTTACTTGTACCTTAAAATGAGTGGCGCCTCCAGAGTGGATGTTGGATGTAGATGCACTACCAGTGGGAAACCGTTGAAGGATCTAGGAAAAGTTGTCGATCATCGCGTTTATTTGTGTCTCGAGGGCCTCCTTGAGCAATAATTTGATAGGTTTCTTTCTCCCTCATCTTTTTTTTCTTCCCTCATGGGCGGCCATCGGGGTTTGTGAGGATGATCTTGCAACGATTCAACCAGATCGAGCCCTAACTCCTTATACCGCGATCTCGTTGGGGACATGCAAAGAAGGATAGAGAAAGAGAAGACTGCTCTGATACCACTGATCTATATTTATGAAGGAACACAATGAAATACAGAAATACAAATAAATGCAGATATGTGGCGGAAGTAAAACTTCATTTCATTAACAAAAAATGACTGAAATATGATTACAGATAGAATGGAAATAAAATAGCTCGGACGCTGGTAGCTTATCTATGAGAAGAGATGTGGTGGCTAATGGCCTATGAAATCTGTGTTACAATGAGGCTTGAAGGCCTATATATTATTGAGAAACAATGGAAAACCCTAAACATCCAAAAACCTAACCCTAGGAGATAAAATGCCAGAATATGGGCCCTGTTGGGGTAAATTGGTACATGAATTTCTCAGGGTCGTAAGTTTGGCATATTGTCTCTGTTTGACGCACATGATACATCGTTAGAAAGATATATCCAAGGATTACACTGCTGAGAAAAAATATCAAGGCCAGATCAGACTCAAATTTTCGGCAGCATTCATGCCCAAAAAACGTCGTTTAGGGCCTCAAAACGGATCTGAAATTTCAAGACCAGAAAAACTGCTAAAAATAGTAAATTGTGCTACAAATAGGGAAACTGAAAAACCGAAAGAAAAAATGGTGTGGGTTGAAGGGGAGTAGGCGGGTGGCCACCAATATCCACCTGGATCATTCCTCCCCCCTTAGGAAGAAATGGTCCCCATTGCATTGAGTTCCTCCATGAGATGAGGAAACTTCTGTTGAACTTGGTCCCTGGTGAGCCACTTGCCCTGGTGAAGGAGTTGGCCTACCTTGACAACTCGATATAGATGGATCCTATGATGGCGGGTGTTCTTGATCTCTATGTCCACAATCCAATTAGTTGTGGCTTGTTCCATGCAATCTAGGTCTAACTCTGTTGGTGTGATTTGTTCTTCCATGTCAGATGTGTCCAGTAGAGGTGGAAAGTAGGGCCAAAGGTGGTTGACATTGAACACTGGGTGCAGACCAAGGAATGATGGAATACTAAGCTCAAAGGCATTGTCCCCTACAACCTTGGTGATGGTGTATGGCCCATACCTGAGCGGGCGAATCTTGTGGTAGGGTCAAGCAAGGTGATCCTTTTGCAAATGTAGCCACACTTTGTCGCCCACCTGGAAGTTGTGTGGCAGCTTATGTTGATCATGTCACTTCTTGTACTTAGAATTGATTCTGTCCAAGATGTCATGAACCTATTGGTGGATGTGTTGAATGAAATCAATGACATTGTTTGCCTTGTCCACCTCAGACTGGACATGGGTTGAATCTGCCTAAGTAGCCGCAAATGGCATGGCTACATCAATGGGACATAGTGGCTAGAATCCCAAGCACACTTGAAAGGGGTTGTGGTTGGTTGAGCTATGGAGAGACTGGTTGTAGTTGTGTTGTACATAGGGGAGGATCTCATCCCATGTGCATGGATGCTTTGAGTTGTACATGCACAGAATGTGTACAATCATCTGGCTGACAACCTTTGTCTGGCTATCAGTTTGTAGATGGAAAGTTGTGGACTTGGTGAGCTTGGTGTCTACTATTGACCAAAAGTTGGACCAAAATGTACTGAGGAAACTGTTGTACTGATCTGAGATGATAGACTGTGGGATCCTGAAGTGTACCCACACTCCCTTAGGTCTGTATGAACTACAAGGGTCGGTGGTCTATGTGGATGACCATTTCCTTTCCCGAAATGTAATGCTTCCATTGTCAACAAGACTTCACAATGGAATACATCTCCTTGTCATAAGTGGTATACTTTCGGACTGTGTCGGAAAGTGTCTCACTGTGATATGCCATTGGATGCCCTTGTTGAGTAAGGACAACCCCAATAGCATATTCAGAAGCATCTGTCTTGATCTCAAATGGTTTTTACAAGTCTGGTAATGTGAGAACTGGTGCAGAGAAAAGACGATGCTTCAAATCGTCAAACACCTTCTGTTGAGATTCAGATCAAAAGAATTTTTCTTTCTCTCCTCCCTTGGTAACTTGACTCAAGGGCCAAGTGATATGAGAGAATCCCAACACAAACCTGCGATAGAAATTCGCAAGACCCAAAAAGCTGCGGAGCTCTGTTAGGGTGGTTGGGGCTGGCCAATCCTGAATGACTTGGATCTTAGCTGGATCCACATGCACCCCTCGCTCATCAATAATGTATCCCAGATACTGAACCTGGGTCATGCCAAAAGTGAACTTCTCCAAATTGGCAGACAACTTGTTTTGCCGCAGTTGTTGTAGGAAAATTGCGGACAAGTAGATCGACCTCTAAGGCTTGACCTTAACCCTAGACAGAAAAGTGCTTATCATGGACACTGAATTTCTTTCGAATCTATCTAAGCCTAATGCATGAGAAGGGAGAGTAACAGAAGTACCTCTTAACCGACGT
>ML794007.1:100015-148695 GCA_009831015.1 Picea engelmannii
CGAGTTGCGCTCCAATCTTTTGCTCCTCGCTGAGGTCTGTGGACAAAACAAGATACGACCACTTCCTACTCTATTGACATTAGCTTGAAAACAGATCTATCACTGAATGATAAGTTCATGTAACATCAAACACAAACTAGAAACAAACAGGCCAAGCGTGTCATATTAATGAGAATAACGACAGCAGTACTTACAATCGTAGATGCGAATGCGACAGCTTCGTCAGGTCCTCTTCGTCTAACCCTTGCCTAAACGATCCACAACCTGGATGACAACAGCTTCAATGATTGCTCTCCTTCGGCTGACTGCAAATTTCCTCCAAGATCATAAGTTTCACATATTCATTTCCTCCTCCTCACTTATGAGATCATAAGTTTGGTATTATTCTTTTTCCTTCCCCCTTTTCACCATTAGAAAGATTTCTTATATAGGTTGGGAGGAGCCTAACCATTTGAGTTATGTTTAGAACCAGTTGATAACCTCCTCCTTGGATTAGAGATCCTTTGACAAAACCAAGAATTCGAGCTCAACCACCTCCTAAACTCGAATGATTCTCCCCTTATTCTTATCACCGGGATAACAATTTACCCAGAATGGAGAGCGCTCCCTTAGAAGGGGCATCAGAGCGTTAGAACGCTCCTGAACAAGTCAAGGGAAGCACCAGCGCTTCAAATCTGAGCAGCGCTTCTACAAAGGGGTGGAGA
Organism: Picea engelmannii; assembly: GCA_009831015.1. Taxonomy (NCBI): domain Eukaryota; kingdom Viridiplantae; phylum Streptophyta; class Pinopsida; order Pinales; family Pinaceae; genus Picea; species Picea engelmannii. The sequence continues at coordinate 100,720 of ML794007.1, forward strand.
AGCGTTATAACGCTTTTGAGCCATGGTAGAAGGGCGTCGGCGCTCCTCAGGCAGTTTTAGGGGAGCGTTCCCCTTCCAAACTCTTGATTTAGAGGCCCTCTTAGGTGTTAAGAGATGTTTGACTCCAGTGAACCAGTTTCTTCCTTCAAATAAAGTATATAAGATGCTTCAAGTGCCTCTTTAGTGTCGTCGTTGCGATAACATGATTCAACAACATTCACGACACTCTATATTCAACTTGCGACACTTGCGACAAGTTGTAAGGGAGTTGCGACACTGGCGACAAGTGAGAGGCAATATGTGACACTTACCCAGTTGAGTGATTTTGATGTGTAACAACAGTGTTTGGAGGACTTGTCGAATGTGGTGGAGGTGCTCTTCCCAAGTCTGGCTTAAGATCAGAATGTCATCCAAGTACACAACTACAAATGAGTTGGTGAATGGTCGCAATATGTCATCCATTAGTATCATGAAGGTTGTAGGGTCATTCGTCAACTTGAAAGGCATGACCAACCATTCAAAAATTCCCTCCTTGGATTTGAAGGAAATCTTCTACACATCAGAGGGTTCGATTAGTACCTGGTGATACCCAGACTTCAATTCAATCTTGCTGAAATATTTTTTTCCCTTGAGTTGGTCCAGAAGCTCATCAATCTATGGGATTGGGTACCTATTCCGGACAGTGATCTTTTTCAGTGCCCGATAGTCAATGCAGAGTCTCCAAGTCCCATCCTTCTTTAGCACTAGCATGGTCGGGCTCCCACGGGGCAGTGAAATCGGCTGTATGTGACCTTTCTGCAACAGCTCCTAAATCTGCCTCTTGATTTTGTCATTCTCCATAATAGAGCACCGATAGATCGGTCCATTCTTAAACGATGCACCTTGGGTCATATCAATGGGATGCTTGACCTGACAGTGTAGAGGCACCCCCGCGGGGGATGTGAAGATTTATTTGTAATCCTCCACAACCTTATCCATCTATTTTTGTTGTTTAGAGGGGCCCTGTCTGGAGGTCGTGGCTACAGTCTACTTCTTTCCCTAAGGGTGGATCATCGGGAAAACAAATTTCCTAGTTTTGGCAATGCGGTTACTGCATCTGTTTGCAATAACCAAAGAGATGGTGGTAGGCAGTGCTATTTTCAGTATCATGTATGGCTGGCCTACTAATACATCAGAAACATCAAGAGGAGCAATTTCACATAATACCTCATCCATGAAGGGCTTGATGTTGTAAGGAAGGCGACATTGCTGGCTTACGCGGAGGTCTCGTCCTTGGTGTAGCCACCTGATGGTGTATGGTTGTGGGTGTGTTATGGTCGGAAAGCCCATCTGTTTCATGACCTCTAATGAGATGAGGTTCTTTTGGCTCCCACTATCGACAATGAACTGCAACGGGGAGCCCTTTACCCACATATGGGAATGGAAGAGGCGATCCGCCTCCTCTAGATCTTCTGGTTCCTTCTTCTGGATCTTCATGGTGGCAATGGTGGAATTGGGATCCGCATCTTTAATATGCTTCCCCCTATCATTCCCCTTGTCGAGTTTTGATTCAAAGTCAGAGCCTGCATCCGATTCATAAGCCTTCAACTTGGCTACCATTGGTTGCTTGGCCCGACACTCACTTGTGTTGTGAGTGGAGATCGTATGGAACTCACACCACTTCCTCGTGTCCTTTTTTGGCTTTGTGATGTTGTTCTTTGCTTTCAGCTTTGGTGAGTTTTCCTAGGCTGCCCCGCCTTGGCTTGGTCATTTTTTTGGCGATTTGGGGGTACCTTTCCCTTGCTTCTGATTCGAAGACCCAAAGTCTCGCTTCTTCTGTTTGAACTACTGCTCAATCTTGGTAGCATACCAGTATGCCACACCAAGCGAGGAGATGTTGAGGAACTCCATTTCCTCATGAATGTATCTATGAAGACAACTGTGGTACTTTAACACCAAATGTTTCTCCGAATCTTTGATACCCAACTTTGTGCTAGGCTATGGAATAGATTCGTTAGCTCATGCACATCTTGGTCTCTTTGATGCCACATCGTAGTCCATTGTATGTATTTTTCCTCATATCTCCCCATCGGATAATATTGTTCCTTGATGGCATATCAGAAAGAATTCCAAGTGGGTGTGACTGAGAACAGAGAGGGTTCCCCCTTGCTCTGTTTCTCCCAGTAGGTTTCCCTCCAGTCCTTGACATGGGGGGCAGCTTTAAGGAGTGCAAAAATAATTCTTTCTCGATTAGAAAAGTCATGAACCGAGAAATATCCTTCTAGCAGATTCAACCATCTATCAATTCCATATGCATTTATTGGGCCCTCAAATATGGGAATGATGAATTTTACTTGTACCTTAAAGGGAGTGGCCCCTCCAGAGTGGTTGTTGGATGTAGATGTGATACCAGTGGGAAGTCGTTGAAGGATCTGGGAAAAGTTGTCCATCATCGCGTTCCTTTGGTTCTCGAGGGCCTCCTCGAGAAATAATTTGATAGGATCTCCTACTCCCTCATCTTTCTTTTCTTCCCCCATGGGCGACCGTCAGGGTTTGCGAGGCTAATCTTGCAACGATTCAACCAGATCGAGCCCTAACTCGTTATACCCCGATCTCATTGGGGACATGCAAAGAAGGATCGAGAAAGAGTAGATTGCTCTAATACCACTGATCCCGATTTATGCAAGAACATAATGAAATATAGAAATACACATAAACGTAGATATGCAGGGGAAGCAAAACTTCATTTCATTAACAACAAATGACTGAAATATGCTTATAGACATAATGGAAATAAAATAGCTCGGGCACTGGTAGCTTATCTCTGAGAAGCGATGTGGAAGCTATTGGCCTACGAAATCTGTGTTACAATGAGGCTCGAATGCCTATATATTATTGAGAACAATAGAAAACCCTAAACATCAAAAAACCTAACCCTAGGAGATGAAACGCCAGACTATGGGCCCCGTTGGGGTAAATTGGTACATCAATTTCCCAGGGTCGTAACTTTGGGATACTATCTCTGTTTCACGCTCATGATACATCATTAGAAACATCTATCCGAGGAATACACTGTTGACCGTGAATATGAAGCCCGAAACAGTGGTATATTCATCGTAGAATTCATGCCCAAAAAATGTCGTTTAGGGCCTCAAAAAGGCTCTGGAATTTCAGGACCCGAAAAACTGCTAAAAATGGTAAATTGTGCTACAATTAAGGAAACTGAAAAACTGGAAGAAACAATGGTGTGGGTCCAAGTGGAATAGGCGAGTGGCCTCCAATATCCACCTAGATAATTCCTCCCCCCTTAAGAAGAAATGGTCCCCATTGTGTTGAGTTCCTTCATGAGATGAGGAAACTTTTGCTGAACTTGGTCCCTAGTGAGTCACTTGCCCTGGTGAAGGCGTTGGCCTGCTTTGACAACTCGATATAGATGGATCCTCTACTGGCGGGTGTTCTTGATCTATGTGTCCATAATCCGATCAGTTGTGGCTTGTTCCATGCAATCTGGGTTTAACTCTATTTGTGTGAGTTGTTCTGCCATGTCGGATGTGTCCAGTAGAGGTGGAAAGTAGGGCCGAAAGTGGACGACATTGAACACTGGGTGCAGACCAAGGAATGGTGGAATACTGAGCTCAAAGGCATTGTCCCCTACATCCTTGGTGATGGTGTATGGCCCATATTAGAGCGGGTGATTCTTGTGGTAGGGTCCAGCGAGGCACTCCTTTTGCAAATGTAGCCACACAATGTCACCCACCTATAAGTTGTGTGGCACCCGATGTTGATCATGTTGTTGGTTGTACTTAGCATTAGATCTATCCAATATGTCATGAAGCTATTGGAGGATGTGTTGAATGTGCTCAATGAAGTTGTTTGCATTTTCAGCCTCAGACTGGACATGGGTTGAATCTGCCTGAGTAGTCACAAATGACATGGCTACGTCAATGGGACATAGTGGCTGGAATCCCAAGCCCACCTGAAAGGGGTTGTTACTGGTTGAGCTATGGAGAGCCTGGTTGTAGTTGTGTTGTACATAGGGGAGGCTCTCATCCCATGTACATGGATGCTTTGAGTTGTACATGCACAAAATGTGTACAATCATCCAGTTGACGAACTTTGTCTGGCTATCAGTTTGCGGATGGAAACCTATGGACTTGGTGAGCTTGGTGTCCAGCATCAACTAGAGGTTGGACCAAAATGTACTGAGGAACATGTTGTCCCGATCTGATATGATAGACTGTGGGATCCAAAAGTGTACCCACACTCGCTCAAAGAAGAGTTTAGCAATGGCTTCTGTTGTGATATTCTTCCTGCAGGCCATCATAATGGACATCTTCGAGAATCTATCGACGACCACAAAAACACATTCATTGCCATGATTAGTAGAAGGAAGGCACAAACTTTAATCCATGGAGATGGATTCCCAAGGTTGAATAGGGGTGGGCATCGAAGTATAGAGGCCTTGCTTCTTTATGGTCGGTTTGGCAATGACTCAAGAAGTGAAGGACTTGATGTACTTCCCGACATCCTATCGAAGGTTCGGCCATTAGAAATACTTTGGCAATACTGCCACGGTTTTCTCGACCTCGAAATCCCCAACAACCCAACTATAGTGTGCCTGCCAAATAATTTTGGCACGCTCACTTGAAAGAACACAAAGATGTCCCATGTGACATAGTAGGGCATCCTCGAGGTGAAAATTAGGAACTTTCTTACCATCCAAGAGCGTATTGTAGGTGTGTCTAAATTCTGGATCACTTTTGTAGAGAAGCGGCCAATCAAAAGTCTCGTGCCCACAAGATTTGAGCACCGTGGTTAGCACCATTATAGGGGGTCGGCTTAGGCAATCTGCAAAATTATTGGTGCTTCCTTTCTTGTACTTAATGTTCAAATGAAACTATTGCAGGTATGTGGACCGCTTTTGATGGCAATCATTCTGCAACTTTCCTTGTGTCTGTATGAACTACAAGGGTTGGTGGTCTGTGTGGATGATTGTTTTCTTTCCCAAAATGTAATTCTTCCATTGTCAACAAGCTTGCACAATGGAATACATCTCCTTGTCATAAGTGGGATACGTCTGGACTGTGTTGGAAAGTGTCTCACTGTGATATGTGACTGGATGCCCTTGTTGAGTAAGGAATACCCCAATAACATAGTCAGAGGCATCTGTCTCGATCTCAAATGGTTGTTGCAAGTCTGGTAATGTTAGCACTAGTGCAGACAAGAGACAATGCTTCAAATCATTGAATGCCTTATGTTGAGATTTAGACCAAAAGAATTTTTCTTTCACTCCTCCCTTTGTGACTTGACTCAAGGGCCAAGTGATATGAGAGAATCCCAACAAAAACCTGCAGTAGAAATTGGCAAGACCCAAAAATCTTTGGAGCTCTATTAGGGTGGTTGGAGCTGGCCAATCCCGAATGACTTGGATCTTGGCTGGATCCACATGCACCCCCTACTCATCAATAATGTATCCCAGATACTGAACCTGGGTCATGCCAGAAGTGCACTTCTCCAAATTGGCACACAACTTGTGTTGCCGCAGTGTTTGGAGGACTTGTCGAATGTGGTGGAGGTGCTCTTCCCAAGTCTGGCTTAAGATTAGAATGTCATCCAAGTACACCACTACAAATGAATCGGTGAATGGTCGCAAGATGTTGTCCATTAGTCTCATGAAGGTTGCAGGGGAATTCGTCAACCTGAAAGGCATGACCAGCCATTCGAAAATGCCCTCCTTGGTTTTCAAGGTAGTCTTCCACACATCATAGGGTTCGATTGGTTCTTGGTGATACCCAAACTTCAAGTCGATCTTGATGAAATATTTCACCCCTTTGAGTTGGTCCAAAAGGTCATCAATCTGTGGGATCAGGTACCTATTCCGAACAATGATCTTGTTCAGTGACAGATAGTCAATGCAAAGTCTCCAATTCCCATCCTTCTTCTGCACCAGCACAATCGAGCTCCCACAGGGCGATGAAGTTGTCCGGATGTGACCTTTCTGCAACAACTCTTGAATCTGCCTCTTGATTTCATCATTCTCCAGAACAGAGAGCCGATAGATTGGTCCATTTGGTAACAACGCACCTGGGGTCAGATCAATGGGGTGGTTAACCTCATAGTGTAGAGGCACCCCCGCGAGGGAGGTGAATATGTGCTTGTACTACTCCATGACCTTATCCATTTGTTTTTTTTGTCCAGAGGGGCCCTGTGTGGAGGTCGTGGCCGTAGTATTCTTCTTTCCCTGAGGGTGGATCATCAGGAAAAAAAAATTCCTGGTTTTGGCAATGAGCTTACTGCATTGTTTTGGAGTAACCAAAGAGATGGCTATATGCGGTGCTATTTATGGTTTCCTGTACAACTTATTGCCCAAAGTAATAATAACAACATGAGGCCTGGCCTCATACACAACATGTCTCTTCCACAAGTATGGTTGTCCTAATAATACATCAGAAACATAAAGAGGAGAAATGTCACATAATACCTCATCCGTGAAGGGCTTGATGTTGTAGGGAAGGCGACATTGTTGCCTTACGCAGAGGTCCCGTCCCTGGTGCATTCACTCGATGGTGTATGGTTGTGGGTGTGCTGTGGTCGGCAAGCCCAGTCATTTCACGACCTCTACTGAGATTAGGTTCTTTTGGCTCCCACTGTCAACAATGAACTGCAACAGGGAACCCTTTACCCACATCTAAGAATGGAAGAGGCGCTCTGCCTCCTCTGGATATTTTGGTTCCTTCTTTTGGATCTTCATGGTGGCAATGGTGGCATTGGGCTCCGCATTGATAATCTTCTTCCCCCTATGATTCCCCTTGTCGGGTTCTGATTTAGAGTCGGAGCCTGCATCTGATTCATAAGCCTTCAACTTAGCTACTAGTGACTGCTTGGCCCGACACTCACTTGTGTTGTGAGTGGATCTCTTATGGAACTCACGCCACTTCCTCATGTCCTTTTTTGGCTTCGTGATGTTGTTCTTTACTTGCGGCTTTCGTGGGTTGTCCTGGGCCACCCTGCCTTGGCTTGGTCCTTTGTTCGGTGGTTTGGGGGTACCTTTCCCTTGCTTCTGATTCACAGACCGAAAGTATCGCTTCTTCTATTTGAACATCTGCTCAATCTTGGTAGCATACCGGTATGGCGCACCAAGCGAGGAGATGTTGAGGAAATCCATTTCCTCCTGAATGTATCTATGAATACCACTGCGGTACTTTAACACCGAATGTTTCTCTGAATCTTTGATACCCAACTTTTTGTGTAGGGTATGGAACAAATTCGTCAGCTCATGCACATCTTGGTGTCTTTGCTGCCGCAACGTAGTCCATTGTATGTATTTGTCTTCATAGCTCCCCACGGGATAATATTGTTTCTTGATGGCATCTCGGAAAGAATTCCAAGTGGGTGCGACCAAGAATAGAGAGGGTTCCCCCTCACTCTGTTGCTCCCAGTAGGTTTCCCACCAGTCCTTGACATGGGGGGCAGCTTTAAGGAGTGAAAAAATAATCCTTTCTCGATCGAAAAAGATATGAACTGAGAAATATCCTTCTAGCAGATTCAACCATCTATCAACACCATCTGCATCTATTTGGCCCTCAAATATGGGAATGTCAAAATTTACTTGTACCTTAAAAGGAGTGATGCCTCTAGAGTGGTTGTTGGATGTAGATGTGCTGCCAGTGGGCAACCGTTGAAGGATCTGGGCAAAGTTGTCCATCATCGTGTTCTTTTGTTTCTCAAGGGCTTCCTCGAGCAATAATTTGATAGGATCTTCTGCCCCCTCATATTTATTTTCTTCCCCCATGGGTGACCGTCAGGGTTTGCGATGTTGATCTTTCAATGGTTCAACTAGATCGAGCCCTAACTCCTTATACCCCGATCGCGTTGGGGACATGCAAAGAAGGATCGAGAAAGAGAACACTGCTCTGATACCACTGATCCAGATTTATGCATGAACACAATGAAATACATAAATACACATAAACACAGATATGCAGCGGAAGTAAAACTTCATTTTATTAACAACAAATGACTAAAATATGCTTACAGATAGAATGGAAATAAAATAGCTCGGGCGCTGGTAGCTTATATCTGAGAAGAGATTTGGTGGCTACTTGCCTATGAAATCTGTGTTACAATGAGGCTTGAACGCCTATATATTATTGAGAAACAATGGAAAACCCTAAACATCCAAAAACCTAACCCTAGGAGATGAAATGCCAGAATATGGGCCCCGTTGGGGTAGATTGGTACATCAATTTCCAGGGGTCGTAACTTTGGCATACTATCTCTGTTTGACGCACATGTTACATTGTTAGAAATATTTGTCTGAGGAATACACTAGTGATAGTGAATATCGAGGTTGGAACAAACACATATTCACCGCAACATTCATGCCCAAAAACCGTCATTTAGGGCCTCAAAACAGTTTCAGAAGTTCAGGACCCGAAAAATTGCTAAAAATAGTAAATTGTGTTACAATTAAGGAAACTGAAAAACTAAAAGAAACAATGGTGTGGGTCCAAGTGGAATATGTGGGTGGCCACCAATATCCACCTGGATCACATGAATTAACAACTATCACTCGAAAACAACACATAGCTAAGACGTTGCAAGAATATCCTAATGTGAGAATATCGTAATAGCATTAAGTCATGGTGATTCATAAATTAGTCTAAGTCATAAAAACAAAACCCCCAAAAAATTGTTATGGAAATAATGTTAAGTCGCATATTACATTAATGCATTTGGGAGTCTTTAACATTAACTATTCCCAAATCTTTGTTATTCCTTAACTTAAAACATTAAAATGGCTTGATAATTGAAATTTGTCTAGAAGCCAAATAAGACTACCAAGTTTTTTCCCAAATCTTTGTTATTCCTTAACTTAAAACAATAAAATGGTTTGATAATTGAAAGTTGTCTAGAAGCCAAATAAGACTGCCAAGTTTTTTTATTGATTCAAATAAAGTGATGATGGACAAATTTTTATCCATGTAATTGGTGTAAAAAAAAAAGTGGTTGATAGATTCCTAAGTTAAAACTTTGGGAAACAAATTAAAATAAGTTTAGTTTAATTTTTGTTTTGTCTCTCATTTGATATATTCAATTAAAATAATTTGTGCCTTGAGATTGTCGGGCATGTACGATCAGTGTGAATTTCTTATGTAGTTAGAGCTTTGAACTTCAATATCTTGTAAACTTTGTATTTTTTCCATTTTTACCTTTCTGTAAGTGCAAAATTAGACTTTATTTTTCGTTCTTGCTTCAAATGTATTTTCAGCAACTGTTTGTACTTGTGTGAATTTTCCTCTGTTTTTCCATCTTTAAAGATCTTGTGGGAAAATGCTAGTGGTGGATATCCATTCAACAGGGAAGAGGCCCTATGTGTCAAGTAGTTCGTCGGGCAACAAATTGAACAATTTCCTTGCACATCATCACAAACAACAATTTTCGGGCATAATATCATCACAAATCGAAAAGGTGTGGCATATTTGTTTTGGTTTGTTTCTGTTGCAAGAAAATGGGTCATAATGCTAGCAATTGTTGGTCCTCTAGAAATCCAAGGAGCCCATGCAGGAACTATTGCCAATATTATAGATTGATTGGACATTAGGATGTCAAATGTTGGAATCTTCACCCAACATTTCACCCAAGAACCGAACAACTAAGAAGAAAGCTTGGAGAGTCAAGGTCAAGGGGAAAGAGGAGCTATTTGCACTTGCAATCAAAGGAGGAGTGGTTTTCCAATGACCTATTGCAACGATGTCACCTCTATCCATGAGATGGAAAACATGTTTATGCCAAACACAACCCCTATTCAACTCTTATCTTCCATCTTGCAACAGAAGCATGCTTTCCAAGAGATTTGTCAGAGGAAGCTTGAAGGTAGAGAAGAAGAAGATTGAAGGGAGTTGAAGTTTTTGGGGACCAAAAACCTGTAAATGGGGAAGCGTGATCCAAATTGGATCATTGCCAAAATATTTTTGTAAACTTTGTAATAATCATTTAATTGTTTTTGGAAAAGGTGAGAAAATGTTTAAAATTCCCTTAGAAGTCGAAACAAACCATTGTGATGATTGGCCTTTCAAGGGATCCCATTAAAAATGAATATGGTGATGAAGAAGAGTATTGAATGGAACATAGAGGAGGAAATTAATAAGGGAAATAACGTAGATGAGAGCTCAATGAAGTAGTTCATTTGATGACCAAATGAAAATAAGACATCGAGTCTGTCTCACAATGTGTGAAGATTTTTGTTGGGCCATGTCCATCTACAAATTTCCCACCAATAAGTAACAATACACTAAATCTATGTATAATTCACCCTTTTCTAAACAATTTGTTTCTTAATAAATTCCTCAATCAACCTGGTTTTCTTCCCATTTGAGTTTCCAGGACAAATATGGTGTTTTTTGTGCCCGGAATGTTTGATATTTATCTATGTTTGTGAAAACCAATATGTGCGAGTTGGTGGAATTTCTTCTCTATACTATTGAATCAATGGTTTAATAGTGAATTTGATGCAGGAGCATCACCTTCAAATTCAAATACGCAAGCATGGAGGCAGGGATATGACATCTCAGCATGATAGAATTTCAAATCAACATTTAATTCAGAAGGAAAATGAGTTGTTGAGATATTTTGGAAACAACGTTTTTTAATATATCTTGTTTGTAAAGTCTTATACGACTGTAAGGAGTTACATATAGGGCGTGGGATCCCTTATCGGGTAATAACTGATCATTATTGTAATAGGACAAAGTAGGTAACCGCTATAACCTGATAGGATAGGTTGCAGACAGAACGAAGAAGAGCTCGAGGAGCCACTCCTTAGATAGATTTGTTGTTTTTGTATTGTAAGAGATAAGAGATTAGGGAGAGCAGAGAAGAGTAGAGTAGTAGAGTATAAGAAAGACGTAGTGAAGAACTGTAATACTATGTAACTTTATTTCATGAATGAATAGAGAAGATAGAATTGTTCCAATTCCTTGGACAGTGTTCATTATGATGTGTGATTGAATGAATGATATATTATGTATGTGATTTAGTTCATTTTCGTTTATGTATGGTTGTTAGAATTGATCATATGAATTTGTGATGAAACTGGATAAGTTTCAATTGTTTCTCTTTTGAAACTCGTATGCAAGGTGTGCACGTCATACGCAAGGAGTGCGTCGGCATAGTCTTAAATTGATTCAGAAGAGACAGTGAGGAGAAATCTTCAAAGGAGGGTGAAGCTCTGAAGGCTTCACGAATTATCGATCAAGAGATGTCCAGGAGGGAGTGGGATCATTCCATACCATTGGATCTAGATAAGGTGTGTGAGCTTTAAGTCTCTTGAAGCGCAGAGGAGAGTGGACTGTCAAAGTCCCAAAGTCTTGAAGTAATTTGGACCGTCCATTGTCAAGGAGGACAGGTGGTGCAAGATCCACAACTCCAGAAGTTCGTGGACAAGGAGTAGGTGAAATAGCTGAAGTAAATATGGACCATCAGATCCAGAGGGACATGTGGCGATGGATCATGAGCTTTGGATAAATGCATTTGGGTTTCAATTGAGAGTTGAAACTTTCGAAACCTGACGTCCGAAGTGAATCTGGACCGTCAGATCCAGAGGAAACTCGCCATAAATATGTGGACTCTGGGTAAAGACTCGAAGTAAATCATAGCCGTCAGATTAGCGGGACATGCGGTGCAAACCCATGGACTCTGGGTAAAGACCCGAAGTAAATCTCAGTCGTCCGATTCAAGAGAACACGCAGCAGAAAACTACGCATTTCGAGGGAAAGTGAAAGTTGAGAATTGAGTTTTCTAAAGTCCGAAGACCCAAAGGGATCACAGTTGTCGATCTGCAGAAGACACGCATCAGTGGATCACAAGTTTCAAATAAAATCAATTGGGGGAATATGAGAGTTGAGATTTGAGATTTCCAAAGCCCAAAATCGTGAAATGGTTAGAGCCGTCGATTGAGGAGAACACGTGGCAGGAGATCTGTCATTGTGGAGACAGTAAGGTTTGAGAGTTGAAAACTCCAAAACCCGAATCGCGAAGCAAATCATGATCATTGATTTGAAAGGGGTAGATCTGATCCATTGATTTTAAAGGGGAAGATTTGAGCCATTGATCGAGAGGCCTCATCCTAGATCACAATATCAATGAACACGCTCAATTGCGGGGTCAAAAGATGCTTGAGTTTTAAAAATATGAGAGCGGTCCGCAATTGAAACCACAATATTGCAAAAGGGACATGTGGCGATTGATGGTGAATTGTGAGGAGAAAAGAGATGTGGTCTAAAACCACTTTTGGCCACCTCACAATCACACATTTACGTGAGGTCATAGCCCAAGGTCACATCCAGGAAGGGGCTAGCACCTGAAACACGATAGTTCAACAACATGAAGGGAGAGGCTGTGGGTGCCATAGGACCTTCACCAAAAGGCCGAAAGAGCCTGTGTTCAATTACAGAGTGAGACCATTAAGGTTTCAGAGAACCGATTTGGCTCACAGAATCAAAGATCCTTGACCAGGAGGTCACACAGCCTAAAGGAGAGTAGGGGGCCTGCATTAGGTGGTATTAGAGCTATTGAATTTGTTTGGGGACATCAGACAAAGAATAAAGGAGATAAATTCATATCATTAGTGGTATCAAGAGTTGATTCTATTTATAGACATTAGAAGGAGAGGTAGTGGAATCATGTCACCCAGAAGATGGAGAGCGAATCCAGAAATGGAAGAAGAAATGAGGTGACTCAGAATGAGACTAGATGCCATGCAAACAATGCAAAAGAGAGCACCAGAAACTAGAGATATCAGTGAAGCTAAAAGAAAAGAGATAGAGGTCGAAGAAGATGTAGCAGAGGATGTTGCAGAAGACCACTTATTGAAAGTTGTTTCAAGAATAGGAGCCAGAGCAAAAATAGAGGTACCAATGTATGAAGGAAATTTAGAAGTTGAAGAATTGTTGGATTGGGTACGAGATATGGACAAGTACTTCGATTACGAAGATATCGAAGAAGACAAGATGGTGAAGAATGTAGTGACAAGACTGAAGGGTCATGCAGCCCTATGGTGGGACGAACTGCAAGTTGATCGCAGATGCAAGGGAAAGCTGAAAATTAAAAGTTGGGATAGGATGGTAGCCAAGCTAAAAGAAAAATGTATCCCGAAGGACTGTCAAATCAATCTGTTCATAATATTGAAGAACTTGAGACATAAAATCTTATCAGTGAAGGAATACATTGAGAAATTTTACAGACTGAACATCAGGGTTGGACAGAAAGAGAATGAGGATGAAAAACAAACCAGGTATATCAATGGACTAAGATATGAAATACAAGAGGAGATCATCATGATGTTTGTTAATAAAGTCGAGGATGCTTATCAAGAAGTCTTGAAAGCGGAAGACAAATTTTCCAGAAAGAAAAGCCAATGAAATAGAGGAGGAAATTCAATCAGAGGTAAGTGATTAGAATCTGGACCAGGGGTCAAAATTTTGCTCAAAAATCAAAGTTCTCATAATTTCCTCAAAACGAACGGGTGCGTATCCCTCATCGTCATGAACCCAATGCAACTGGTTTGGGTTCAAACGAACTTCGGATGAGTGAGATATTACAATCTCTTCGATTTGCCAAACAGGCAAAAAAAAAATTGTTGACTGTACAGTCCGTACAGCTGACATGGAACGTAGAGGTGGCAGTTGATGACATGGCAATCATTGATTGGCAGATTTTGGACGAATGATATTTCGACACGTGGCATTTAATTGGAAAACGGATTGGTGCCATGTGGCCCAGGCATGGGCTGCCACATGGCACCATGGCAAAGGTTGGTTGTTTAAAATTATTATAGAGTTCGTGGGGATCGAACCCCGAACCTCCACCACAATCCAATGGTTTGGCAAAGGCCACCCAACCAGCGTGCCACACAATGTTACTTATTATATATATGGTTTTGATTGTATTTAAGTTTGACTATTGTATAGTTTGGCACGAGGGTCAGGCTGGGGCTTAGCCATAGCCCGCGGTTGTATTGTAATACATATGACCAGTGGTTAACAATGTGCACGAATTTGGATTTTCCAACGGTTACAACACCACAGCCCTCGGTCGCATAAACCTTGCCATGTGACCCGAACTCTACACGGTTGCACAAGATTCACGTGGGATTTTTAAACGGTTAGCCAACCCTATTTGCTTGACACTTGGTGCATCCATGTTTGGACACTTGTCCATTACCTATTGGCTTGGAACTTGGCCTTTTTGGGTGTGCGGGGACGTGGTCACATGGCCCATGAGCCCAACGCCTATGCGGTTTGGGGGCCAAAAATTCGTTAACCGTTTGACAGTTTTGCACATTTTATGGTTATGCACTGGTGCTAGGTTGTAGCATGAGATTGAGCACGTGTGCTAGGTTGGACGCACAAAGATGCATTTTGGCGAACCAGAGACAGTAAGTTTGAAGGAAGAAAATAGCAGGAGTCCTAACTTCTTCATTTTTTGACCAAATGCGATGCTGAAAAAGCTCAGCTAGGGATTTTTTGACGTTTTGAATCCATTGGCACTATTTTCAAAGCCATTTGAAGACTTCTTTTGCAGGTTTTTCACCATTGAAGTTTCAAAGAGCTCTAGGGAGATTGAAGCCCTCATTGATGGAGGTCATGCTCAGATGAGCCCAAGTCTATATTTTGTGACTGAATAGTCACTTTTGGCTAATTTTTATGCTCTGAACACATTGAGATAGGTTTCAGAGGCATTTGAGGACTTTTACAGGTGTTTTTTCCACAAGGAAGCTCAGTGAAGCTTAAGGCCACATGTAGAAGAGGTCATGCCCGGATGAGCCAAGATCCATTTTTAGACTTCTATTAGTCATTTCTGGGGTTTTATGTATTCTGAACCCAATGGAACAATCAATAAATCCATTGGAGTTGAGCAGAAGCTTGTAAAAGAATCTTTGACAAACTAATCCCAAAGAGCCTAGTCCATTGATGGAGGCTCAAGGAGATGTAGCCTAAAGAGGGGTGAACTCCTTTATCATCTTGTTATTGTTGCGAGTTTGATGGTTTATTTGCTACAAGTTATGTTTGCTATGTATTTATTTAAAACACATATTTAACCATTTAAAAAAAAATTCCTCACACATGAACATTTAAAAGAAGATGCATAAACTTGGCACATAATTTATCTTGCATAACTAAGACATTGAGCAAGGTCTTGAAAAGTTTTATTTTAATGAAATAGAGGGTGTTTGCATAGCATAACAAGTCAGCCCCCTATTTTCATATCAGGTGGTATCAGAGCTTAGTTTGTTTTGCTCATGTGATTGCCATTGATAGCTAGAGTTTTAGCTGTTGGTATTTGTGCAAGTTTTGTGTTGAAGTTTGATATCTTGCAAGGATGGAGGAAGCTTCAAACATTGATAGTTCTCATACATCTTCATTATCCAAGTTCTTTGACAAATAGATGTTGAAGGAGTTTGTAACCATGAGAGATATGGTACAAGAGTTGTGGGAAGAACGAAAAGAGAGCATTGTCCTTCAAGAGAAGTTGATGGCCATGAAGGAGGAGAAGCATAAGCTTCTTGAAAAGTTACATGAGATGGAGACTCAAATCCATGAGGCAAAGGAAACCCTTACCAAGTACATGCATGAACATAAGGTATGTAATGTTAGTTTATCTCCAAATTCCTCTCAAGATGAATGCTTTGGTGTTTTTGAAAATCACACAGGAGGAATAGGGTCCAAGTTATTGTTAAAAATGGGCTATGAAGGTAGAGGGTTAGGCAAGCATGCACAAGGCATTGTTGAGCCTATTGTTGTTGAGGAGAGACCCAAGTATTGTGGTCTTGGATATGAACAAAGATATGGAGCAAATTCCAAAGTTGAGGAGACAAGAGAAACAGTTCCAAGAACAACTTTTGTTGCAAGTTCAATCCCTCAAGCATGCAAAGCTTATGTTCAAGATGAATGCAAATGTATGAAACAAGGGAGTTGTGACAGCCATGCAGACAAGAACATTGTTGTTGGTCTTCAAAGGAGAGCTTGTAACTCTTCAAATTCACCTCCTCAAGAAGGCTATAAAGGTGAATGTTCAAGGTATAATTCTGCCTATCATTCAGTTGCTTTTGATTATGTTAAGAATGATAAATTTGCATGTAAAAATGGAAGGAAAAATCCATGTACATATTGCGGTTTATATAACCATCATGTTTCAAAATGTTGGAAAAGATTGGCCACTTTCAGGAAACTTTACAAGCAAAGAAAACTTAAAAAGAGGATGCAAAAGGTTTGCACTCATTTTCAAAAGTGGGGTCATCTCATTGACCAATGTTGGACATTGCATCCAACCACTCATCCATAGCACAAGAAGCAGATGGATAAAGAGATTGGAAAGAATGGAAGAGGAGATTCCATCATCGATGTGTGTCAAGATGATTCACAAGAAGACGATTTTCAGTAGAAGAATTCACCATTGAGTTGGTTTGGTAAGAAATGGTTGAATTTCTTGAACAAGTAAGGCTTGAATTTTTCTATTGTAGATGCACATTTCAGCCTTATGTATGCATTTATGTTGAAAGCATGACAAGTTGCAGCAGTTTATCACAACTTGTATGATGCAAGTTGCATGTGAATGCAATTCGTTTGAAGGCATTCTTGTTTGTTGCACAACTTCGCTAGGAGGATGTAAAAGAGGGGTATGATGTTCACTTGTTACATCCATATATCTTTTTCATATTCAACTCTTATGTATCCTCATGTTTCAGGTTTATGTACTTATGTTTGTACTGGAAGGAGAGTTGAAGAGTCATGCACATGCATGTGTTTTTGTGTGTGTGTAAACAATGAACTTGGTGATAATTCATTATGAATGACTCATGATTGTATATCATGAATGTCGACTTGTCCATTTGGGAAGGTTGATATGTTTCAAATGAGTCTCGACTTGTGTCGATGTTGTCTTGATGACTATGTTGTGTCGATCATGTTTTTCGACTTATGTTTAGTCGATGGTGTTTTTTGGCTTGTAAGTTGATTTTGAGTACACCAAGATGCAAGAAAATGCCATGTTCTTTGATGAAGTACAATATGTGACCGTTTTCTTGAAGAGAAAAAAGACTTTTTTGGCATCATTTTCAGTCTTGTATAAATTTGTTTTCAAGATTGATGGTTTTCTTGGTTTGTGACAAGATGTCACAGGAAAGTTTTTGCAGCCATTGGAGAGCGGATTGTTTTGACGCCAAAGAGTTTGCAAGAGGGACTTGATTCTTAGTGGGAAGGATCCCAGTCTTCCAAGCACAAAGACAACAGTGGGTCAGCAGCAGCCAGAGAATAGTGGTTGAGGGACATATCTAGTTGTAGTGCAAGGCATGTCAAGGTATCCAGGTGATTGTCAAAAAGACTTTTCAAGTAGAATCAGTTGATAAAACTTGGAAGAAGAAGAGTATTGAAGCTCAAGTAGATAATCATAAGATTTTGTGGGTCCAAAAGCCTTTCAGTGGGAAGGTGTGATCAAAATATGGACCAGGGGTCAAAATTTTGCTCAAAAATCAAAGTTCTTGGAATTGCCTAAAAAAGAATAGGTGCATATCCCTCGTCATCATGAACCCAACGCAACTCGTTTGGGTTCAAACAGACGTCGGATGAGTGAGATATCGCGATATGTTTGATTCACCAAACAGGCAAAAACCAAATTGCTGACTGTACAGTTCGTACATTCCATACAGCTGACGTGGAAAAGGCCGTACATATGATGTGGCATGTCCATACGTTGAGGTGGCAGTTGATGATGTGGCAATCATTGATTGGCATATTTTGGATGAATGATGTTTTGACATGTGGCATTTAATTGGCAAATGGAGTGGTGCCACATGGTCCAGGCATGGGCTGCCACATGGCACCATGGAAAAGGTTGGTTGTTTAAAATTATTATAGATTCCATGGGGATCAAACCCTGGACCTCCACCACAATTCAACGATTTGGAAAAGGTCGCCCAACCGGCGCGCCACACAGTGTTACTTATTATATATATGGTTTTGATTGTATTTAAGTTTGACTATTGTATAGTTTGGTGTGGGGGTCGGGCTGGGGCTTAGCCATAGCCCGCGGTTGTATTGTAATACATATGACCAGTGGTTAACAATGCGTGCAAATTCGTATTTTCCAACGGTTACAACACCACAGCCCCCAGTCACATAAACCTTGCCATGTGACCCGACCTCTACACGGTTGCACAGGATTCACGCAGGATTTTTAAATGGTTAGCCGACCCCATTTGCTTGACACTTGGTGCATCTGCATTTGGACACTTGTCCATTACCTATTGGCTTGGAACTTGGCCTTTTTGGGTGTGCGGGGATGTGGTCACATGGCCCATATGCCCAACGCCTATGCGGTTTGGGGGCCAAAAATTTGTTAACCATTCGACAGTTTTGCGTGTTTTACGATTATGTGCCAGTACTAGGTTTTAGCATGAGTTTGAGCGCGTGTTCTAGGTTGGATGCATAGAGGTGCATTTTGGCGAACCAGAGACAACAAGCTTGAAGGAAGAAAATGGCAGGAGGCCCAACTTCTTCATTTTTTGGCCAAATGAGGTGCCGCAAAAGCCCAGCTAGGGTTTTTGGATGTTCTGAATCCATTGGCACTATTTTCAAAGCCATTTGAAGACTTCTTTTACAAGTTTTTGACCATTGAAGTTTCAAAGAGCTCCAGGGAGCTTGAAGCCCTCATTGATGGAGGTCATGCTCAGATGAGCCCAAGTCTGTTTTCTTTGACTGAATAGTCACTTTTGGCTAATTGTTATGCTATGAACACATTGAGATAGGTTTCAGAGGAATTTGACTTTTATAGGTGTTTTTGCCACAAGGAAGCTCAGTGAATCTTAAGGCCACATGTAGAAGAGGTCATGCCCGGATGAGCCAAGATCCGTTTTCAGAGTTCTATTAGTCATTTCTGGGGTTTTTATGTATTATGAACCCAATGGAACAATCAGTAAATCCATTGGAGTTGAGTAGAATATTGTAAAAGAATATTTGACAAACTAATCCCAGAGAGCCTAGTCCATTGATGGAGGCTCAAGGAGATGTAGCCCAGAGAGGGGTGAACTCCTTTATCATCTTGTTATTGTTGTGAGTTTGATGGTTTATTTGCTACAAGTTAAGTTTGCTTTTTATTTATTTAAAACACATATTTAACCATTTTAAAAGAAAATTTCCTCACACATGAACATTTAAAAGAAGATGCATAAACTTGGCACATAATTTATCTTGCATAACTAAGACATTGAGCAAGGTCCTGAAAAGTTTTATTTTGATGAAATAGAGGGTGCTTGCATAGCATAACAAGTCAGCCCCCTATTTTCAGATCAGTAAGGGAACCAACAAAGAGAAGTCCCAAAAACCAAAGCATGAAGCTGGAAAGCAGCAAAATCACCCGGAGAAAGGTGGAAGTTTTAGAGAAGCGAAACATGGAGGAAGAAGATATTTTCCTAGAGGAAGAGGAAGAGCCAGAGGAGGTGAAGTTAGATGTTATTCCTATGGAAATATAGGGAACATGTCTTGGGAATGCCTAGAGAGGAAGAAATACACAAAAGGAGGAGAAGCACACATTTTTGAAGAACAGAAGCATGTGGAAGCAAAAGCAGCAGAAGGAGGAAAGAACCTCATGATGAGGAAAGTTCTTCTTAAACTAGAGAAGGAGGTATAGGAACTAGTTCAACGAACAAGTTTGTTCAGAACTGCTTGCAAGACGAAAGACAAAGCTTGCCAGATGATCATAGATAGTGGGAGCACTGACAATCTAGTATCCACAGAGATGGTGGAGAAACTGGAACTAAAGACAACTACACATCCAAACCCATACAAGGTATCATGGTTGCAGAAAGGACATCAAGTAATGGTAAGTCAACAATGCCAAGTTGAATTTAAAATAGGAGGTTATAGGGATGAAATATTATGTGATGTAATTCCTATAGATGTCTGTCATATTTTATTGGGGAAACCATAGAAGTTTGACCAAAAAGTTATGCATGATGAGAGAAAAAATATTTATACCTTAGAAAAGAATGGTAGGACACATATGTTTTTGTCAATAGAAGACAAAGAGCAAAAGAGGGAAGCTAGTTCAAGTATACTTCTCATGAGTGGGAAGGAACTCTTGAATGAGGTCAAGGAGAAGGAGATGTAGTTTGCTATAGTGAGGAAGCCAAGAGTTATCCTTACAAATACTTATGTGGATGATTTACCTGAAAAAATCCAGGAACTGTTAGAAAACTTTGTTGACATAGTAGTGGATGAGTTACCTCACTCATTGCTTCCCATTAGGACTATAAGCCATCATATTGACCTTATTCCAGGAGCTAGTTTACCAAACAAAGCATATTATAGGTTGACACCTAGAGAGAATGAGAAAGTCAAAAATCAAGTCCAAGAGTTGGATAAAGGTTTAGTCAGGGAAAGCCTAAGCCTATGCGCAGTACCAATTGTGTTGAGTCCAAAGAAGGATGGAGGATGGAGAACGTGTACAGATTCCAGAGCCATCAATAAGATCACCATTAGATATAGATTCCCTTTACCCATGATTGATGATTTAATGGATTGTTTGAGTGGAGCAAGATATTTTTCCAAGATAGACTTGAAGAGTGGATATCATCAAATAAGGATGAGAGAGGGAGATGAATGGAAGACAACATTCAAGACAAATGAAGGTTTGTTTGAATGGTTGGTCATGCCATTTGGGTTGAAAAATGCACCAAAGACATTTATGAGATTAATGAATGAAGTATTGAAATACTTCATAGGAAAATTTGTCATAGTGTATCTGGATGACATACTAATCTTCAGTAAGATAGAAAGAGAACACTTAAACCATTTGACATTAGTAATGAGAAGGTTGCAGCAAGAAAAATTACTGATAAATCTGAAGAAAAGCTCTTTTATGAAGACATAACTCATATACTTGGGTTTTATGATCTCTTCAAATGAATTGAAGATGGATCCAGAAAAGGTGAGAGCAATCAAAGAATGGTCGTCTCCAGGAAGCATATTTGAAGTAAGAAGTTTTCATGGATTAGCAAGTTTTTATAGAAAGTTTATCAGAAATTTTAGTCATATATGTACACCCATGCTGGACACTGTGAAGAAGAAACACAAGTCTTTTAATTGGACAGAGGAAGCTAAAAGAAGTTTCAAAGTGTTGAAGGAGAAGATCACAGAACAACCAATTCTGATCTTACCAGATTTTGGGAAAACATTTCAAGTGAGATGTGATGCAAGTGGAGTAGCTATTGGAGCAATCTTGAGTTAGGATAATAGGCCAATTGCTTATCTCAGTGAGAAGTTGAATGACACCAAGAAGAATTATTCCACATATGAAAAATAATTTTATGTAGTGATTTAAGCTTTGAATAAGTGGAGGCACTATCTAATTCCTAAAGAATTTGTCTTGTACAGTGATAATCAAGCTTTGCAGTTTATTACTAGGCAAGAAAAGTTGAATCAAAGACATGCTAAATGGGTAGAATTTATGAAAAATTTTACCTTTTTATTAAACAAATTGTTGGAACTGCTAACAAAGTTGAATATGCTTTGAGTAGGAGGAGTTTAATTGTACAAGAATTCCAAGTGGAGACCTTAGGGTTTGAACACCTCAAGGAAATGTATTGAGAAGATCCATATTTTAAGGAAGCTTATGAGGCATGTAAGAATCCTTTGTTGGGAGACAAAAGCCCATGGAAAGAATATTTGATCCAATATGGATTATTATTCAAAGGGATCCAACTATGCATACCAATATGCTCAATGAGAGATAACCTGCTGAAAGAGAAACACAACGAAGGTTTAGCTGGACATTTTGGTCATGATAAGACATTTGCACAACTGAGAAATTCATATTATTGGTCGCTCATGAGGGAAGAAGAGGTGAAAAGGTTTGTGAAAAAATGCAGAATTTGCCAATATGAAAAAGGAAGACAACAAAACATTGGTTTGTATCAAACATTACCAATTCCAGAAAGGTCATGGGATGCAATCAATATGGATTTTATATTGGGATTGCCTAGAACCCAAAAAGGGAGTAATTCCATACTTGTTGTGGTGGAAATATTTTCAAATATGGAACATTTAATACCATGCCAGAAGAAAAACGATGCTACACATATAGCCAATTTGTTTTTCAAAGAAGTGGTGAGACTACATGGATTTCCTAGGAGCATAGTCTCAAACAGAGACACCAAATTTGTAGGAAACTTTTGGAGGACTCTATGGAAGAGGCTGGGGAAAAACTTGTCCTTTCGTTCAACATATCACCCTCAGAAAGATGGGCAAACTGAAGTAGTAAAAATGAGTTTGGGAAACTTGTTAATAATTTTAGTCACCAAGCAAGGTTGTCAATGGGATCAAATTCCGACACAAGCAGAATTTTCATTTAACAATTCAGTGAACAAGAGCACAGGAAAAAGTCCATTTGAAATTGTGTATGGTATACATCCAATAGGGATTACAGGGTTGAGATATCTGAATCAAGATGAATTCATAAGTGTTTCACGGAATATTTTTCAATAGAAATGCAAAAACTCCATGACAGAGTCAGAGAACAGCTAGAGGACAACAACTTGCAATATAAGAACATAGTTGATCAGAAGAGGAGAGAAGTTCAATTCAAAGTGGGAGATGCAGTTTTAGCTCATTTGAGAAAGGAAAGCTTTCCAAGGGGAACATATAACAAGTTGAAAATGAAGAAGATAAGACCATGCAAGATTCTCAGAAAATTTACAGCCAATGCTTATGAAATTGGGTTGCCAGACAATGTTGGGATATCACTGATATTCAATGTTACGGACATGTATCCTTATAGGAGAGATGATGCAGGAGAACCAGATGATCAGAAAGAAGTTCAGTAGGAAGAATAATTGCCCACAATAAAATAACCTCAGATGGAGAAAATCATCGAACAAAGAGTTGGAAAGAAGACCAAGAGGAAGACATATCTTGAATAGTTAGTGAAGTGGAAAGATCATCCAGTGGAAGACTCAAGTTGGGTCACTGAACCAGATATTTTGAAGCATGGAAAAATAGTGCAGGTGCTCATGGACATGAGTCCATGAATATTTTAGCCAGAGGAGTATGATGCAGGAGCATCGCCTTCAAATTCAAAGAAGCAAGTGTGGAGGCAGGGATATGACATCTCAACATGACAGAATTTCAAATCAACATTTAATTCAGAAGGAAAACAAGTTGTTGAGATATTTTGGAAACAATGTTTTTTAATATATATTGTTTGTAAAGTCTTATACGACTGTAAGGAGTTACAGATAGGGAGTGGGAGCCCTTATCGGGTAATAACTGATAGTTATTGTAATGGGACAAAGTAGGTAACTGCTAGAACCTGATAGGATAGGTTGCAGACATGACGGAGAAGAGCTCGAGGAGCCACTCCTTAGATAGATTTGTTGTTTTTGCATTGTAAGAGATAAGAGATAAGAGATTAGGGAGAGCAGAGAAGAGTAGAGTAGCAGAGTAGAAGAAATATGCAGTGAAGAACTGTAATACTATGTAACTTTATTTCATGAATGAATAGAGAAGACATAATTGTTCCAATTCCTTGGACAGTGTTCATTATGATGTATGATTGAATGAATGATATATTTTGTATGTGATTTAGTTCATTTTAGTTTATGTATGATTGTTAGAATTGATCATATGAATTTGTGATGAAACTGGATAAATTTCAATTGTTTCTCTTCTGAAACTCATATGAGTGCATGTCGTACACAAGGAGTGTGTCAGAAGAGTCTTAAATTGACTCATAAGGGTTTAGAAGGAACAACGGTAACTTAGACCAAGTTCATGGAGTGCACAACTTCAAGGAGTGACTAAGTGTTGAAGAACCAGAATAGAGGAGCACAAGGAGTGCGAGAAGAATTTATTCCAAAGAAACCCTTCTATTTGATTTTGTTGAGAGCCCAGGAACGCAAGGAGTGCATGGGAGATCAAAATCCTCAAGGGGATAAATCTTAGAAGAGATAGCGAGGAGAAATATTTGGAGGAGGGTGAAGCTATGAAGGCTTCATGAATTATCAATCAAGAGTTGTCCAGGAGGGAGAGGGATCATTCTAGACTATTGGATTTGGATAAGGTGTGTGAGCTTTAAGTCTCTTGAAGCACAGAGGAGAGAGGACTGTCAAAGTCCTAAAGTCTCGAAGTAATTTGGACCATCCATCGTCAAGGAGGACGGGTGGTGCAATATCCATAACTCTGGAATTTCATGGACAAGGAGGAGGTGAAATAGTTGAAGTAAATCTGGATTGTCAGATCTAGAGGGACATGTGGTGACAGATCGCAAGATTCAGATAAATGCATTTGGGTTTCAATTTAGATTTGAAACTTCCCGAACCTAAAGTCCAAAGTGAATTTGGACCATCAGATCCAGAGGACATGCGACATAAATCTGTGGACTCCAAGTAAAGACTCGAATTAAATCATAGTCGACAGATTAACGGGGACATGCAGTGGAAACACGTGGAATCCGGGTAAATAGCCGAAGTAAATATTAGCCGTCTGATTCAAGAGGACAGGCGGAATAAATCCACACACTTAAAGGAAAAGTGAGAATTGAGTTTTCCAAAGTCTGAAGACTCGAAGGGATCGCAGTCGTCGATCTACGGAAGAAACACGTCAGTGGATCGCAAGCTTCGGATAAAAGCAATTGGGAAGATGAGAGTTGAGAGTTGAGATTTCTAAAGTCCGAAATCTTGAAATGGTTAGAGTCATCGATTGAGGAGGACACATGGCAGGAGATCTGTTATTGCAGAGAAAGTAAGGTTTGAGAGTCTCCAAAACCTGAATCGCGAAGAAAATCACGATTGTTGATATGAAAGGGGTAGATCTAATCCATTGATTTGAAAGGGGAAGATTTGAGCTGTTGATCGAGAGGCCTTATCCGAGATTGCGAGATCGATGGTCATGATCAATTGTGGGGTCAGAAGATACTCGAGTTTTAAAAATCTGAGAGTGGATCGCAATTGAAACCATAGTATTACAAAAGGGATGCATGGCGAATGATGGTGAATTGCGGGGAGAAAAGTGGTGTGGTCTAAAACCACTTTTGGCCACCCTGTTACCCATGCTTTTGGTCATATTGATGGTGTATTGATGATGGTGTACTCAGGATCCTAATAAGAACTTTCTCCTGAGAAAATTTACATTCATCTCTTCCAAGAAAACATATTTTTGAAGAGAGTTCGCAGGTTGCTTATATCCTAGGGTGCGAGAATGACCCATTCTCGTAGGTTGCCTTCATCTAGGGTGCGAACTTCTCGCACTGTTCTATCTATCTAGGGTGCGAACTCGTTCTCAAGCTTGGAAAAATATGAAGTCTCGATACAAAGGTATGTCACTTGTTCCTCCTTACTAGCTAATTCAATGGTCATAACTTAGGGAAAGAGTCATGTCCTGTCATGTTTTGTTCTAGATCTAGGTGGACCTAGGGAGATCTGTTAGTATCCGCACCTACCGATTAGTCCAATAACAAAATTGGTGACTCAACTAGGGGGGCAACCCGATTTCTTTGTGGTTTTTGGTGTTTTTCCTTGGCCATTTTCTCTTTCCTTACCTTTCTCCATTTCTATCAATCTCTGAGTCTTCAGGACACCCTGATAGACCCCTTGGGTCCAGAAGTCCCTTCAAATTTTTTGTCTTTTTCCAAAAATTTGCCTAGTTTCAGGAATTCTCGCACTGAACCCCACAGTGGCCTATAAGAATACTTTGAGTTCTCACTTTGCTTTTAATTCTAGTGCGAGGTTCTCGCACTCTGCTTAAAGCTATCTTGCGAGAATGACCCATTCTTGCACTGTGCAATACTAATAGCCTGCGAACCCTCTTTTAAAAATTTTGGATTTAAAATTTTTGCATGTTCAGCTGCCCAGATCAGTATAGGTGTCTGAAAAGAACTTCTTGGACCATTGGTTGATGTTTTCTTGTCCTTGGATTTTGTGCATGATCAGTCTTCGAAAATCAAAGGCTCTTCCTGTCCATCGTTTTCTCGACTCTCATCTCTTGAATTTTCTTGGCAAAAGATATACTCTCTGATTTTGGAATCTGAGTGCTTGTTTGGTTAAGAACCGGTGATCGATTGAAAGTTGGGATTCTTTGTCTTTCTCATTTGCTCATTATTTGGAAGATTACTTTTCTCATGCAATTGAAAAGACTAGTTTTGTCTGCTTGTCATTTTTGTTTCCATTGAAAGATTGGTTTGGGTTTTTGTTTATTGCTTGTTCATTAGTCTTTGGTTTTCCTCACTTTCACCATCATGGTGTAGGTCCTTTTTGAAAAGTAAAAAACATTTTTTCTTTCAAAAGAATTTTCGTCTTTGAAAATATTGAAAATCAATTGTTAAAATTATTCAAAAAGAACCAATAGAGAATTGCCATTATTGTGTGATTTGTTGAGATTGCATTTGAACGAAAATTGTGTATCGTAGTTCAAGATTGTTCTGGAACACTTCTCTTTCCCTCCCATACATAGGATTCATCGAACGAAAATTGATATATTTCATTCCTATCTATGCATTGTTGGGTCAGAGTCTCATACAACATCAATTTCATCTTTGTTTCCCTTGAGTAACAACAACCATTAATAACATTGCGCAAATTTTAAAATTTAACTAGTAACTCTTTTCTAGGGCTCTATTACACCAACATTTATCTAGGCTAGCACTTTGGAATAGGTAGAGAGATACACTCTCCAAAGCACAAAACACACAATAGCATCTTGTGTTAGGGAGTGTCAAATTCCATTTACAACATTTTGTCCTGGGAAGCCCTTCTCACACAAGGGTCAAACCCGAGGTCACATTGATATTGATAGAGTTACTCACCCTACTTTGTTGATATCGGTGTAGAGATTGCATGTATTACGGGGGTCATGTGCAGGTATACCCACAATGATGAGTGGAAGCCTCTTGAGTTGATTTCAGGCTAGATACCCTGCCCTTGCATGTGGATCGGACTGTTGATTGTCCCCCTAGGCTTTATAATTGTCGGTGTTAACCTTAGTGGCCTATCTTCTTAGGTTCTTACACAAGGTGACTGTGAAGGGGCAAGTCTTCACGGTACCTGGAATCGACGTTGGCCAAACTCACTCGGGCTCCTTGGAGGGTATACCCATGATTATGTGTGGGAGCTTGCACCAGGGTGTAAGTCCGTTAAGCAGGTCGTCAGCATAACTTTTCCACCCTAGCCCAGCCCCTTCTCGTCTCATTGTTGCGACATTGGATTTCATCACCAACTAGTGACTTCGAAATTAGAAGGTTTTGTTTTCTTGGTATTGTTTCCTAGATTTTATTTACTAGTGCGTGTTTTTTGTTCACCCAAGTTGACCATAGGAATTTCTTCGTAAGTTTGTAGCTCGTTCACAATAGATCCTCCACGTTGTTCATGTAGAATGCAGGGTTTATCTCCAGAGCATCTGGAAGGTTCTCAACCCCTGCCTACAAGCTCACCTGAGGGTTATCCTCAACAGAGTGAAGTCCAAGACGTTACCACTCCACAACTGGAAGTGGAAAGAACCGACTCTCTAGAACATTTCTAAATTACCAATACTCGAGAGGACTTTCAACTTCACCCTGATTCTGAGAGATAGATTATGTGAGTGAATTATTCCGGAGCCATAGTTGTTGTGTCTTCTGGATCAACGATTGGACCCTTTCCAGGAATAGGGGGCCAAGATCCTTTTTGGTATACGGGTGTTTTTATATGGGACCTTTTTGGTGCAGGATCAGGCATTGAAATCACCATCTCACCTGTGTTCCTCGAAACCTCTAACCCAGACACAGTACCATTTACTACTTCCTATTATTTTCCTCGTACGAATGCTCCGCAATTTGACCACATCTTGACCGTCCTGATAGAAATGGTCCATTACATAGACACTATGAGTATTCACACCAGAATTACAGTGGCTAGTCAAGCCCTCATCAACACAACGCTCTCACCCAGTGTCACCCCGACACTTCCACCCCGATACCGTTCATTGAATGCTTCCATTCCCACTCCTACGCAAACCCCATCCGGAACTCCTAGTGGTCCCTCTTCTTCTAGACACTCCCCTCCTGATTTCATTCCGACACTTCCTCAACCCCCTTTTGGAGGACCTTTCTCTTCCTCCACTGGTAGCTCTAATCCTAGTGGCACTATTTTGTCATTCACACCAAATTACCAGATTCCTGTTGGTGGACAATTTCACCAAGGAGGTTTGACTCAACCCCCCCTTGGCGAGAAAATTCCTATTGGAACAGAAATCCAAATTGGAACAAAACCCCCAATTGGAACACTGCCCCCAATTAGAACACAACTCCCGATTGGAGGACAACCCCCATTGACCCCACCTTATGGACAAAACATACCTCCATCCTTGGCCTAGTATTGGAATCATTTGATACAACATACTCCTCAATCGACTGGGGGGCAACATCTTCCAGCTGCATCCATTATACCCACTAGTATAGGCCAACCATATCTAGGTACGTCCAATCCTATTTGGGGCTCTAATGCTCAAACTCACATCCCTGTTCAAGAATACAATCCCATGAGCTACTTTCCTCTACAACCACCACCGAATCTGCCTAGGTATTCACATTATATACAGACTTCTTATGGTCCTACTGGTTTGCCAACGGGGATTCCTGCCCAAAGCCACCAGTACCCGCATGTGAATCGACAGTTACCCTTCTTGGCCACTTTGGATCTACTGGACTTGTCAAGGATTTTAAATGATCCAATTCGTCACTCTCCCCAATGGCCCACTATACCATCCAAACTACCATCGGACATCCCTAAATTCGACGGCAAAGCAGGAGAGGACCCAAACAATCACTTCATGACTTTTCACCTCTGCTGCTCATCCAACTAGTTGATGGATGACTCTATTCATTTACATCTTTTTCAAAGGACCCTCACAGGTTCTGCTGCGAAGTGGTATATAGAATTACCACAGGGTTTCTTCATCGACTTCAACACCCTAGCTATGGCCTTCCTCACCCACTACCAGTTACCGATCCGTTATGAAATAGGGACCAAGATTTTGAGTTCTTTAAAACAAACTAAATCCACTCATATATCTGATCACATTCATGAATAGCGAAGGAGACGACGTCTCATCAAACTCGAACTTCCCGATCAGTTGCTGGCAGAGTGGTTCACAAAATCTTTTGTGAATGACATAGCACATGACATTTCCATGGGTGGAGTTATCACAGAAGAACATGCCATAAGTCATGCTCAATATCTTGACCTCGTTTACTCACAAACAGGCACTCTTTACGACTTTCTCCTTGATGCACCTCGTCCTTCCACTTCTGCAACTTCGACTACTTCAGCTGCCTCTCATGTAGCCGACAGTGTGATTGGCACTTTCCATTCCCAACCAAATTCTACCTCAAGAACCAACCCCAAACCTGCTTCGTCTAATGTTCAAAATGATCCGTCTCCTACCCCTCCCACCGGCAAGACTTCTGAGGTAAATGCAGTTCAATCTACCCCAGCCGGTAAAAATAAATCCAGAAAAGGAAAGGGTAAGAATAAGCAGGAAAAAAATACTTTACAAACAGAGAAAACCAAAACTGCACCTGTTGACGATAGGGATAAGTGAAAACCTCGATACCCTTGTCTTATATGTGGTGATGATCACTGCACAAAGGATTGTCCACAACGCACCGAGGTCACTAAGTTCCTTCAAGGAGCCCCGAAACCACCTGCTCCGGCCATTTTGTCCCAACCCTTCCCCTCTCAACAATAGGCCCAATTGGTCATTCATGACCAACCCTCCTCGTCTACTACGTCTTATGTATTGATGTGTACTGGAGATTCAAAGACGAATGACATTGCACTCACCACTCGAGCCAAAGATTATTCTCACTCTAAAGAGAAGGTTGATGACCCACCTCCTTCATTGGTACAACCCTTTACCGCGAATCCACCTACCAATGGTCCTCTTCATCTCGAACGATCGAGCCTTGACACAGTTCTTCAACCCCCCCCAAAGGGCGTCGTTTGGAAATCGACTTTCAATCCTCATGCTCATGCTACCCAGAACTACAACATTGTTGAAGATCTGGCCCAAGCACCTTCTGTGATGTCATCCCTCGAAGTCCTTCAAAGTTGTCCCACACAACAGAAGGCACTGTTGAAAGCTATCAGTGGAATCGACCCGAAGGACACAAATTTAATAATTTTTTACTTGGAAGATCACATTCCAAGGTTACTCCCTCAA
Organism: Picea engelmannii; assembly: GCA_009831015.1. Taxonomy (NCBI): domain Eukaryota; kingdom Viridiplantae; phylum Streptophyta; class Pinopsida; order Pinales; family Pinaceae; genus Picea; species Picea engelmannii. The sequence continues at coordinate 130,944 of ML794007.1, forward strand.
CTCGTGTTCCAAATCCAAGTGATTGTCTCTGACAAAAACATTTGTCGAATCGTTATCGATGAGGGTGCCTCAACGTGTGTCATGTCTCTTACTTGCTGGAAAGACATTGGCTCTCCCTCTTTGACTGAATCCCAAAACACTCTCAAAGCCTTCAATGGCTCCGATTTTAAGCCCTACAATGTCCTTCCTTCATTGCCAATTACGTTAGAAGGCAAAATGGTCCAAGTCGAAGTGGAAGTCTTTGACGCTCCTCTCGATTATAATCTTATGCTTGGCCGTAGCTGGATCGATTCCATGCACGCAGTTGTGTCGACTCTTTTTCATGTTGTACGTTTCCCACATCAAGGGAAGGTAGTCACCATCGACCAATTAGACTTCTTCAACTCGGATACACGTACAGGCAATGTACCGTTCATCACTAAAACCCCACTAGGTTATGAGAACGTCGGTGTAGGCCTACTCAAAGACTCTTCGTTAATGGGTACTTTCCCCATTCCACCGCCCGATGTTCCACGCTCGTTCGTTGCTTCAATCAACATGATCTCCACCTCGATTCATGGAACTCCTGCATCTCACAACCCATGGATGGTACCTGACCCTAGAGATCATCTTCGTTATGGTGACGAAATGTCGTTAAGTCCGGTCGGATCCGCCTATCAGGCCATTCAATCAACAACCCCTTCTACCCCCTCTCTTGGTGAGTTATATCCAGATCCTTTCCATGTCATTTTTCCCACAGACGAGATGATCATGTCTGTCATGGAAGACACCCCTTGGGACAATGGACATCATCGTTCCATCCTTTTCCTGGAGCAACATACCATCGAGAACTACCAACGGATCTCGACCCCGTCGACCATTGCCGTCATCTCAACTGTTCCTGAGTCCACACAGGATGTGTTTTCCAAAGGGAACTTAAGAAATATCTCACCCACTATTCCCCTCGACATATCTATCAAACTTGGAATTGTCGAAAATGTGCATATCGGAGCTTCATGTTCCCCTGACGAAATTGTCACCTACACATCCCTTTTTAAAGAGTTTTGTGACATCTTTGCCTGGAGCTACGAAGAAATGTCGGGCATTGACCCCAACATTGTGATACATGAGATCAAGACATACCCCGACGCTAAACCCATCCGGCAACACCTTTGTCCAATTCACCCACGTAAAGCGACTGCTATCAAGCTTGAAGTTGAGAAACTTCTCAAAGCTGGCTTTATTTACCTTGTGGCCCTGACTGACTGGGTTTCCAATCTTGTCCCGATTGATAAGAAACAAGGCACAATTCGCGTATGCGTTGATTATATGGATATCAACAAAGCTTGTCCCAAAGACAACTTTCCTACCCCGTTCGTCGATCAGATTGTCGACGATTGCGCCAGAAGTGAAATATTCTCTCTGATGGATGGTTTCTTTGGATATAATCAAATCAACATTGTTCCCAAAGATCAACATAAGATTTCTTTTATTTGTCCGTGGGGAACTTTTGCCTATCGGAAACTCCCCTTCGGTCTCAAGAATGCTGGCGCAAATTTTCAACGCACTATGTCTTATGCCTTCCATGATATCAAGAACATCGTGCAACCATATTTGGATGATTTACCCGCTCACTCTATGCACTGAGTCGATCATCCAATCCACCTCCGAGCCATTTTCGTCCGTTGTTGGTTTTACCGTATACGTTTGAATCCTCACAAGTGTGTTTTCTGCGTGGAATCCGGCCGACTTCTAGGCTTTATTGTTTTGCATCAAGGGATTAAGGTAGATCCTTTAAAGGTCGAGGCAATCCTTAATCTCCCTCCTCCTTCTACACTTCGCCAGTTACAAAGTTTGCAGGGGAAAGCAAACTTTCTTCGTTGTTTCATCCCAAACTACGCTGAGATAACTCATGGATTTACACGGCTTCTAAAAAAGGGGTTTGAGTTCGTATGGGATACCATCGCAAACAAAGCCTTCGAAGCTTTGAAATTGTCCCTAACACATGCTCCGCTTCTCTTCCCCCTTGATTACAGTCGCGATTATTTCCTCTACCTTGCAACCTAAGATTACACCATTGGTATGGTTCTCGTCCAAGAGGATGATTCTAACAACAAACATATTATCTATTACTTGAGTCGAAGTCTAACGCCTACCGAAACCAAGTATTTACATGTCGAAAAACTGGCCTTGGCATCCGTTCAAGCAGTTCAACGCTTCCAGCAGTATATCCTCTCTCGCAAGACTATAGTGATTTCTAACTGCAACCCTATGCAACAAATTCTCACATGTCAATTGCTAGGGGGAAAATACTCCAAATGGATCGTGATACTCTAGGATTTTGAATTGGAATTCAAACGAGCCAAGTCCAAGAAGTCCTTAGTGTTTGTTGAGTTGATATGTGACTTTCCCTATTCTGAAACGGAAAATGTAACAGCTGATTCACTACCTGATGAAAAGGCATTTTCCTCATTAGTTCTGATGATCTTTGGTATGGAAATATCATCGTATATATCCAAATCCAGACTTTCCGGCCAACTTTGTCTAGTACTGACCGACGTCGAATACGCTACCAAGCGCGTCAATATATTATCCTCGGGGATACTCTTTATCGTCAGGGGATTGACTCAGTTTTTCGACGCTGCCTCACGTTCGACGAAGCCGAGAAAGCCTTAAATGACTGCCATTATGGAGCCTGTGGTGGTCATATGTCTGGGTATGCTACTACCCAGAAGATCTTACAAGCAGGGTATTTTTGGCCTTCTTTATTTCACGACTGCATAATCGTCATCCAAAAATGCCATGCTTTCCAGACCTATAATCATAAGATACGGTCACATCCCGCTCCTCTTCACTCTGTGGTCTCCGTTGGTCCCTTTGCGAAATGGGTCATCGATTTCATGACATGTCACCCCCACTCGACCGGGGGGCATGGATACATTATTGTAGCCGTAGATTACTTCACGAAATGGGTCGAGGCGATGTCGACATTTGATAACACTAGAAAGACCGTAGCATTATTCATTTTTAATCACATGATAGCTCATTTTGGTGTTCCTCAGGCTATCATCACTGATCACGGTAGCCACTTTAGAAATTTCATGATGTTCGAACTCACTGAAAAGTTGGGTCTTCACCATGAAAACTCAATGCCCTATTACTCACAAGCCAACAGCCAAGTCAAAGAAATTAACAAAGTCCTCATAACTATGCTCCGACAAATGATAGGGATTCACAAAACAAGTTGGCACACAATGTTGTTTTCAACATTGTGGGCTTATTGGACATCTGTCAAGTCCTCTACTGGGTTTACACCTTTCCAGTTAGTCTATGGTTTGGAATCCATTCTCCCAATCGAATGCGAGACACCCTCTTTAAAACTAGTTGTTGAACTCCTACCAAACACTTCTGATGAGTAAGAACATCTATTGTATCTTATGCGATTAGACGAAACTCAACGCGATGATACCCTAGTCATAGAAGCTCAGAAAAAATGTGTCAAGGCCCAATATGACAAACATGTCAAGCCTCGCGTTTTCTCCGAAGGAGATCTCGTTCTCTTCTATGAACAAGATCGAGATATGCTAGGAGCTAGAAAATTCGAAGCCATGTGGTGAGGTCCTTATATCGTTACACGAGTTTTGGAAAAATGGGCTTATGAGTTAGTAGATTACGATGGTATCCCTTTGAGTGAACCTAGAAATGGGTTGTACTTGAAGAAGTACTATGCATAAGATCACCTGTGCACGAGTACCTGTATTTTTATTGTATCATATTTATTGTGTGTTACTGTAGCTTGCTTTTGTTGTTATCTGGTCTCTGCCCTTATGTGACGTTGTGTTTGATTTCCATATATCGAAGTCTTCGCTACCCTACATTGGCTTCGCTGATGGTGCTAGCCATAGTACTCAGAACCTTGCTTCCGCTGCATGGGCAATTTACGCCCCTACAAACGAACTTGTCTCCTTACAAGGTGTGTGCCTTGGCCGTGCGACCAACAATATTGCAGAATATAGCGCCATTATCGAATTGTTGATTAATACTATCTCGCTCGGAATCCGTCATTTGGTTGTGCGAATTGATTTGCAACTCGTAGTACTACAGTTAAGTAATGTCTATACTATTCGAAGTCCTACTTTGTTACGAGTGTATTTGCGAATTCGCCTCTTGGAACGTTATTTTGCTTATATTGAATATCGACATATTCCTAGATGTCTAAATACATTAACTGATGCATTAGATAACTATGTATTAGAAATACATTTGGGTCATTTATAAATCAATCACATCAATTTTCACACAACACAAGATAAACCGGTAGAAGCTGTATGTATATATAACGATCAAAAAAGTTTTTTACAAAAAGTTCTGTCTGAGGACCAAAATTTCAAAATCTGAAGCTCATAGCTTCTACAAAGTGATGTCATGGATGATGTTCACGATAGCACACGACTGTCTGGGCAACCCTACGAAGCAGTTGGCCAATGGACTCTGACACTCCTACTGTATGATGCTGATAATGTCGCAGAACCTCTCCAAGGGGCATGTCTGGAATGTCTGCTGTTAAACCCTCTAGGTTTTGTTCCACCGCTTCATAATCTTCGGCGTCCCATCGTGGCACTAGAGTCACCTCTCCTCGTTGCTGAATAGGACAAGTACCAGGAATTTGGTAAGGCCCCACGTCTGTGTCATAAAAAAAGAATTTTTTATTTAGACCTTGGACGAACATATAAAAACATTTGCATATGATAAAATTCACAAAAACATTTGAAAAGAAAAAAATGTGTACTTCTTACCAAGATCCCCCCACTGAACACCCTCGGGCAGGACCAAGTCTAGATCTCCTCGGAAGTCCAACCATGCATAGGCATAATCATCAACCATCAACATTTGTGGTCGCAACCAATCATAGAGGGCATCATTATATTTGATAATTAGTCCAGCTACGTGTCGGGCCATGAGATGACACCACCTCAACATTCTTGGATCTGTTGGAGCTGGTAAACCCCACTCAACCTGCAGCCTCAGCAAGGGAACCCTCTCAAGAAAGAAGGACACCAACAAAGACCCGTACCTGAATTTCTCCAGGTTGCCTCACCTGCATTCGGTCAACTGTCTCTTCATGCTACGAAGAACTGTGTCTGCCCAGTTAAAAACCTGAGGCTCAGTACACTCTATGGCATACTGAAAGTATCTCTGGAGAGCCATGTGAGGAGCAACGCTCCCATCCATACGAGCAATGGTGAACAAAATAGTGTGAAGGGTCAAATTCCGCACTCCCCAAATGGCTACTTTCCCTTTGCTCCTTTCTACCTCTAGAACACAGTGCAAATGACAGTACTCACTCATGGGCATCCCACCACCTCTGCTACCATTCAGGCTCGCATGGTACCCATGTCGTGACAGTCCTGTTAAGAAGTAAATGTCCTTAATATCCAAGGACAATGTGTGGACCCCTACATGGAATACTTGCTGGTCGGGATCCCACATATGCACAAGGTACTCCAATAACCTGACTTGGGCCCTCATACCTAGGATACGAAAGAATTTTAGGAGACCACAGTCTTGTAAAGCGACAATAGTGGCTAGATGATTCCTGGCAATGGCATCATCTTCTTCATGCTCTCTTTCACGCCATTCTAGAACCATGGTGATAGCCAAATATCTGCATAAGAAGCATAAGAAGAAAGTTAGTAACTCTATTCAACACTTGGTATCTTTTTCATTGAGCAAAACTTTGAAATTTTTTCCCTTTAGGCACAGTGTGAGGTTCTCGCAGGTGCCTTTGGGGTCACCTGCGAGAATGAGGCATTCTTTAGGTCCCGTGTGGCTGGCCTGCGAGAATGGTTGAGCGCAAATTTAACCCCCAAAACAAACTCAAAACCATGATTTTTTCCAATGAAAATGAAAAATCAAACCATGAAAAGATAGAGGACAAGGAGCTTACCTCACCGCTGGAGACGGTTTGTCAAATGGATGCTCGTAACTCCCGCAATCGAGTGCCGAAATTCAAGAGCAAAAGAGGGGTTTTGGACTCAAATATTGGTAAAGTTAAAATGATTATGGTAAAAAGAACTTTTACCCCTTTATATTTACTTTTACCATTTGTTATTGGATTTTATAATTGTTTATTTATTAAAACCTAATGCCTAATACCCTTTTGAGTGAGAATTTTGCAGACATAACAACCTCGATGTTCATGCACAGGGATGCGGATATTTTTTCTTCTTCATCACATGTTTTTATTGTTTTTTATGGTTTTTGTACAAAACCTTGAGCTTGGTCTTTTTTCGTTCTCACACTCGAAAATACATGAGAACGCGATCAAGCACACTTTTATCACTTTTTCGGGCTCAACAAGGTTATACAACAAAGGAACCCCCCTGGAGTCCTCTTTAAGCTCTTTTCAGACTCTCTAAACATGAAAAGATTTCCGAGTGACCTTGCTATTTTCACGCTCGTTAAAGTATTTGAAGAAAGCGTCTGTTTGGTGATAATTTATCTCTTTTTCGATCTCATCAAACTATTTTACGAAAAAGGAACTGAGAGAGTTCTCTTTTAAGTGTTTTTCCAGACTCTATAATCATGAAAAACCTTCAAGTTTTCTATCTTTGGACTCGTTAAACAAACATCGACAGACCCATAATGGGACTAAACCACTCCTTCCTAGGGTTCGTTAAACATACTCTGAAAGACTTATCTGAAGGATGAGATTATATCAACAAGCATATGTTATCCTCCTCAAGCTTGTGTAAAAATAAAGAGGTACTCGCCAGAAATGGTGGGGGGAAATTTGGGAAAGGGATGTGTTCTCGTATTCATATTAATTGGTAGTAAGTGTCTCTCTTGAACATGACACCCCCCTATTCATTATTTGAAGCCGGTTTGGGAAATCCATTTGTCTCTCATTCAATTTGCTACAAGGTCATACCCTACGTCGTCTCTGAGTCAATGTTGCCAAATCATTGGTCATGTCATTCATATGTTCAAGAGAAGTTCATCTGAAACCTCTATTGAGTCGGCCATCTACAGTTGTCCATTCTCTCCGTGTCGGCCTTCCCTGTGTCCAGTCCAACTTACATCATACTTTGTTTCACCTTCAAAATTTGTTGCTCATTTCATGTCATTGATGGGGGATACATCAAGGCCCTCCTGTGACGAGTTTTGTTCCGTCAACTCCAGCTCATTATCCGAAAACAAGACTTAGAAATTCTTTGGTACCTTGGAACTTGCATGCCTCAATGGCAGGTTTCCTCGCTTTCGACAGTGGGTTTACATCACTGACCCTTGATCGAAAGATTCTGTCAGATGTTCGACCTCAACTCATTCATTCACATTCGATTGATTGTACTAGTGTACCTTGGGAGTCATTGACATTAATGGTGATTTCCCTCGCACTTGTTAACGGTTTCATCAATGACTGGTAATCAAGTGGTTTCTACCATGTTCGACTTCAACACATGTAATCACATGGTTAGATTCGTACTTTCGGGCGATGGGATTGAAGACCCTGGATCTCATCTCTTTTGTCCAGGTTACGATGGAATATGTATAATTTGTGACACATAGATCCACTTTGTATGTCTCGTGGCTATGTCGTCTTAATTTGAGTTTTCTTGCATAGATCCACAGTGTATTCCTGGTGGCTATGCGATATTTTGACGGCATGGATCCACAGTGTATGATTGGTGGCCATGACTTATGCTTATAATTTCATCTGTTCGTGATCTAAGTATGGGAATGCCCACCTCATAACTAGTATGATATTCTGCAGATGCTTGGTTGTTCGCAGGTTTCTGATTAGGTGCGCTCCTGGTTTCCGGCACACACACACAGTTTACAAAGTATTTCGACTGTCACTAATTCCGGCCTCATACTTTGGGGGGAATTCTATTACCCATGATTTTGGTCATCTTGATGGTGTGTTGATGATGGTGTACTCAGGATCCTAATAAGAACTTTCTCCTGAGAAAAGTGACATTCATCTCTTCCCAGAAAACATATTTTTGAAGAGAGTTCGCAGGTTGCTTATATCCTAGGGTGAGAGAATGACCCATTCTCGCAAGCTACCTTCATCTAGGGTGCAAACTTCTCGCACTGTGCTATATATCTAGGGTGCGAACTCGTTCTCAAGCTTGGAAAAAGATGAAGTCTCAATGGTTCTAGAAGGGAATCTTCTAGAGAATGGGTTGGTATTCGAATGGTTATCATGTTACTAGTTTTCCTGATTTGGTGGGATCATTCTCATCCAAGTAACCATCTCATCCTCTCCTATATATTGATGGGATTCTCATGGAAAAGGTTAAGCAAGATTAATTGGAGAATTGGTGAAGGAATTATGTGAAGGACCTAGCTTGAACAAGAGCTTGGAGACTCTAGCAAGTCTATCAAGAGGAATTGAAACTTCTTCATGCCAGGATCAAGCAAGTGTGTGTGTTGGAACCAAGAGCCACCCAAAGGAATCTTGCGACATCAAGGCGATCATGTTGTATCTTCTACTTTCAATTAATATGATACAACGACATGTCCTTTTCCCATAAAGTCATTCTTAATTTATTGTGTAATTCCTTGATCATACACATAAGTTGACGATTGAATATATTTCGCTATCTTCACTTTGGTTGGTTTGTGTTGTCCTGGTCTTGACCTCACGAGAGCATCGGAGCGAAGCAAGAGCAACAGAGACCCTAGGAAGCGATACACAGGTATGTCACTTGTTCCTCCTTAGTAGCTAATTCAATGGTCATAACTTAGGGAAAGAGTCATGTCTTGTCCTATTTTGTTCTAGATTCAGGTGGATCTAGGAAGATCTGTTAGTGTCTGCACCTACCGATTAGCCCGATAACACACCCCACAATCACATGTTTACGTGAGGTTATAGCCCAAGGTCACATCCATGAAGGGGCTAGTGGAAAAGGGGCTAGCGCCTGAAACATGATAGTCAGCAGCGCGAAGGGAGAGGTTGTGGGTGCCATAGGACCTACACCAAAAGGTAGAAAGAGCCTATGTTCAATTATAGAGTGAGACCATCAAGGTTTCATAGAGCCAATTTCGTTCACAGAATCGAAGATCCTTGACCGGGAAGTCGTGTAGCTTGAAGGAGAGTAGGGGGGCTGCATAAGAATTCCCATTGTGGTTCTAGTTATTTCATTCAAAATTTTGCTCTCCATTAGAATTTTAATGAATGTCAATAGCTCTGGAATGACTACAGTCCATTCAGAGCTCAAATCAAATCAAGGGTGGAGAATTACTAGTTGTTTGCCATTATTTATATTCACGGTCCCTTGTGACCAACAAATATCTCTTCATTCAAACCATTGGCATTATTGTTGAGCAATGTCTTTACTATTGGGTGAATTTGGAAGGTGCATTGTTATTTGTGTTAATAGAATCGTAGAGGCAAAGTAATCACAACTGAAGTGGATTGGTTCATAGTTGACATTGGTTTTGGCACTAAAAGCCATCCAATTAATCCTTGAAGCCAAATCTAGAATAGAGTTCATTCATGCTTATTGGAGAATAATAAACAAAGAAGCATGATCCCAGAAAAATTGTAACTGAACAGACTTTGAATTCTAATTTTCCACATATATACGTGTTGGCGAAATGAAGAGGCCATATGCACTTACTGCTTGCAAATCACTTACACAAGGATCTCATTTGTAAGAGTTGAAACCAATGCCCTTTTCCAAACTATATGATGTACTATATGATGTCGAATTAGACAAATATCAAATTATATGTCTTTAGAATGTAGTTTTTTGACAAGTCATTTCACTTTTATTTTCAACATATGTTGTAGGTAGATCTAACTACCCGAAAGAAACATGCTCTATTATCATGTGGTTTGTTATTTTCAATTTATAATTTCATTATTATCTCCATGTCCTTATTATGTTTCTAAATGCTTTGTAAGAAGTTAGAACTTAGACATCGATGTACTATTTTTTATTAATAATTCTCTAATTAAATCCTCGTTATATTTATAAAAGTCTTATGAAAACCTAAACAAATAATTTCATTCGATTCTTTTTCATTGGTTGAATTTATGCCTAAACTTAACCTTCTATGAGTGAGTTTTTATTTGATTTACTAGAATATGCAATGATTGATAATATCAAATATACATATGGATTTTTACCTATGAACATACATACAAAGAGACTTGAGAGACCATAATTGATAGGATTCAAGGTATAATTTTCCTCGTTCAAAATTGGTTTTTTTTTTTTTTAATTTAATTTAATGTTTAATATCTAAATTATCCTATATTGTTGATAATGTATATTAATCCATTTATTAAACACATTTTATTTTACTTTTTATTTGTATACATTGACCTTTTTTATGGACATGTCTTTCCACTTTTTGAGACTTATAATCATTAAGTACATATTAATTTGCACTTAATCAATCTCGTATGTACATTATAACCAAAATTTAAAAACAAATTATATTTCAAATATGAAACTTGATATAATGTGAATTGTAAAGTAATGAACGGTTCTTCATCTTAAAAATAAATACATACCATGAAAAGTGAAGCATTGTTCATGGAATTATAAGGTGAGTGATTGGAATGTTTATTTAATTTGTTTTTTAAATAGCATGGAATTTTTATATGACATAGAATGGAATCCCAAAAGAGGTACTAGCTATGGTTTCAAGGAAATGAAAATTTCTACGGTCTTTTTGTTAAAAAGAATTTATGAAATCTTCTTTGAAATCATTTTTTTCGTTTACTTATATCGCAATTGTAATTCGTTTACTTAGACACAATTGTAATGATTGAAAAACTAATTCAAAGATAGTGGATGAATCCATGTGAAGTGATGATTGAAAAACTTAATTATAATTCAAGGATAGTGGTTGAATCCATTTGAGGTCTTTGATGAGATATACAAGTGACAATATTACTCATAAATTATTTGAAAAGATAATTGATTCTTGTGGTATTTGATGAGTTCATAAAGTTAATGGTGGATGAGTGATGCTTATCATATGGATGATGAATATTTTGGTATGAACTTTGAAATTTGATTTATTTAAAGGATGGATCAAGTAAGATGATTGGTAATTTATAATGAAAGTTTAATGAGGTATCAAGAAAGATTATTCGATAAAATGATACAAATTAAATAATAATTAAATTGTAAGTATTATTTATTTATATTTGAATATATTTAAAGACATATATTTAGAAAACCATATTGCACACACAAAACAATTTTATATTTTAATTATATATTGCATTCATATACACAACAATAACTTTATTATATAGAGTTTTCTAGATCTCATAGACTATGCTCTTTCTTAACTATCATCTTCGAGCTACCACTTGATCCATTTAAGATAAAATTGCTTCTAACCATCACTGATGTATTTGTAGGACCGACGATTCTTGACTACCTTGAAAAATAATCTCAATACTAAATCATCCTATTGACATACTTCCATCCATCGGAATACAATGAACTATATTTGTCGGTTATATATGAAAGCATTCTAGATACTAAATGTATCAAATAGTCAATCATACAATTTGACCCTTTTCACATACACAAACACACAAATATAACATGTAACTGTTTTTCTTAAGGACAACAAGAACCACCAGCTTATAACAGACTGTAGACATATTCAAACCAATGATATGTTCTTTCGCTACTGAAGAACGTCAAGAACCACCAGATTAAATTATGTTACTCGGTTCTATGACTAGTTCTTCATGATATACTCCTACAAAAAAAAAAATATAACATACTTGCAATCAATCAAAACTTTTCTACTACTAATTACTCGTTGCATCCTTCCTTTGATGATATGTCCTCCATACTATCGCTCATCAGGGTTCACCATTGAGGAAAGGAAGTATGTTGACACAAGAGATGCACAAATCCAACGCTTCACTTCTTCTACTTTTAATACCGTGGAAATCCTGGTGATCTCCTTTGCTTATAGAGAAATTCTTGCAAACTCTTCCCAAATCCAACCAGTTCAAGTTCGACAAGAAGGAATGGTCAAGGATGGCAACATCTAGAGACAGCTAGATTTTTGTTTTTGTAGTTCGAGTCTAGCTCTGCATCTCTCTCCAGATTTGAAACATAAATATATGTCTTTTCTATTCAAATACATCTCTCCTGAAAACTTTTCGAAACGAATTTTGTTCAAAGCCAAGAGTGGCTCTTCAAGAGACTTACAAAAAAAATAGATGAAAAAGACAGAAGGGAATCCAATATTTTCCACAACAATAGAGCATACAAAATATGCAATGGTCCAAGCAATGCTTTGTACAGTTTCATCTGATTCACCATGTATTTCTAATCCGCAAACAATTTTTGAACTTTTGGATATCTCTTCATGTCTTGCCTACGTTGCACCTTCCCTTGATTTCAAATACAAAAGCTCTGGTGTTCAAATATGTGAACAAGCTCCATGTAACTTCTAATCCTAAAAAACAAATGTGTTGTTGATGTAGTAGATAGAAACACACTCTATATTATGGGTTGACAATCCAACCATCCTCTGCGCACATCTCACCATCTCTCCTCTTAGTTTCCATCTCACCATCTCTCCTCTTAGTTGCAGTAAATCTTCTTTCCTCCACACAAGTAGTGCTCTACGCAAATATTCTCATATAGCGCTAATAGAGATGACGATGACCACACAACACAACACTCTAAACTAAATGAATTCTCACACAAAAACTACAGAGGCAATCACAAACAATCCACTGTCACATTTTTTTTGATATTCCTAGACCCTCCCATGACGGAGTTAAGCCCAAAGCAACCAACTCTGATACCAACTTAGAAAACCAGATTGCACACACAAAACAATTCAATATTTTAATTATGTATTGCACTCTTACACACAGCAATAACTCTATTATATAGAGTTTTAACGATCTAACTAATTCCTAAATTAGGAAGAGAGGTTGAGAGAATATCTCAACCAATATCTAACAAATCACAACAATAATGGAGGCATTATCTCCGGCACATATGGCTAGGTTACTGAATTCACGATGGAGGTATTTGTCCTTAGTTGTTGGTTATAAATTTAGGAGTACCTAATCCCTATTGGAGGTGTTGATCCCTAGTTATTAATTACATATTTAAGAGTACTTCATCTCTATTGGAGGCTTGCTTATTTGTGAGGAATTAGAGTTCACTTGATGCCTTAATCCTATTGACATGTGTTGTAACAAATATTAATATTGGAATTGAAGTGTTTCTCCTTGTTTATTAATAATGAGTTGGCTACAGAGATGCTTACTTTTGGAGGAAGGGTTTGTAACACTCATAACTTGCATGATGTTATATATGCATGATGATTGTCATGATTCTATGAGGGCACATATGATTCATGATTAGTAATAGATATTTTTTTGTTATGAGTTGATGGTTTGTTGGATTAATACTAGTATGTAGATTTGGATGGTTCAATAGGTCTATGTGTTGCAACATATATTTACTTCTTTGACTTTCAATTTGTTGAATGAATATGATGATAGCATTTTATGATTTTGATAATGCTTTCTTACACAAGATATAATGGATATTGACAATTTCAATATTGTTGCTTTGACTTGCAATTTGTTAAGAATATGATGATAGCATTTGATGATTTTGATTATGTTAAGAACCAAATATCAAAATAGCATAAAAACCTCAGAATAAGTACTCAATGCCTTGACAAAGAGAGAAATTCAGATAATAATCCTATTCGAGGGGGAAACCTCCTTACACATCATATGAATTCAGAAATACAAGATGATTCCAAATGGAAATGTCTCCTTGGTATATATAGGAGACTAGGAGGTACAATTACAACTAATGGACCCAAGCTGACATAAATAAAATAACAATAATAATGTAATATGCCCCAATTAAGGGGCAATGTGCCACGATTTAGGGCTTAGCATGCTCCTCCCCTTCAGACAAGTGTTGTCCTCAATGCTTGAGTAGTTATGGATGTTTCTATATAAAAGACTCATCTTCCCACGTGGAATCTTCAACAGGTAGTTTTTTCCACTTAATGAAATACTTTGAAATTGATCTATTCCCTAGCTGGTGAATTCTTGTGTCAGTTATAGATTCAGGATCCAATATGATTGTTCCTTCCTCATCAAGTTCTGGAAATATAGTTTGAACTAGGATCTTGTCACCTATAACCGTCTTTAAGCATGAAACATGGAAAATTGGGTGTACTCGCGAAGATGCAGGAAGATCCAATTTGTATGCCATAGTATCGATCTTTTGCAACACCTTATAAGGGCCATAGTACTTAAGTGATAATTTATTATCCTTCTTAGCTTGCTTGAAGGAAATATATTTGTATGGTTGTAGTCTTAAAAATACCCAATCCCCTACTTCAAAACTTCTTTCACTATGATGTTGATCTACTTGGTGTTTCATGTGATTATGTGCCATGGTCAGGTTGTCCTTTAAGAGTTGGAGAACTTGTTGTTGATGCTCGATGTGATATTCCACTGCTTGAACTTTATATTTTTATTTTAGCGAAGAAGTGATGGATGGCAGGTGATAACCATAAAGCGCCATAAATGGTGTCATTTTTGTTGCAGTATGAAAGGAAGTGTTATACCACCATTCTGCCAAGGGTAACCACTTGAACCATTGTGTTTGTTTATCAGAGACAAAGTAATGAAGGTAGCCTTCCACACATTTTTTTACTATCTCAGTTTGTCCATCCAATTAAGGATGATAAGATGAACTATGAGCCAATTGAGTACCCAAACAAGAAAATAATTTTGTCCAAAAATGTGCAGTGAAGATGGGATCTTTGTCACTTACAATAATCTTTGGCTTCCATGTAGATTTTGAACTATCTCCATGAATGCGATAGCAACTGTATTGGCTTTGAAAGGATAAGGGAGTGCACAAAAGTGTGTCTACTTGGTAAGTCTATCAAAAATCACCATGATGCACTCTTTCCTTCAGACTTTAGTAACCCTGTGATGAAATCCATGGTAACCTCCTCCCAGTGTTGACTTGGAATGGCTAATGGTTGTAAAAGACCTGGGGTCTTAATTGTTTCCACCTTATTTTGTTGGAAAACAAAACATTCTGCCACAAACCTTTGAACATCAGTTTTAAGGCCATCCCAAAAAAAATCCCTCTTGACATTGTGATAGGTTTTCAAAAATCCTGAGTGCCATCCTACCGAAGAGGTGTGCAATTCCAAAAGTACATTTTGTTTGAGTTGGGAGTTCTTACATAAATATAAGCGATATTTGTACCATAGTGAATCATTTTTCCATGTAAATGTATCGGATGCACTGGAATCATGTTGCAACCTTTGAATGAGAGTCCACACTTCTTCGTCATTCTTCCATTCATCCCTTTCTTTTGTTATCAAATCAGGTTGGATGATAGAGATAGCACAGATAAATGCCTCAACATATTCATCCTTTCTTGAGAGTGCATCTGCCACAACATTTTGCTTCCCTTTTTTGTAGATGATTTTAAAGTCATAACCCAACATCTTGGTCACCCATTTTTGTTTCTCTTCTAAAGAGAGTCTTTGTTCCAAGAATTATTTAAGACTGTCATGAGTTGTTTTGACCTTGAAGTGCCTACCTATTAGGTAAGGGTGCCATTGCTTCAATGCATGTAATATTTCCATCATTTCCTTCTCATAAATGGGTTTGTGTAAGTCCTTTCCCTTGAGTGGTCAACTTTCAAAAGCAAGGGGCCTTCCTTCTTGCATTAGAAAAACACCAATGCCATTTCCTGAGGCATCACATCCCACAATAAAGGTTTTTGTGAAGTCGGGTGTGGTCAAGATAGGAGCTTTGCACATTTCTTCTTTAATTTGTTAAAAATCTTGAGTTGCCTAGAGTCCATGA
Organism: Picea engelmannii; assembly: GCA_009831015.1. Lineage (NCBI taxonomy): Eukaryota > Viridiplantae > Streptophyta > Pinopsida > Pinales > Pinaceae > Picea > Picea engelmannii. The sequence goes on from ML794007.1 coordinate 146,797, forward strand.
AAATGCATCCTTCTTAGTTAATGCAGTTAAGGGTGCTTCTATTCTGTAAATTCTAACCTTGTACAATGTCTACTGTAAATAGGTATTCAAAAAAGAACAGAAAATAAACAATGGAAAATACAAACATTACACAGAGATTTTTCCCCTGGAAACCCAAACCAGGAAAACCAGCATATATTATATTCATTCATTGTGTTACATTGTTTACAATACAATATACATATAGGATCCAACAGCATCCAAAACCCTAACCCAATGACCTGGATTAGTCCAAAACCCTAATTCATTAACCGGAAATATAAAACCATTGGCAAAAACCATGTGCCGAAAAAACCACCTAAATACATGGCATGTTTCCTGAGATAGAATTTTTTTTTATAACACATACCCAACATTCTCCCACTTGTTGTTTTCTTTGCATATAGGGGGTTACAGGGTTACATTGTTTACAATACAATATACATATAGGATCCAACAGCATCCCAAACCCTAACCCAATGACCTGGATTAGTCCAAAACCCTAATTTTTTAACCGGAAATATAAAACCATTCGTAAAAACCATGTGTTGAAAAAACCACCTAAATACATGGCATGTTTCCCGAGACATAAGTTTTTTTTATAACACATACCCAATATTCTCCCACCTGTTGTTTTCTTTGCATATAGGGGGTTACATGGTTACATAGTCAAAAATCTAGGGCAACAATGCCCATGGATCCTCTACACCAAGAGAACTTCTCAGTGCTCATAGATTTTGTTAATGAGTCTGCAGCATTCTTCAAAGTGTCCATCTTCATCAGTGATACTTTATTTTCTTTAATCATGTCTCTCACAAAGTGGTATTGAACATCAATGTGCTTTGTCTTTGAATGATAAGTAGGGTTCTTCACCAGAAAAATTGCACTCTGACTGTCACACTCTATCCTTACAGCTTGTTGTACCAACCCAATACCTGAACATAATCTTTGTAACTATATTGCTTCCTTACTTGCATGAGTGGCTGCCATGTATTCAGATTCTGTAGTTGAAAGTGCCACTACAGCCTGTCTTTTGCTCATCCAACTTATTGCTCCTCCAAACAGGTTAAACACATACATGCTTGTAGATCTCCTATGATCCAAATCTCCAGCCCAATCTGCATCCACAAAGACATGTATATCAACCACTCTGTCCAATCCCGATCTTCCTTCGTAGCACAATCCATAGCTAGCAGTGCCATGTAAATACTTGAAAACCCTTTTTACTGTTGTCCAATGCTCCTTCCCTGGTTTTGACATGTACCTGCTAAAAAATCCCACTGCATGTGCAATGTCTGGTCTAGTACAGACCATTGCATACATCAAACTACCAACTGCACTCACATATGGAACATGAGGCATGTCCTTCTCTTCTTCATGTGTCTTGGGACACTGATCGGCAGATAACTTTACACCAATAGGAATAGGAACCTTGACCGGTTTACATTCCTGCATATTAAACCTCTGCAATATTGTCTCGACATATTTTCTCTGATTTAACCAGAGTTTCCTCTTTTTTCGATCTCTTTTAATTTCCATGCCCAAAATGAAATTTGAAGCACCAATATCCTTCATGTCGAATTTAGAGGACAACTGATTTTTCACATCCTGGATAATATCCTTGTTGTTTTCTATCAGCAACATGTCATCCACATACAAGACCAAATAAATCAAATGATCACCAATTAATTTAGAATACACAAAGTGATCCTCTTTGCTTCTTTTGAAGCCAATTCCTAGCATATAAGTATCAAATTTTTGATACCACATCCTTGGTGATTGTTTTAAACCATACAGGGACTTTTTCAGCTTGCATACCAGCTCCTTCTTTCCTTTCACAGCATAACCTTTTGGTTGCTTCATAAATATTTCTTCTTCCAG
>ML794007.1:159214-169346 GCA_009831015.1 Picea engelmannii
GGGGAATGCAGGTCTGTGGGCAGTGAGCGTGGGAGATTTCTGGGAGAACTACTTCCTGGTGAATGTGAATGTGTCATCTTCCCTGTAAGCTCAGCCTGAGTCTAGATTCCTTGTCCTGGGGTGGAGCTCGGTCCCAGCTCGGAGGTGACCTACTGTTGAGTTGATGAACAGTGTGGTCTAAGGCTGGGAGGTTCGTGGAAGGCCTGCACTCGGTTGGTGTTTTCTACAGCTGTTAAAAGATAAGTATTTGAATTATGCTTTGATCATGTTATGCGTGACTGGTTGTTTATGTATCATGTTTTCCGCTGTGTAAATGAATTAATGATGAATGCTATGGCTTGTTTAATTATAGCAGTACCCATATATTTTACTCTGAGTTTTAAGTGTGTTTAATTTTGTTAAATGCATTTGCTTATAAAACCCAGTATGAATTCTGTAAATTCCATGTACAGAACGGTAACTGAGAGGTTTGGAAACCTAGGTAGTGAAAGGGTACACTACAAATTGGTATCAAAGCAATTGGTACATTACAACACCCATCACTAATAGTGCTTCCTAGAAGCTTATATAGAGTTCCTAACCGAACTCCCTTCATCAACACCATTGCTCCTCGAACCATCCTGCAAGTTCCCTTTTCAAAAATTGTTTTTACCCCTACATCTTCCATTTTGCCTACAGAAATCAAATTTCTGGCCATACCTAGGTTGTGTAGAACACCAGGCAGTGTTCTAATCCTTCCATCTATGAGTCTCAACTTTATCCTTCCTCTTCCTATGATTTTGATTGTCAAATCATTACCTAAGAAAACATTACCTCCATCATACTTTTCATATTCGCAGAACCACTCCCTATGGGGATTCATATGAAAGGATGCACCAAAGTCAATCAACCATGCCTTATGATCTGCATGTGTTCTTGAAGAGGCCAAGTACACATCCCCTCCTTCTTCCTTGGAGGTCTTTTCTTCTGTAGAAGAAAATTCTTCAGATCCCTTCTTTTTCTCAACTTTGGATCTACACTGCTTCTTGTAGTGCCCTTCTTTTTCGCACCTCCAACATACCATTACAAACTTTCCAGGAGATTTAGATCTACCCTTATACTTAGATCTCCCACTTGAGAAATTAGATCTATTTCTTTCCTGGGAACGTCCTCTTGCAAATAATGCGTCTGTGTTATGTCCTTCCATATTCTTTTGTCTCATCTCCTCCGACAACAAGGATGAGACCACTTCGTCAAACTTCAAAGAAGTTGTATTACTACCTATGGCCACAACCAGACTATCCCATGAGTCTGGTAAAGAACACAACAAACTGATACATTTATCTTCATCTAAAATTTTAATCTCAATAGATACTAACTGACTTACCACAGTATTGAAGGTGTTCAAATTATCTGCCACCAAGTCTCCATCTCTCATCCTCAAGTTATACAACTTCTTTCTCAGGAATAGTTTATTTACTAGGGACTTAGACTAATACAACTTCCCCAAATTTTCCCATAAATCATTGGTTGTAGCTTCCTCTGACACATTCAGTAATACTGAATCAAAGAGACACAGTTGGATTGTGCTCTTTTCCTTTCGATCCATCTTTTTCTAGTCATTTGTAGAAGTTCTTGTAGGTGCATTACTTGGATCTACCGCGATCCACTGATCTATGTCCACCAAAAGATATTCCATATTGAGCTTCCACAGCTCAAATCTTTTCCCATTAAACTTCTCGATCTCCATCTTTGAATTTCTTGCCATTTCTTTTCACCTGAAAAACAATACCGCAGATCTCCCACTGTAACAAGGCTTAATAAATGATCCCAAGCCAAATTCTGGCATGGAATCACTAAATACCACTAGTTTGTGAATGTGCCAGTGTTTATTGAGCTATTAAGTTCATACAAGATTCATTCAATACATGAAGATCATCATACATTCAAGATATAGAAGCACAAGCAAAGATCTGACCCTTTTATTATAAGCAATGTAGGATCAATAAAATAGATGGCCGATCTGGCATAAACCTCAAACGGACGTACAAACAATAGATATGAGCTGCTACAAAATGATCCTGCCAATACAAAGAAGCCTCTAAAGGATGAATAAGTAATGAATACCAGTATCAAGCAGATTTGAATGTCGAACCCTTCAACCAGAGAGTGCCACGCTCCAAGTGGAGACAGAAGCCCTCAATAATTCGGCCCTGATGGAAGATTGCTCCAAACGAGACCAATCTCGGTCAAGTAATAGATCAGGGCAGTGGGATCCTCCTCCTGAAGTTTCAAGCCCAACGTACAAGGAAAACCTCTCCAAGTGATAAATCTTCTAAGAAAGTTGTGCCCTCCTGAATAGCTAAATCGAGCCTTCCTCAATGGTATGGTGTGCCCTTGCTGGAAATTCCCCAATAATATGGTCCTGTTGTCTGTTGGGGCTCTAGAACGAGATATGTTGAGAATAGAATGGTGTGGAGGAATATTTCATCCCCAATACCAAGCTGTGGAACAAGGTGAGTGGATATTTCACCACTCGGTTGCTCACAAGGGTTTGTACAGCAAACCCCCAAACTGAATGCTCAAGAGCACTACCAAGAAATATACCAAAAATCAAGATGAATGATAGGCGCACCCCAGCCTCTTACTTATACTTTTTCCTTCTGATTCTCCGTTGAGTTAGGTTACTCCCATGGTTAATTTCTATTCTTCTATTGAGTTATCTTTTACTCCCTTTATCCTTTTTCTTTTTCAAGTCAACTTAAAAATATAACTTTAGTCTAGTTGACCTTCCCCCTTAGTGTGAGACTATTACCTAATGGGGGTGCCCAGGCCACTGAGTCTCCTCATCACCTCTCTAAGAGGTGGGGGACATTACAGTCTCCCTTGCTTGAAATTGCTTTTCCTCAAGCAATTCCAAACATGCTTCTCTGACCACGTGCTCCTTTTCCCAAGTGGCATCCTCAATGGGTAAATCCTTCCACTTGATCAGGTACTCCTTGATGCTTCGGTTTCTGAGCCTCTTCTCTCAGACTTCCAATATCTCTTCTGGAATTAGAATAAGTTGTCCCTCTTCGTCCATAGGGGGTAATACCTCAATAGGTTTGATGTGTTGCCCAAGGGTTTTCTTAAGACAGGAGACATGGAAGATGTTGTGTATTTTGCTGCCCTGTGGAAGCTCCAGCTCATAAGCTACAGCCCCTATCTTTCTGCTGACCCTATAGGGTCCAAAGAAACGTGGTTTCAGTTTCTCTGCTCCTCTTATTTTAATGGACACCTACCTATATGGTTGCAGTCTTAGATAGACTAAGTTGCCAACCTCAAAAGTATGATCAACTCGATGCTTGTCTGCTTGGACCTTCTGTTGGTTTTGTGCCCTCTATAGATGATCCTTCAGTTCCCTGAGAATGTATTGGCTCTTCTCGATCCAATCCTGTACCATAGGTGCCCTACTGTCACTAAACGCAATATCCACAAACGATAAAGGATCATAGCTATACAAGGCTCGGAATGGTGACATGCCAATGGACATGTGTTGGGTGGTATTGTAGCAATAATCTCCCAGATGCAACCATCTGGCCCATGCTTTCTATTGCCCCGCCACATAGTTTCTGAGGTAGCCCTCCACCCATTTGTTGACTATCTCTGTCTGTCCATCCATCTGAGGGTGATAGCTGGTTCTAGGGGTCAAGGCTGTACCAACCAACCTGAATAACTCCTGCCAGAAAGTACTCATAAACCTGTTATCCCTATCACTGACAATGGTCTTGGGTAGGCCGTGCAACCTGAAAATCTCCCAGAATAACATTTCAGCCACCTGTGTTGCACTAAAGTCAGTAGCTATGGCGAAGAAATGTGCAAACTTTGTTAACCTGTCCACCACTACAAATATGTAGTCCTTCCCTTGCATCTTTGGCAGTCCAGTGATGAAATCCATGAATATGCTTTCCCACTTGTGCTCTGGAATGGGCAAGGGTTGCAAGAGTCTTGTTGGGTGTGTGTGCTCATCCTTGTTTTCCTGACATGTAGTACACTCTTTGATGTGCTTAATCACATCCTCCTTGAGACCCTTCCAAGAGAACCTTTCTCTCACCTGCCTGTACGTCTTGTTGATTCCCTGATGTCCTGCCATTGGTGAGTCATGGCACGCCTGCAATACTTTAGCCTTGAATGTCGATCCAGGAACCAAGAATATTCAGTATGTGTAGTAGATGAGGTCATTTATAACCTTGAAATCTTCATCTTGTACCTGTCCTTCTTGTAGCTGGCACACAAACTGATCCTCTGCATACTCCATCACCAAATGGTCTTTCCAGTCAATTGTTACCCCTGTTATGGCAAAGATGGATGGCCTCCTGGATAAGGAATCAACCACCACATTGTTCTTCCCCTTGACAAACTCAATATCAAAGTCATAGGCATGTATTCTGCTTACCCATTTTTGTTGCCTCTCATTCAAGTCCTTTTGTTCCAATAGATATTTGAGACTGTTATGATCTGACTTGACCACAAACCTAGCACCAACCAAGGATTGTCAGAATTTAGCTAGTGCATGCATGATAGCCAGCATTTCTTTGTCATAAATGTTGTAGAGTAGTTCGGGACCCCTGAGCTTCAGACTCTCATAGGTAAGAGGGTGCCTCTTTTGCATCAGTACGACCCCTATTCCTTCCCTGGAGGCATCACATTCCAAGGTAAAAGGAAGACTGAAATCTGGAAGGGATAAGACTGGGCACGTACTCATCACTTCCTTCATCTTATCCATTGTTATTTGAGCCTCCTCGTCCCACTTGAAAGCTCCTTTCTTAGTCAAATCGGTTAGGGGTGCACACAGCTATGAAAATCCTTTGACAAATTTCCTGTAATATGTGCACATACCCAGAAATCCTCTCAATTCAATGAGTGTCTTAGGAGTAGGCCATTCCATGATGGCTTGTATTTTCTCCTAATGTACCTGTACCCCCTTTGCCCCGATGATGTGTCCTAAATAGAGGACCTCTGTCATTCCAAACTCACATTTGGACTCCTTAGCATACAGTGATTGTTCCTCCATGATTGACAAAATTTGATCCACATGCCTGAGATGCTCCTCCCACGTCTTGATGTAGATAAGAAAGTCATCAAAAAATACCAACAGGTACTTCCTCAACTGCTTGTTGAACACCTGGTTCATACATGATTGGAATGTAGCAGGGGCATTGGTTAAACCAAAGGGAATCACCAAAAATTCATAATGGCCATAGTGAAATCTAAAAGCGGTTTTTGAGATGTCTTCCTCCCTCATCTTGATCTGATGATAACCAGAGCGAAGATCAATCTTCGTGAAGTAGATGGCCCCATGTAGTTCGTCCAACAGTTCATCAATCCTGGGTATCGGGTACCTGTTTTTTATGGTATTTTTGTTCAAATCCCCGAAGTCAATGCACATTCTCATAGTGCCATCTTTCTTCTTCACCAGTACTACTGAAGAAACAAAAGGGTTGTTGTTGGGCCTAATGTGCCCCATGTCTAGAAGTTCCTTGATGGCCTTCTCTATCTCGTCTTTGTACTTCTTAGGGTGTCTGTATGGTGTGGTGATAATTGGTTTGTCCCCTTCCTCTAGCTCAATAATGTGCTCAAACCCCCTATCTGGTGGTACCCTTGGAGGAATAGGCCCAAACACCTTGTGGTGCCTGTCAAGGATTTCTTTGATCTCTAGAGTGTAGTGAATCTTTCCTTGTTCATCCACACGTGTCATAATCCTGCATTCCACTGCATATACTATCTCATCCCTCTGGAAGATGGCCTCCATCCTCTTGGCCATGACTACCTTTGCAGCATTCCCTGTCATACCCCTTAGTACTACCTTTCGTCCACCTTCCTCTGTGAATGAAATTTCCATCGTTTTTTAGTTGGTGGTGATAGGCCCCAATGTGCTGAGACACTAAACCCCTAGGATGATGTTGGTGTCCGGAAGGTCCATGACATAGACGTCCTGTATCATCTCGTGCCTACCCAAGGTAAGCTTCATGCCTAGAATATATCTGTCACAGGGCATAGTGCTTCTTCCTGCAACCTCCACTTTGAATCCTTCAAATTCTACTATGGGTATGTGCCTCCTCTTCAATAATGTTGCATCAATGAAGTTGTGGGAAGCTCCTCCATCAATCAATACCGAAACTCTTTGACCCTGCAAGATCCCCCTCATTTGGAAGTTTTTATACTTGGGTACCCCACTGATAGATGCCAAGGTGGCCATACTATCCTGTCCCGTGATCTGTTCCTCCTCTATTGCCTCAGTGGTTTCTGCCTCAGTGTTCTGTATCTGGCCAATCTCATCTTCCTCTTCATTGTCTGAAGTGACCTCAATGTAGTGCACCTGACCACATCCCATGCACTTGTGTGATGGGTTCCATGGTTCCTTGCATGTGAAGCAGAGTTGCTTCCTCCTCAGTTCTCTTCTAGTGTTGTCATCTATTCTGCCACGGCCTCTGTCAAAACCCTTAGGGTCACATCCTCCCTGGTTTATTGGAGACCTTTGATCTCTTCCACCATTGTTGAGAGGTGGTCTGGGTATGAATTTAGGTTTAGCAGCTGGACCCAAGTCCCTCGTCTTCCAAATGGCCTCTTGCAGGCTGGTAGGCTTGAAGGCCTTTACCCAACCCTTCAAAGGTTCCATCAACCCTTCTGTGAAAAGCATCATGAGCCTGGTCGGGGACATATCTTGCACCATCACTGCCAACCTCTGAAATTCATCAATGTATGATTCAGCCGTACCTGTTTGTTTGAGTTGGGTGAGCTCCTAGAAATGTAACTCAGGATCTCCTTGATCAAACCTATCAATGAGCCTCTGAGTGAATTCTATATAGGACATTATCTGATTGTGAGCGAGTGTGGTGAGTCTGTGATACCACCAATCGTGAGCCTTGCCATCCAAATACATAGTGGAAAACTTGATGGCCTCTATCTCCTTCATGGGGTTGAGCTATAAATAGGTATCCAGCTTCTATACCCAAGATTGTGCCGTCATCTTGGTCGTACCATCAAAGTATGGAATTTATATCTTCCCTGTTCTACATTCAAACTCAAAACTACCCCTGTGGTTTTTCCTAGGTTGATTTATGAACCTAAGTTGGCAATATTGATCTAGGGACATTTGTCTTTGGACCTTCATATCCAAACTGTAGTATTCTTTGGCACTCTTTTCCATTTGTTCTACAAATTCTTCTACCTGTTCCTGTTGCCCTTGCTCATCTGTGAATGTGGGCATGTAAGGTCTAGGGTTAGCTCTGCTACCTAAATGTCGACCAAGTTGATCATCTGTGAACGCAGGTATGTATCGTCTCTGATTGACCCTACTACCCATCTGACCCTAGGTCGTGTCTCCATCCAGACTTCCTTCAGATCTAACTACTTTCTCCAGATTATATATGATCTCCTCATGGATCTCCCCGGATCCACCAGCCTCCTTATTCCTGTACATATCAGGGTTCTTCCCTTGATGGTTCACTTGCATCAGAAGTTCATTTAGCTTGGATTGATTCTTATTCATTATCTGTAGGTTCTCATCAACCCTCTTCAAAGTTTCAGAGAGTTCGGCCTGTCCCCTTCTGTTGGTTTCATGGTACTCGCCCAAGTGTTGGAACAATGTGCTTTCCGTGTGGTTGACGGATTGCTGGAACTTATCAAACTCGCCTGCTATGAGAGCCAAGCCTAAAGGCTCATGGTCATCCCCTGATCCTTCCATTTCAGCCTCTGTTTCACTGCTCGATTTCTTCTTTCGACCCATAAAAATACTACTGTACCTCTGCATGCATCGATCCCTCCACATGTTTGGAGGATCAAAGCTCTAATACCATTGTAATGATCCCAAGACAAATTCTGGCGTGGAATCACTAACTACCACTGGTTTGTGAACATTCTGGTGTTTATTGAGCTATTAAGTTCATACAATATTCATTCAATACATGAAGATCATCATACATTCAAGATATAGAAGCACAAGCAAAGATCTGACCCTTTTATTATAAGCAATGTAGGATCAATACAATAGATGGTCTATCTGGCATAAACCTCAGACGGTCGTACAAACAATAGATATGAGCTACTACAAAATGCTCTCGTCAATACAAAGAAGCCTCTAAAGGATGAATAAGTAATGAATACCAGTATCAATCAGATATGAATGTCGAACCCTTCAACCAGAGAGTGCCACGTTCCAAGTGGAGACAGAAGCCCTCAATAATTCGGCCCTGATGGAAGAATTCTCCAAACGAGCCCAAACTCGGTCAAGTAATAGATTAGGGTAGTGGGATCCTCCTCTTGAATTTTCAAGCCCAATGTATAAGGCAAACCTCTCCAAGTGTGAAATCTTCTAAGAGAGTTGTGCCCTCCTGAATAGCTAAATCGAACCTTCCTCAATGGTATGGTGCGCCCTTGCTGGAAATTCCCCAATAATACAGTCATGCAGTCTGCTGGGGATCTAGAATGAGATATGTTGAGAATAGAATGGTGTGGAGGAATATTTCATCCCCGAGACCAAGCTGTGGAACAAGGTGAGTGGATATTTCACCACTGAGTTGCTCACAAGGGTTTGTACAGCAAACCCCCAAATTGAATGCTCAAGAGCACTAACAAGAAATATACCAAAAATCAGGATGAATGATAGGTGCGCCCCAACCTCTTACTTATACTTTTTCCTTATGATTCTCTATTGAGTTAGGTTACTCCCATGGTTAATTTATATTCTCCCGTTGAGTTATCTTTTACTCCCTTTATCCTTTTTCTTTCTCAAGTCAACTTAAAAATATAACTTTAGTCTAGTTGACCTTCCCCCTCAGTGTGAGACTATGACCTAGTGTGGGTGCCCAGGCCACTGAGTCTCCTCATAACCTCTCTAAGAGGTGGGGGACATTACAGCTTATCACAGTCCCGAGACAAACCCTTGACTACAAAGGCGTCCCCCTAAAGCCAATAAAGATCTGATACCAAATGTAAATTCTAACCTTGTACAATGTCTATTGTAAACTGATATTCAGAAAAGAATAGAAAAGATACAATGGAAAATACAAACATTACATAGATATTATTCCCCTGGAAACCCAAACCGGGAAAACCAACATATATTATATTCATTCATTGTGTTACATTGTTTACAATACAATATACATATAGGATCCAGCGGCATCCAAAACTCTAACCCAATGACCTAGATTAGTCCAAAAACCTAATTCCTTAACCGGAAATATAAAACCATTGGCAAAAACCATGTGCTGAAAAAACCACCTAAATACATGACATGTTTAACCGAGGTAGGTGTCACGTTTCTCGAGGAAGAAGTTTTTTTTTTATAACACATACTGATATCTGTCCACTAAAAGATCTTCCATCTTGAGCTTCCACAACTCAAAGATTTTCCCACTAAACATCTCGATCTCCATCTTCGAATTTCTTACCATTTCTTTTCACCTGAAAAACAATACCACAGATCTCCCACTGTAACAAGGCTTATCACAATCTCGAGCCAAACCCTTGACCACAAAGGTGTCCCCCTAAAGCCAATAAAGCTCTCATACCAAATGTAAATTCTAACCTTGTACAATGTCTACTATAAACAGATAGTCAAAAAAGAACAGAAAAGATACAATGGCAAATACAAACATTACACAAAGATTTTTCCCCTGGAAACCCAAACCGGGAAAACCAGCATATATTATATTCATTCATTGTGTTACATTGTTTACAATACAATATACATATAGGAGCTAGCGGCATCCAAAACCATAACCCAGTGACCTGGATTAGTCCAAAAACCCTAATTCCTTAACCAAAAATATAAAACCATCAGTAAAAACCATGTGCCGAAAAAACCACCTAAATACATGACATGTTTCTCGAGGTAGGTGTCACGTTTCCTGAGGCAGAATTTTTTTTTATGGGGCTGTTGCCCTCGGAGTTCCGCACGGGGGGCTCTGCCCCCTTGCATCCCCCTCTAACCCCCCATGCTACTCATGCAAAGAATATAACACATACTGCAAGATACCAGATATATAAAATATGCAGAACAAAAATGAAATGCTAGAAATGACAGAATAACAGTAAAATATCTAGCATAATATTCACAATACACAGAAATGATATACGAAATAGCAACAGAAATAGCACTTTGATTCAG
>ML794007.1:174901-189079 GCA_009831015.1 Picea engelmannii
GGCCCAATATCTCAGGGCACTAACTAAGGAGGATAGACCGTACCCTTAGCCGTACTACCCGACTACCCAGGTACTAGAGAGTATCTTCCTGAGTGCTGTTCTCGGTGACACTATAGCAGTCCGGTGGACGATAGGTTTATCTAAAGAGGGCTTCAGGAAATCTAGGTTGATTCGTACACAGGTGTTGTCTGATGCGCTACCACTCGAAGGGGTACCAACAGGGGTTACAAGGGTGGCCAATAGATGTGCGCTTAAGAACCACCTGTATTTCCTGCGTGTATGAATCCCTCAACCGCGGGTTTATGCACGTAATGACAGATCTTTGTGGCTTAAAGATGTCGAAATACATCTCTACCCTGAAGAAAAAAAATACCCACAATGTTTGCCAAGGAAAGTGCTTTGATACCACTTGCAAGATACCAGATATGTAAAATATGCAAAACAGAAATGAAATGCTAGAAATGACAGAATAACAGTAAAATATCCAGCATAATCTTCACAATACACAGAAATGATATACGAAATAGCAACAGAAATAGCACTTTGATTCAGATAGCAATATTCACAGGCCTCTTCGAGGGGGCAACCTCCATTCGAGTAGAGCTCTGTTACAATAATCTCCAAGCTAGGGTTCTCATACCCTCGCCTCTTATTTATACTAAATATGTCTATTAAGAGAAGCATCTAGAGGAAGATCCTTCTAGAAGCGGAAGCTTCTATTAGGTCTTCTTACATCCGCCTTATTCTATTTTATTGAAATGCCTTATTAATATTGACCTTTATTACATCCGAATACATTGATCTACCTATGTGCAGGTTAGGACCTTAACACATACCCAACATATTCTTCCATAGTGCCGAACAAACTTGTGGTAGTAACCTATCAAACCCAAAAATCCTCTAATATTCTTCAATGTTTCCGGAATTGACTAGTTCATCATGGCTTTAATCATGTTAGGGTTTACCTTAACACCTTCATGATATATAATATGACCCAAATAATATACCTCCTTCACCCCAAAGAAACATTTGGATGGTTTGGCATATAGTTTTTGCTCCTTTAGTAGTTGTAGCAACCTGTCAACATGTCGAATATGATATTCCCAAGACTTTCTATAGATTAGTATATCATAAAAAAATACTAACACAAATTTTCGAAGGAAGGGCTTGAAAATTGAATTCATCAACCCTTGGAATGTAGAAGGTGCATTTGTAAGGACAAAAGGCATGACCAAAAATTCATAATGGCCTTCATGAGTTATAAATGTTGTTTTTGGGATATTTGCTTCATTCATTATAATATGATGGTACCCTGAACAAAGATCCAACTTTGTGAAGTAGATTGCTCCATGTAGTTCATCTAACAAATTCATCAATGATGGGAATGTGAAACTTATATTTAATGGCGATCTTGTTGAACTCTCTATAATCTGGACACATACGCCATGAGCCCTCTTTCTTGAGTACCATTACCACTGGTGCATAGTAAGAACTTTGGCTAGGTCTAATAATGTCATCCTCTAACATTTCTTCAACCATACACTCAATTTCACTCTTTTGGGCATAAGGGTATATGTAAGGCTTGATGTTAGGAGGAACACTCCCAAGAATTAAGTGAATAGCATGATCATGATTGTGAGTGGGTGGAAGACCTATGGGAATATCTTCAAATACTTTGGAATTATTATCAATGATCCTTTGGAGATCTAGGGGAATAGATGGCTTAGATGTTTGAACATCTAGTGAGCATAGTTGTACAATTACACCTTGACGCCTCTTTTTCAATAATTTTGTCATGCCATTAGAGATTACCACCTTACCGGGCTTCCTTGTGATACCCCTTAACTCAAATTCCTTTCCTTCCAATGAAAATTTCTTGAAAATTAAAAGCCATTGTTCCCAAGGATTGTAAGCATTGGACACCTAGTACGACATCAACACCACCTATGGGTATAGAAATCATTGGAATATTCATTACATAGTCCCCCATAGTAAGATTGATCTTATGGAATTTTCCTGAGCAATTGATAGTTTCCCCATTTGCAATCATTACTTGAAACTCTAGCGTTGGATATATAAAGTAATTGAGAGCTTTGGCTAATTTACAGTGAATGAAATTATGAGTATTACCAGAATCAATTGGCACTATTACCTTTTTTCTTTTTGATATATCCTTCGATCTTGAGGGTTTGAGGAGTACTAATTCCAACCAATTCATGACATGATATGGTGGGAGTCATCTCTTTAGAAGAAATCTATTCTACATCTTCATTTTGAGATGGTTTTTGTCATTGTTCTTGTTCTTCTTCCTCTTCACAATCTATGTAGAATAATTTCTTCTCACCACACTTATGTCCCTTAGTATACATGTTGTCACAATTAAAGCATAAACATTTTCATTTTCTTTCCTCCAATTGTTGAGGTGTCAACCTTGTAGGTTGAGGTGGCTTAGAAGAAGGAACATTATTCTCTCGATAGATGTTAGGGGTGGTCCTTCTAGTAGCTATAGCCAGATTTTTACTTTCAACATTTCTTGCCACCCTGAACGCATTCTCCAATGATTTGGGTTCCCAAAGGATAACCTCATGTTCAATTTTATCCTTTAAAGTTCCTATGAAGACATCAATCAGGTGCTCATATGGAATATATGTTACCTTTATATTCAATCTTTGGAAGTTCTCAATGTGCTCCGCAACTGAACCCTTTTTCTTGAGATTTATCAATTGGTTGAAGAAGTTATTGCTCCTTGTATCCTCATAGTGTGCTATCATTTCTTCCGTGAAAAATTTCCAAGTGACAAGTGATTTGTGATTACAAATCCATCGATACCACACAGAGTGATTAGGTTCTAAATATAAGGATGCAATTTGTACCTTTTGTGTGTGTGGCACATCATGTAGATCAAAGAAATGCTCCATATGAAATATCCATGTGATTGGATCCTTGCCATCAAACTTCCTCATATCGATCTTAGGAAAGTGGTTGGTCTTCAACCCAAAGTTGGATTTTCTCCAGTCTTGATTCATCTTCCTTGTGTTCTCATCATGAATTTCATGGGATACATTGTCACTTTCAAGTGGCCTCTTTATTAGCAACTTTTTCAACCCTTGCATGATCTCCCCTTTTAAGTCATCCATCTTAGTATCCATCATAACTTCTAGCTTAGCTTCAATTGAATCCATCATCACTTCTAGCTTAGCTTCAATTGAATCCATCATCCTTTGTAGTTCATATTTTGTTACTGCCTTATTTTGTAAATCAGCTATGTCCTTGCACATTTCTTCACCTTCATAAAGAGTCCAAGTAGGACTTTCTGAGGGCTTATTTGGTGTAGAAGTTCCCTTTTTTGGTGGCATGTTGGCCAAGTATCACTGCAAGGTAGAAATTCCTAATTGTCTTAGGTAGAGGTCCTCACAGACAAGCGAGTTTCAGGTGCTATATCTATCTGATATACATGAGGGGTCCAACAATAGTACTTGGCCCAATATCTCATGGAACTAACGAAGGATGCTTGACCATGCTCTTAGTTGTACTATCTGACTACCCAGGTACTAGAGAGTGATCTCCCTGATTGTTGTTCTTGGTGTACTATAGCAATAAGATGGCCAAATGGTTTACTCAGTTGGTCTCAGGATTCTAGGGGGTCTCCCGATATATGCCAAATACGTTGGATCTCAAATATGTAGTATTGTTTTTTAATGTGCAACCATTTTAAAGCGATCTTCCGATATACTCTAGGTACATGGAAGAACCACATTGTCCCCGGGTTGTATCACTAATAAGTAACGAAAACTCCTACGTTTAGAGATGTTGGAATACGTCTGTACCTAAAAATCCCTAAGATTCTCCCAATTTTATGTTATACTCCTTTTATTCCTCTTTATTCTACTTTTTGAATCACCCCAATTGGATCTTCTAGTCAAAAGATATGCAAATTTCCAAACAAAAAAATTGCACCTTTTAAAACCCTGGTTTGCAGATTGCTCTGCTAACCGACCTTTCTTTTGTTGTAGCTCTAAAATTTTGGCCCTTCTAAGTCTAAAATTTTGGCATGAGTAAGCATGATGTGTATTCTTTCCAACACCATAGGTTAGACCAAGGTTGGATTCTCCGAGAGAATTTTATGATAACTTTCCCAAGATGTATTGATTTTTTTCCTTTTCAGGAGAGAGACCTTGTACGACCTACCACGTGTCACTATATTCACTTTAGAATTTGAAATTTTCACCAAGAAAACTGAGGTCCGTACCCTAACTAATGGAATAGTTCTCACTCAAGTTGGAGGTATTTAGCTTCAGATATAACAGTTTTCCCAAGATCCCTTGTTTTAGACTGAAATCTGGACCAACCAAAAACCCTAATTTCCTCAGAGAATAACTTTTAGAGTACAATGAATCAAAGACTGAAATTTTTACACAATATACTTCACTATTCCACCTTCGTACTTTAAAAATTTATAACCTAAAACAAATCCGAAAAAAATTGGGAGCAAAAATTCCAACAAGACATGTTTCATACTAGTTTCAGGACTAGTCAAAAACCCTAATTTGAACATAATGTATCTCCAAAAATATAACGAACCAAGATCTAAAATTTGGACCCAAGTTATCTCTATATGTCTACTCTACACCATAGAAATTCTAGATACTGAAAACTTATAGATAAAAAATAAATAAATAAATTGTAGTGAAAATTGCAAGAATACTTGTTTTGAAGAAGCCAGCCCCGAGGATTGTTTATCTCTGAAACCAAATGTTAAGAACCAAATATCAAAATAGCATAAAAAAACTCAGAATAAGTACTCAAAGCCTTGACAAAGAGAGAAATTCAGATAATAAACCTCTTCGATGGAGAAACCTTCTTATACATCATATGAATTCACAAATACAAGATGATTCCAAATGAAAAGGTCTCCTTGATATATATAGGAGACTAGCAGGTATAATTACAACTAATGGACCCAAGCTGACATAAATAAAATAACAATACTATTGTAATATGCCCCAATTAAGGATTGACGTGCCATGATTTAAGGCTTAACAGATAATTCTTTGTTACACAAGATATAATGGATATTGACAATTTTGATAGATGCATTGTTATGCGAGATATAATTGATGAGGCAATCGGATTTATGTTGTCTTCTCAGATGAGTTACTAGTCTCATTTGATAAGCTATTTCTATATGATGGTATTGACATTATTTTTTAGTTGGGACAAACTCAACCTATATAATTGATATGTTGGTAGGAAAGCACATCATGAATAAAGGGCCTTGAATTGAATTGATCTTGGGATGGGATAGTGTGATTCTTAGAGGACCTAGGAACTACACCTTGTGAATATGGGATTAGTTTGGATCCATAAATATTGTGGTAATGTTAGATGGTGATATATTTTTTGTAATTAATTATAAATTACGATATTATTGTTATAAAAAATGAGGGGACGAACTCCAACAAGCAATTTGAGGAGAAGAAGGCTAAACGTTCTATGTTTTTCACTTTTCTAGTTGGTCATCATCCAAATGGACCAAGAATTTGATGAGAAGAACGATAAACATTGTATGGTTTTTTACTTTTTAAGTTAACCATCATCCTAATGGACCACAAATCTTAGCTGAAATTTTTTGATTGACTAAATTGTTGTTTTTAATGTAAAATTGAATTTGGCATCCTTGAATACATCTATTATAATCATATTGTACAATGTTAACATCTAATATTTGTAAGTTCATTAATTTAAATTTAAAATGATTCTTACTAATTTTAGAAAAAAATGTTAATTTCCCCTTCCATGAGCAAAAACATTGTAATACCCCTAGGATGGACCCCCAACTATAAATGTAAATACCATTGTACTTAGGATGGTGAGTCGAGATGCAGAAAGAACAAGTATATCGATGATATAAATGTAAATGTATTCACATGAAAATATTAATGAAAAATACATCTCTTCCTGTAGACCAACCATGTAAAAGAGTATGGGGGACTAAACTCCACTAGTTAGGGAAAGGGGGCTAAATTTTAAGGATAAGGGGCTAATCTAGGGAGCTTAATCTAAACATGACTATTATATTAATATTCCTTAAAATATAAAATATGGATAATTATTTTATCCTAAATTCTAAGGATGGGGACAAGTGGGCCAAAGTAGCTCTCAAACTGATAAGTGTCAAGTTGGGCACATGCATACAAAGAGATTAGACTTAGTGCATTTTCCATTGACTCCATCATTTTCTCCATTTCCTGGACTCACGGATTTTAGTTGCCCACCACACCTCTTTGTCATGAACAACATTCTTGTACCTTACCTGAACCAATATTAATCATGTACATGTTTTTGTACTTGGTTAACTAAAGAGTTGGACTAAAGAAGCGAGTTGTCAGGCCCATGGGATACTAAAGAGAGGGGTTGTCAGGCCCATGAGAAATTCTCTCTGAGTGAGAGAATTGTTAGGGATTCTCTTCCCGAAGGTGCCAAACTACAGCTACAGGGCTTTGAGACTTCCTGCATGGCCTGTTGCTAAAGCCCCGGAAAGGAAATGAGGCATTCAAAGGACTATTGAGAAGAGAAGGGGAACATTTCCTGGGGTGGGACATGCATGTGGGGAATGAGGGACTATAGGCTGTCAATTTGATTTGGCACCTGTAAGAGAGTTCTTTCTATTTTCTGAGCTACATCAACCTGGTTAAGAATTCCTTTACCTGGGTGGAGTTTAGTCTCAGCTCGGGGGTGACCCATTGTTGAGAGTTCTGATCAGCATGGTCTAAGGCTGGGAGGAACATGGAAGGTCTACAAACAGTTGGTGGTCTTTCTATCAAAGATAAGTGTCAATTGTGTGTTAAACTATGTGTTGTAACTTTATTTATGCATTTGTTCTTATGGGTTTTTCCTGTTTATGCTGCATGTGTATTTCCATTATTATCCTATATAAAATTGTGTATTTGCATAATATTCATATGCTTTAAATTCATATACAGTTCGATAACTATTTCACGTGGAATAGCCCAACACTGGGGTGGCTGGGGATGAAACAATATGGTATCAAAGCTCCAGTTTTCAACACTAATCCTGGAAGGGCCAAGCAAGTTGAAATTGAAGCGAAATTTCACAGATTTTTGAAGTTACAGTGTGTCCCCGGGTGCCAGGAAGGCACTGAGAGAACACATTGACAGTGTTTGAAAGCTCAAGAGGTGTAGCGGTTCAAGAAACCACAACAATCATTGATTTGGGACTGCGACTTTAGATCTAGGCCATTGGATCAAACCCAGACGAGAGGAGAGCACTCAACAGAAGAGATCAGATCCCAGTTGTTGGATCTATTTAGGAGAAGTCAAGACCCTGCACAGCCGTTAGATCAAGGTAATAAGCGCAAATGTTAAACCTCCAAGTCCTTCATACTTTGTCGCTTCAGCTATTTTAAGTCATTTGTCATGAAAGAGAAAAAATCCCCGAAGCTCCGAAGTCTCGAAGTGAATCTATGTCGTAGATCACATGAAGAAGTGTCAGTCGTTGAATTGGCCAAGGAAAAATGTGGTTCATCGAATCAAGCCCATACCAAGAGGAGAATCGATGTGGAGAAGATCAGATCCCAACCGTCGTATCTACGCACAAGTGAGTGTGAGTCGTAGATCTCATGGCAGTTCGGAGGTTTGACACTCCAAGAGAAACAGGTTCTTGTGTTTCCAGGAGGAAAATCTCCCAAAGTCTTGAACTTTGGATTAAATCTAGATTGTTGGTCATCAGGGACACATGTCAACATATTTTCGAACCTTCAGAAGTTCAGCGATATGGAGGATTGTAGATAAAAGGTGTGCTGGCGTGAAAAGTGCTAAATCTCGGAGTCAATCCAGGTCGTCTGTTGACGGGGACATGAGAATCATGGATCTTCACTCTTCAAGAGTACAACAATCAGAAATTCAAAAGGGTGCGTGCATTGAAGTTTTAAAAATCTTAAAGCCTGGAGTTCCGGAGGGGATCCTAGCCATTGGCTGCAGGAGGAGCGATAGTCATCGATCACAAATTAGACGTTCGACGGTTTAGAGGTATTGTGCGTTGGAGTCGCAGGAAATCTTGAATCCCAAAGTCTTGGAGCTCCTATTGATCGTAGATCTCAGCAAGGAGCATGGACTGTTGATTCTTAAAACCCTTTGGGGGTTCGCCACTTTAGCATTCGGAGGAAGTGGAGTGTTGTGCTGTAATATCCTTTGAAGTTCCAGAGCTGGAGAGCGCCGAAGTAGTTTGCCAATTCGACGTTCAGGTGAATTGTGGTGTTGTGTTGAGAAATCTTTTGAAGCCTGAAGCTTTGGAGCGTCGGAGTAATGAAGCTTCAGAGAAGCACCCGTTCGGGGGTTCGCCACTTCGGCGTTCAGGGGAAATGTTATGTTGTGTTGGAAAATATTCCGAAGCCTGAAGCTTCGAAGTGTCGGAGTAATGAAGCTTCAGAGAAGCATCCATTCGAGGGTTCACCACTTCAATGTTTAGGGAAAATGTTGTGTTGTGTTGAAAAATATTCTGAAGCCCGAAGTTCCGGAGCGCCGGAGTCTCGAAGATCCAGAGAAGCACCTGTTCGGGAGTTTGCCAATTCGGAATTCGGGGGATTTGGGGTGTGTTGAGGCAGAAACATTCAAAGTCCGAAGTTCTGGAGAACCTGAGTCCCAAATCTCTGGATAAGCACCATTTAGGTAACTGTCTGGTTCTATCCCGAGGTCACATGCGTTTTGGGCCGAAGTAAAGGGGCTAGTGCTTGAAATTTTGATTTTAAGATAGAATGGGGCTTATAGAAGGTGCCTGTGGGTTTATGATTTGTATGGACCTGCATTTGAGGGAAATAAAAAAGGGTCTATGTCCATTATGAGATGATTCAAAACAGGTCCGAGAGCTAATTCGACTTTCGAAGAAGATCACTTGCATAAGGATTTCCCTCACAGAAAGGACAATTTTTGAAATAACCATAACTTTCTTCTCAAGAATCAGAATTGAGCATGGAAGTAGGTGTTAGAAAGGCCTTGGATAGTAGAATATAACTGTTCACCCAGAAAATTGATCAGGACAGTCAATTTCTCAGGAAATCAGAAGAAATAATTATGATGCAATACTGAATGAGAATTGTTCATAATTTCATGAATTGTTAAATTAATTAGCCTAACAGGTTCTTTTGGCTGCACATTTTGTAGAGTTAACAACATTTGGATCCGAACATGATCAACACATAGTTCATAGGGATGGAAGATACACAGGGGTCTTATAGCTAGGATGATGATATCAGAGCGATGTATGTCAATGTGGGTAATGAAGGTACAAACTCAAATGGTCATGGAGAAGGAAAGGAAGAAAGCATGAACTTGGTGGAGACCATTAAAAATTTGCAAAAGGATGCCCAAATTTATAAAGCTGATAATGATAGGCTTAGGAAATCTAAGGAACAACAAGAGGACTTGAACATAAAGTTAATGCAAAGCTTGGGAAGAATAGAGAAGAAGATCGATAAGGAGAATGACTTAAGCAAATCAGGAAGTCACAGATCTAATGATGAGAGGAGAAGAGCAAGAAGTGTTGGTAGACATCACCATCACTCCCCAGGGAATTCCACTAGGAGAGCACACAATATATCAAGCCCATTCCCTATCAGGAAACATAAGAGGAGGTCTGGGGTGGATGAGCTACAAGGAGAAATGAACAAAATCAAGCCTCCTACATTTGATGGTGAGCACAAGAAGGAAGATGCAGAGGCATGGCTACTAGGTATGAGAAAGTATTTTCAATTGAATAATTACTCTTCACATGCAAAAGGAATAATTGCCATCTATCAACTCAAGGGAAAGACATCCATGTGGTGGGACCAATTTGTGTAGGTGCAACACAATAATGAGAAAAATGTTACTAGGAAGGAATTCAAGAAGGATTTCTTTAAACTTGACTAAGAGATACTATGACAAGAAAATGAAGGATTTCTTTGAACTCAAGCTTGGGAGTATGACCATAGATGAATATGAAAGAAGGTTCTTAGAACTGCTAAAGTATGTTTCTTTCATCAAGGAAGATCCAGTTAAGATTCAGAGGTATTTGAGTGGACTGCCATCATTTATCAGTGATAAGATACAATATGATGATCCCAAAACATTGGAGTTGACCATAAGGCGAGCTAAATGCCTTTCTGATCAACATAAAGGAAGGTCAATTTTCCAAAAAGATTGGGAAGACAAGAAGAAAAACAAGATGGAACAAAGAAAGAAGGGGACTAAGCCACAATTCTTCAAAAATAATCCTCAAGGAAAACCAGTTTCTAGAGAACCCAAAATGATTGAGACATGGGGGCAAAGGCCAAGGCATCCACCTATTAAATGTTGGGGTTGTGGGGAAGATCATATATATAGAGATTGTCCTCACAGAGGTGAAAAAGTGAGAACTGTTCACAATGTACAACAAGTTGATACAGTGGAGGACATGGGAAAAAATGTACCTAGGATCTATGCAACCCTGGACAATAAACAATCTAAGTTTCAGTCACATATGATTGAAGTGGAAGGTAAGATCAACAACCAAACCATTGCTATTTTAAATGATTCAGGAGCTAGTCATAGTTATATAGATCCTAAGATGGTGGAAAGATTGTATTTTCCAAGAAGAAAGCATCGAAAATCTTGGTTGGTGCAGCTGGATACTAGAGCGAAAAGAAAAATTAATGAGATGGTTAAGGCATGTTCAATGGACATGAATTGATTGAACACTAGGGAAGATTTGAACTTCTTACCTTTAGGTTCCTATGACTATCTAATTGGTATGGATTAGTTGGACCAACACCATGCTATCCTAGATTGTTATAATCAAGCATTTACTTGTTGGGATGAGGAAGAGAACCTAAGGACAATACAGGGAATTCCCAGGGCAGTAATTGTCAAATAAATTTCAGCATTGCAGCTGAAGAAAAGTTACAGAAAAGTGTGTCAAATTTTTGCAGCACATATGGAAGAGACACCTAAAGATAAGGTGACAAATATTTAAGATTATGCAGTCCTAAAAGAGTTTGAAGATGTATTTAAAGAAATCCCAGGATTACCCCCTAAACGAAATATTGATTTTTCCATCAATCTAACGCTTGGAGCAGCCTCAGTATCCAAGACCCCTTACAAGATGAGTACACCAGAATTAAAGGAATTGCAAATGCAACTTGAAGAGCTTTTGAAGAAGGAGTATATATGCCCAAGTGTGTCACCTTGGGGTTCCCCAGTATTATTTGTGAAGAAAAAGAATGGAACATTGAGGCTGTGCATGTACTTCGGCCAGTTGAACAAGGTAACTGTGAAGAATAAGTATCATTTGCCAAGTATCGATGACCTCTTTGATCAGTTGAAAGATACACAAATATTCTCCAAGATTTATCTCAAGTCAGGTTATCATCAAGTAAGAATTAAAGAAGAAGACATCAGCAAGACTGCTTTCAGAACAAGGTATGGGCATTATGAGTTCACAGTGGTGCCATTTGGGTTATCAAATGCACCAGTTGTCTTCATGTGTTTAATAAATGGTGTTTTCAAAGAATACTTAGTTAAGTTTGTCATTGTATTTTTAGATGAAATTCTTATATATTCTAAGTCGGAGGAAGAGAATGAACGACACTTGAGAGTACATTCTTATATGTACCAAATTCTCATATAGAGTACATTCTTTAATGAATGGTATTTTCAGAGAATACTTAGTTAAGTTTGTCATTGTATTTTTAGATGACATTCTTATATATTCTAAGTCGGAGGAAGAGCATGAATGACACTTGAGAGTACATTCTTATATGTACCAAATTCTCAGGAATTGAAAAATATGATATTGAGATAAATGCATAATGTACCTTATGTTGGGCACCCAAGTTATCAGAAAACTATTGCAGCTATCAAGAACCAATATTATTGGTCAGGCATGAAGAAAGAAGTTGTTGAGTTTATTGCTAAACGTTTAGAGTGTCAAAAGGTCAAGGTTGAGCATAGGCATCCAACTGGTTTGCTACAACCATTACCCATTCCTGAGTAGAAATCGGAAGTTGTAACAATGGATTTCATCACCAAACTACCCAAAGCAAACAAACAACATGATTTTATCATGGTAGTAGTGGATAAGCATACCAAAGCTGCCCATTTTATTCCAGTAAAGCTCACTCACAAGGCAACCAATGTTGTTGATATTTATATGAGAGAAGTTGCTCGAATGCATGGTATACCCAATACAATTTTGTCTGACAAAGATCCAAAATTTACATCCAATTTTTGGAAATGATTATTTAATGGATTTGGAACAAATTTGAATTTTAGCACAACTTATCATCCAGAATCAAATGGACAAACAAAGAGAGTGAATCAAGTGATTGAGGATATATTGAGGATGTATGTGATGGATAAACCATCAAAATGGGAAGACCACCTACACTTAGTAGAGTTTGTTTATAACAATGGGTACCAAGCATCTCTAAAGATGAACCCATTTGAGACACTTTATGGCAGAAGGTGCAACATACTGGTAAGCTGGGACAACCCAACAGATAAAGCAGTGGTTGGACCAGAATTACTCAGGGAAATGGAAGAGAAAATGTTGAAAATAAAACAGAATTTAAAGGTTGCACAATACAGGCAGAAAAATATGCTTATAAGGGCAGAACTCGCAGGGAGTTTAAAGTGGGTGACCATGTATTCTTGAAAGTAAAGGCCAACAAAAGTTCCCTGAAGTTGAAAAATTGTTCAAATTTGGAAGCTCGTTATTGTGGGTCATTTGAAATCCTAGAGAAGATTGGATTGGGCCTGCAGCATACATGTTTGTCTTTCCTGCATCAATCTTTATTCATAATGTATTCCATGTATCATTGCTCAAAAAGCATATACATGATGCTAATCATGCCATTGATTGGAATGTGATTCAGGTGGAGCAAGAAGCCTCCTTTTGAGTGCATCTGGTGAGCATACTGGACCGTAAGATCAAACATCTCTGGAATCGAGCAATAGAGCTAGTAAAGGTCCAATGGACCTGGTACGGTGTTGAAGATGCAACTTGGGGAACAAGAATGCTATGCAGGAAGAATACCCACATCTTTTTTAGGATTTTTGAAATTTCGGTTGTATATGTGTACATATTGCACTAAGGATAGTGCATAAATAAGGGGGAGGGGAATGTAATACCCCTAGGCTGAACCCCCAATTGTAAATGTAAAAGAGTATGGGGGACTAAACTCCACTAATTAGGGAAAGGGGGCTAAATGTTAAGGATAAGGGGCTAAGCTAGGGAGCTTAAGCTAAAAAGGAATATTATATTAATATTCCTTAAAATATAAAATATGGATAATTATTTTATCCTAAATTCTAAGGACGGGGACAAGTGGGCCAACATAGCTCTCAACCTGACACATGTCAATTTGGGCACATGCATACAAAGAGCTTGGACTTAGTGCATTTCCCATTGATTCCACCATTTTCTCCATTTCCTGGACTCACTGATTTCAGCTGCCCACCGTACCTCTTTGTCATGAACAACGTTCTTGTACCTTACCCTAACCAATACTAATCTTGTACCTGTTCCTGTACTTGGTTAATTGAAAATTTGGACTGAAGAAGGGAGTTTCCATGCTCATGGGATACTGAAAAGATGGGTTGTCAGGCCCGTGAGAAATTCTCTCTGGGTGAGAGAATTGTTGGGAATTATTTTCACGAATATTCCAAACTACAGCTACATGGCTCTAAGACTTCCTATCCGGCCTGTTGTTGAAGCCCCGAAAAGGAAATGGGGTAGCCGAAGGACTGTTTGTTAGAAAAACAGGACCGCGGAGCAATAAAATAAAACAAATGCAGAAACAAAACACAGAAGACACACAATACAAGAGAGACACAGATTTACGTGGTTCACCCAGTGTGGGCTACATCTACCAGAGAAATTGCTAGGTCCTTCCTTTATTATTATGCAGCAAATGAAGAGATACAACCTACAACAAAACCCGTTGTAACTTCCTTTTCTTTCTCTCACAGTCTCCTCTCTCAGAATACAATATTCACCATCCTCCATAGCCGCAATACATTTCCCTCATAACAGAGGGTTGCCTTCTAGGGCAAAAAACCCTAACATAATCTCTACCGTTAGATCTGCGACCTTATAATGAACGGTCCAGATTTACAATGAAATTACAATATACTTTTACAAGGC
>ML794008.1:0-14378 GCA_009831015.1 Picea engelmannii
TTGACACCAAATCCGAGCTCAATCCTCATGGTGGGCTGGTCAAAGACCTAATTGTGCCCTAAAGAGCCCCTTTTCACATTCAAAAGAGGCCACATAATAACCCAATGCTTGGCTATAAAAATCCATGAATGACCACCATTTCTTCAAGGAATTCTTTGTATTGTTATGCTACTGGGATTGCTAAGGACTCATTCTTTGGCAACACACATTGTAGGCTACATTTCATAAGCTATTCACCCCTCACTTGAGTGAATAAGCTTGGAGTTCTTTCACCCACATTTTCATCTTTTTTGTAAGGAGAGCAATCAGTTGAGGGCCTCAAGAGACTTCCATTGGAGAGGGAAGGGACCCAAGTCCTCTTTCTCCATTGTGTATCTTTGGATTTCATCAATCAAATCAGCTAATACATTGGTGATATTGGTCCATTTACATTTGTTTTTCATTTTCTCACATGCTTATAGTTCTATCTAGTTTTTGTTTAATTCTTGTTAATAGCTTTGTTGTTTTCTTTCTAACCTTTTACTTCACAGCTGTCATGCCTAGCAGAGCCCAACTGGGCATGTAAGCACTCATAATTTGCTCACACAGTGACGAATTGGGTGCAAACATAGATGTAAGTCACCAAATGCATGTATACCTTCCATGAACCTCCCATCCTTAGACCGCATTGCTCATCACTCTTAGCAATAGGTCACCCCTGATCTGGGGCTAAGCTCCAGCGGGAAGGGAATCCTAGGCTAGGCAAGGTCAATGGGAAGACACCTAGTTACAGAGGAAGGATTTTCTCTCGTGAGTCACTTATTCCCACTACTCACAAAATCTCATTCCCCACATTCCTATCCCACCCCAAGATTATACACCTTCACTATCACCAAGATAATCCTTCGGCTGCTAACCTCCCTTGCCTTGGGCTTCAACAACAGACCAGACCAAAAGTATCAGAGTTTTGTAGCAGCTACAGGACCCCTTCCAAGAGTTCTTACTTCCTTAGCACAATCTCTCACCTGGAGAGAGTTTCTCACAGGTTTGGCAACTTGTTCTTGTGACCAATTCCAGCACAACGAGGACACAACAACAAGGCTCAACAATGCACAGTCAATGGCAATAACCTCACACAGTCAGGAAATACGCTGCCACAACATCCCACTGGGATAGCACAACATGACCCAGACAAATTTGGGTTTCTTAATCATGCAACACAGGACGGACTCACAGTTATGGTTTCAGGATTGCATAAGGGTGCATAGAGATCTCACACACAAGCTTGAACTATCCAGGTAAGGGATCTGAAAACAACACCAGACAGAGGTCGATCATGGACAATCAGGAGTGTAGACGGAGGATGGCTAATTGGAAGGTCGAACCCACGGACTCAAGTGATGGTTGGCGGAATGCAGACACCCAACATGACTTATTCCTATGGTTTTAACTGCATGCGCCTAGGTCGACACATGTCGCCCATGAAGCTGCATGCGCTCCATCACCATGCGTTCCTCTCCAGGAACTTAAGACAAAACATATACATTTACACAGTACTTTGGAATAATAATAAATTATTATTCCCAAGGGATTAAGCCCCCAATATTAGCCCCTCTTTTTTACCTTTCATCCCCCTCTCCCTTACCCGGGCTTTGTGGAAGCTTAGTCCCCCATCACTCATTCATCGCGGTCGGTCCACACGCAGAGATTTTTATCTTTTATTAATAATGTGCATAATTACATGTACCAAATCATGCTCTTGACCTTTAACACTTAGGCTGTCGGGCCTAATAAACACATAAGCCTATCAGCTTATCAATACTCGGCTCACAAGCCTACAAAACATGATTACAACAGGGCTCGTCCTTTGGGAATTACAAGTATTATGAACCTATCATGGTCAATAATTTTCTAAGTAAAAAGAAAATAAAGGATGAGGGAAATTTTATATACAAGTCAACAAGAGTGACCTCTGTAAGGATGATTGTAAGATTCAAAGTCATAAGGATAGGCTATAGTCTTATCTAATAGAGGCAGTCTATAACGGAAATGGTTGCTAATGTTCAAAGTAGAAGGGATCTCATTAATGTGTATTTCATTTCCACTAGAAATATCAATACAATGATTTTTGTCTCGTAAAAATAAACCTGAAATATAATTTCTTGTAGGTAGATTCAGACATTATTATAAACATGAATTAAATATCATTTAAAGATTGCAGATAATCACTAAATATCACAACAAACATCGCATATAAGACAAGTATGAGTCAAAAAATTTATTGATCTTCCATTAATTCCTCATAAATATAGAAGGATATTTGTATGATAAACATCTTTGATACAATCTCCATTATAAAATCGGGCAAGTTGTAATACAGATTCTACAACTTTCTCCTCTCCGAAGACTCCTCCTCGGGAATCTCTAACAAGTCTCTCCTTTGTTATCTCTCTACTCACAACCTTATATATCATGTTCCCCATGGGGAACACCTTGACCCATAGGTCACTTACATAAGTGGATCATAACTAAATTTTCATGTATTCACAGGTCCTTGAGCCAGTTATTGCAACCTTATATATCTTGTTCTCCATGGGGACAACCTTGACCCATATGTCTCTTACGTAAGTGAATGATAACTAACTTTACATGTATTCACAGGTCCTCGAGCCAGTTTTTACAACCTTATATATTTTTTTCCCCATGGGGACAACCTTGACCCATAGGTAGCTTACATAAGTGGATCATAACTAAATTTACATGTACTCACGAGTCCTCAAGCTAGTTGTTACATCTCTTAGGCGATGCTTAGTACTTGCGGCACACACCTCCTTGTTGTAGACAATCATCCGCTACAATTGATACTCAGAAAGGTTTTTTTATCTAGTCACCAGCTTCACATTGTGGGGTGGTACCAAAGAAACTTATAATGAGAATGAGTTCCAAAATTAGTAGTGCATCGAAGGTTCTAATGGAAGATACAAAATGTGATATGGATATGGAGGGTGAATCACTAGGAGGGAAGAGAGAAGGGGAAGTATTGGGGATGAGCTTGAGGTAGAGGATTATGGTGGGGATGGAAAATATTGATATAAACTAGGTATATGATTACCAATTTTTATGTTCTTGTTTCTAAGAAACTGTTGCGATGCCCTATACTTGGGTGAAACACCTTCAACGCCCATTTGGCTCAACCAACCTAGACATATTATTTCTGGCCAACTATTTTTTCTCTCATCTCCTTGTAATGACTTGAAATTGTTGGAATCATCAATTCCTTCCCTCAATATATTCTCCATTTCCTTTGGCCATCCCACTACTACTCGAGACTCCCCCTTTCTCTGTCTTGGGGCCTCCTGGACTATCGACGTTGATGCAACGTGCTTCCTCTTGACTGGTGGAACCATCCAGATATGGGTTTAGTATTGTGGCCTCTAATACGACCACCTGAATCCTTCCCAAGTTTCCCCCATGGTGGCATAGTCTAAACGTTCTACATTTATTTGGCATTTTTCACATGAATCCAATGATCTAAATTTGGGAAAAATTACAATTTTATGTTGATTAGCTTTCATTTTTGAATGCATAAATGGATTCATCATCTTGAAAAACCCTTAGGGTACTCATATTATATAGACTTAACCACTCAACGAGCTACTTATAATGCCATGGACTAGTGTTGCTTCGTTATACAAATGGGTAACTTTGGGACATGGTAGTACCGGTCAGGACCAACCATCATATGACTTCACTGGTCACATTAACTAACATCTTACTTGAAATTTTCTCATAGCCTATCTAGTGGCACAACTGATATGGGTCAAGTACTATCCATCATGCCCACATCATCCAAAATTCTAATCTTCTCTATGTTCATCCATTAATCCTTATATTTTCCAATCATATCTCTTGTCCATTCATGTTTAATTGACGTCTTGAGAGGCAATGAGCATAACAAGACTGATCTAGACATTTTTAGGCCCCATTTTTTTCATAATTTACATCTCAATCGAGACAAGGAGGGAATAATAATCCCATGAAAAACATTTTTAGCCCCCTAGATAGCATAATTAAGGCCCAATTAGGTGCCAAATGCACCCATGAGATGAAAACTTTGTTGACATGGGAATGCCATGTAGGTGCCACAATGGTAGGACATAGGGAGATGGTGGGTCACGATGGTGATGTTAGTGTTGCAAAATCGATGGTATTGAAAACCATGAAATAAGAGTCAAAAGTCTAACAAATAATGAACTGCGTCGTAAGTCCGATGAATGTTGAGGGACCAAGAAACAATTTAATGAAATTTTGAGAATTAGTGAGTAACTTCTGACCGTAAGGTGGATTTTTTCCATAACATCGGAACACCCCATCGGACTTCAATACCATATGTAGTAGTGTTTAGGTAAAGTTTGTTTCTTTAGCATGTTTCCTTAGTATTCATTTGTAGATATGTAATCTGAAAGTCCTAATTTGTTCTAGACATAAATTTATTAGATAGTTCATATTCTCCTTGATTTTAATGATTGTATCAATCCATAGATTAACACCTAATTGGTCCATGATCAATTTTGAGAAACTCTTATTTTTTTTTGTTTTTTTTGCATTAATATATTTCCTCAAGTGGTCGTGTTTGTTAGGGTCATGGATTGTTTCCCTCTTTTAGGGTTTTAACCATGTAATACACTAGTGTATTGATCTTTGATCTATTTGTGTGAGTTATTTATTTAGGTGATATGATCCTAAGGGGGGCATATATGTGGTCAAATGTATATGTAATAAGGTAAAATATGTATACATGGTAAATCTACATCTGGCCCCTTTATTAGGATAACCACTATTACATATACATTTACCCCATTACATATGCATTTAATCCCATATATTCTCCCCCTTGGGGTCATATCAAACACATTTAAACACATATATTCCCCCTGGGTCATATCGTAAGGTGTTCAACCTATGTGGAAATACCATGTTTTTTAGAACATTATGCTCTCTTAAAACCTAGTAGAAAGAGACCTTTTGTATTCCACAAACATCCTTGTGAATTTGAGCTAGTATAGATGCTAACTTGCTCTCGAACGAGGTTGATCTAGATTTATGAGGGAAAAAAATGAAACACACAAATGGGAAAGAAACACATAGATAAAGTTATACTAAATTTCTATTAAAGAATGAAATATGCAGAGATTGTAAAAGAAAATACATAGCTAAATGAACTCGCTAGAATGGTGGAATATTATCTCTAAGAAGAGATGTGATGGATACACACATTCACAAGAATATTATTACAATGAAGGAAAAAATTCCTTTTTAACATAAAGAATCAATGAGAAAATCGTAAAATTCCAAAACTCTAACCCCAAAAGATGAAATCTCAAAAGGTTTGTGGGCCCTAATGTGGTTAGTTGATATGTCAAATTCTTAGGGGCATTACTTTTGCATGTGATATTCATTTGGGGAAGTTGGTAGCCCATTGGAAATGTCAAGCTAAGAAGTACACATTCCAAACAACCCAATATATGGATTTAACATCTATTGGGCATTGTCGCATCAAAAAACATTGTTTAGGGTCTCAAAACGGCCATGGAAGTCTGGTACCTGAAAACCGTAGAAAAACTACTAAGATGTGGAAACATTCTAAATTAGTGGAGCATGTGGGTGGACACTAGTATCTACTTGGATAAATCCTCCCACCTTAGGAACCAATGGTCCCAATTGTGTCAAGTTCCCACCAGATATGGGGAAACTTTTGCTAAATCAGAATGTTAGTGAGTCACTTTCCTTGCTGAAGTAGTTTTCATGTTTGTACTTGGCATTAGCCTATTGAAGGATGTCATGAACATGTTGTTGGAGTTGTTGGATCTATTCAAAAAATATGGTTGCATGATCTATCTTGGTTTGAGTGTGGGAGGACTCTGTCGATGAAGATGCATCAGGAAGAGTTAGATCAATGGGGGCTAATGGTTGGAACCTTGAACACACCTGAAAATGGTTGTGTCCAATAGAGCTAAAAAAATATTTTTTATAGCTTTTCTTGACTTGGCAGTGCATAGGCACCCTTGTCGATGAAGAAAAATATATTTGTGGTCTTTTACAAGAAACATCAAAGAACCCTTGTCCTAAAAGAGCATAGTCACCCTTTTCCTAAAAGAACATCAAAGAACAATACCTCATCCTTGAAGGTCTTGATGTTATAGGACAAGTGACACTACTAGATGGCACGAAGATCTCGTCCATGGATGAGCCACCCAATATTGTATGGTTATGGGTTTGGTGTTGTTGGAAACTCCAACCACTTGATGACCTCTACTGACATTAGGTTCTTTTGGCTTCTACTATCAACATTGAAATACAGTGGGGTCCCCTTCACCCACATATGTTAATGGAAGAGGCACTCCCCCTCCTC
The DNA here is from genome assembly GCA_009831015.1 of Picea engelmannii. NCBI lineage: Eukaryota > Viridiplantae > Streptophyta > Pinopsida > Pinales > Pinaceae > Picea > Picea engelmannii. The sequence continues at coordinate 6,392 of ML794008.1, forward strand.
GGGCTCCTCTAGTTGGAATGTTGTGGCCACAATGGTAGCAATGGGTTCTACATCAACGAGTTCTTTCCTTTTATTGTGTTCTGAATTAAAGTATGAGTCAGGGTTCAACTCTTTTTCCTTGTGCTCAACCACCAAAGGCTATTTCGAGCGACATCCATTCATGTTGTACCAGGGGATTTTGTGGAACTCACACCACTTTCCAATGTCCTTCATCTTTTTCGTTACCCTTCTTTTCTTATGGCTTGGACTCATTGTCTTGAGGTTGGTTGTTCTGTGAGTTAGGGACGCCTTTACCATAATTTTTTTGTTGCATATATGTAGATCATAACTCCCACTTATTCTCCTACCTAAATTTATGCTCGAGTTTGACAACACATTGATAAGTGTTTCCCAATACGATATGTCTAGAAACTCCATTTATATTTGGATGTGCCTATGTAGACCCCCAAGGTATTTTAGAACCAAATGTCACTTGGAGTCTTAGATACCCAACTTGGTCCACAAGGTTTGGAAGGTATTTGTGAACTTCGAGATTGTTTTGTCCCTCTCTTGAGGTAGTGTGGTCCATCTCGTGTATTGTTTGTCATAGTTTCCAACCAAGTAATATTATTCCTTAACGACATACATAAAAGAGTTCCAAGTGTGTTATACCTCAAACATTCCACACTCCTCTATGAAATTTTTCTCACAATAAGTCTCCCAACACTTTTTTACATGAGGGATAACCTTAAGGAGCACAAAGGTGATCTTTCCCCTATCAGAAAAATTGTGTACAGAGAAATAACCTTCTAGCAAATTCAACCACTTTTCCAAATCATCTGCATCTATCTGACCTTCAAATACTTGAATATAAAAATTAACTTGTACCTTGAAGGGGGCGGTGCTTCCAAATTTGTTGTTTGACGAAGATGTGTCTTCTATTATTGACAGTCATCAAAGGATTTGGGAAAAAATATCCATCATCTCGTCCCTTTGTCGCACAAGGGTTTCCATGAGAAACATTTGAATAAGATATCCTCGTCCTTTGTCTCTCTTTTCTTCTGCCATGGGAGTTCATCGGGGCCGACGAGGATGGTCTTTCAGAGGCTCAAGTAGTTCAAGTCCCAACTCCTTATACCCTGACCTTGTTGGGGACATGCACATAGAAACAAATAAAGAGAAAATTATTATGATACCACTCATCTGGATTTATGAGGGAACAAAATGAAACAAATAAATATGATAGAAACAAAAAGATGCAGTAATACTCAATTTCTATTAAAGAATGAAATATGCAGAGACTATAAAAGAAAATATAGAGTGAAATGAACTCGCTAGTACGGTGGAAGCTTATCTCTGAGAAGAGATGTGATGACTACATGCATTTGCAAGAAGATGATTACAATGAGGCCAAAAATTCTTTTTTAACATAAAATATCGATGAGAAAACCATAAAAATAAAAAACCCTAACCCCAGAAGATGAAATGACAAAAATTTTGTGGGCCCCGATGTGGTTAGTTGATACGTCAACTTCCCGGGGGCATTACTTTTGCATATGATCTATGTTTGGGGCGCTCGGTAGTCTGTTGGAAAGGTCTAGCTGAGAAGTATACATTTTGAATGTCACAATAGATGTCTCTAGCATCTATTGGACACTTCCATGCCAAAAAACATCGTTTAGGGCATCAAAACGACTGTGAAAGTTTGGTACCCGAAAAAACATAGAAAAATTGCCAAGATATGGAACCATTATGAATTAGTAGAATAAGTGGGTGGCCACAAGAATCCACCTGGATCAGGGGTTAATTTAGAAATCATCAATTTGATAAGTATGTTTGAATTGCCTATAATAATCAAATATATTATTATGGTTTCATTTTCTAGAAAAAAATCTTGAGAAAGAACATAATCATTAACTTGATTATTTGTGTACATTCCTGAAGCCTATACAAAAGTTGTTTCAAGTTGTCTCTCAACATCAAGAAAGATCACCCCACATGTGCCACCCCTTACCTCTTCATAATTTTCAAATTAAAAGAAACAATAAAATTTTGAAATAGGCAAGATGTTCAAATTTTGAAAACAATGAAGTATAAAAAAATTGAAAAGGGAAAGGCATTAAATTTATGAAATGAGTAGATATTGAAAATTTTATGAAAACATAACAATATTGAAATTATGAAGTAGGTGCGATATAATAATTTTGAAAGACGCTAAATATTTGAGGATATTATATTCTAATTTTATCTTTTCAAAAGACAAATTTAACTCTTACAACATTATGAATATTTAAAAAAAGATTACAAATATATAAATTTAAAGATGTTTAATTTCGAGATCAATTATTTTTATATAATTTAATATATTAATCTTAGTTATTCAAAGATATATTTAATAAATAAAATATAAAATTATGATATACATATTTTATGTCATATTATTTTATATTAAATTATGAATTTAATATGTATACATCCAATGATGTCATTTTTTTTTTCATTTTCTTTAAAATAAACACATCTGTAAAATAAATAAATTTATAAATATTTCATCTTTAAGAAACCTTCAACATAAGTTATAACATGTATAGAAAACTAAAACCAAATCATATCTCTGATTGATTGCATGGGCATGAAAACTGTAACACCCTGTTTCCCCCAGTCTGTAAAAATAACTATATTGGCCTAGAACTATGGCAAACTCAAAGATGTGAATGTTTGATTTGACAGACCTTTGTATAAAAGGTTGATGAATGTAAATTATGTTATGATTATGTGTTGAATGACTGTTGGGAGGGGGGATGTGCTAAAAGAGACCACGATGGCTAATGAGAGGTGGTGGAAGGGACCTGGAATGGTTGCGTTAACTTCCACCAAACCAATACTATACTGGTTTTTACTTGCTCAAAGACCAAAGCAACTCTCTGACCTTGGAATGAATTACCCACCAGGATGGTAGGTGGGGAGGCTCCTTAAGAGTTAATGAGGGGATGGGGGCGAACTGCCCATTCGTAGAAGCTCTCAGACCTGACCACGGACAGGGGAATTCGCGCCACACACAATCTTGCAGAAAAGGCAAGAAAGGAAGTGTGGGGAACGGAAAAAAAAGAAGAAAAAAACATGCGTGATAGGGATCATGAAAGAGAACCGAGAGGAACTCTAGAAGTACAGGGAGTTCTGAACAGAGGAGGAGGAGAGTAACCTTTGTCCCTGACTTTCGTTGAGCTAGAAGTAGGAGACTGAATCTCAAGCATCATGGTCTAGCTCGGGGGTGGCTAGTGGTAAATCTGTCTAGAGTCACTGAGCCTAAGGTTGGGTGGAAACGAACACCCCTCTTAGCAGTTGTGTCACGCCTGGTGTTTCTAATAAGTGTTTATGTCTTGTATTTTGAATTGAATATCCTGGATGCATGCTCATGTTTATACGCTCATAAATGGTTTATGTATAGAAGTGATTGCCTTGTGTTTTGATTGGGAATAATGGATGCATGCCTATACTTATATATGACCATAATCAGTTTATGTATAGAATGAATAAGTTTAGAATACGAGTCCGTTCTCTTGAGAATTGTCTCATCTACTTGACTCGTGCCCTATCCTAGTTTAATTTCCCAAAGGCACCTTTTTCCGGGGAGTTTCCTCACATTTCAGAGTCGGAGTGAGTTCCTTGAAAAGACTACTGTTATAGCAAACCCACGAGTTTAGTTTATCCCGGTCACAGAGTTCATAACTCAGCGAATTAGGAAAGCATCTCAGTTAGGTCACCAAGCCTAGGGATAATTACCCAAGAATCATCTGAAGGTCTAGATCACCTGGGTCTGGAAACTTTGTGCAAGAAAGAGTAGTTCTCTTAGGTTTTGAAGTCGTGGGAGTTCGAAGCCTCGAGAGGTTGAATCTCGTCAATCAATCTCATAAAGGATAGCGAGTCCCATTTATCGAAAGAGAATACCCCATCGTTTGGTAGACGAACGGTCGGAATCCTTTCAGAAATACCCCAGATCGGTCAAGACCAACGGATCTAGAGGAGGAGCCCAGGCGTTAACACCTCGACCCCTCAGCGTTCACAAGTAGCAATGGGATCCAGGACCGTAGACCCAAGGATCTATTGGAGCTCTATTGACTGTTGATCTTAACCTTTGCATAGGCAGGAGAGTGGACTCGACAAACGTCCTGAAAGTCCCGAAGTATTCGGAACCGTCCATTGGCATAGGACACGTGGCAGTCGGGTAGAATTTCGCTGACTCGCGACTTGAAGTGGTCAAAGGGAAAGACCCCTTGTTTTCGCCAGCCGTGAAATCCCGGTATACGAAACCCCAAATCGGTTTAGCGTGAATAAGTTTCGGCATTTCGGCACCCGGTAAACCAAAGGGAAAGACCCCTCATTTTTGCCAGTCGCGAAATCTTGGTATACGAAACCCCGAATCAGTTTAGCATGAATACATTTCAGCGTTTCAGCACCCGGGAAACCAAAGGGAAAGACCCCTCGTTTTCGCCAGTCACGAAATCTTGATATACGAAACCCTGAATCAGTTTAGCGTGAATAAGTTTCGGCATTTCAGCACTCGGGAAACCAAAGGGAAAGACCCCTCATTTTTGGAAGTCGCGAAATCCTGGTACACGAAACCCCGACGCGCTCTGTGGATGAGCCCTAGGTCACAGAACATGGTCATGCGGTAGGAAGGAGGAGTCACGAAAGGATTTGGACCGTCCATTTGTAGAGAACGCGTGGCGAAGATCTAAAGCCACCGAGGTTCTAGACATCGGAGGAATAGGAGTGAAGACCCCACTAGAAATACTGAAAGGTAGAATGTCAGGATTTAATCCGGGCCATTGATCAAGTCGACGATTTGGACAGTAGATCCGGATGATACCGGGCTCTCGGGTTTCGGAGATTGAAGGACACAAGGGTTCCTTGCAACAGGAATCTCGAAATTCGAGTTTCGGTAGAGTCATTTGGTGTTAGCGTGTGTTCACTGAGGTGGTCGCATGGAGTAGGAAAAAGGGGAGCCAAGGATCTCGTTAACCCCATTTCGGGTTTCGGCATTTCAAGGGATAGGGATCCAGGGAGAGCTTGCACACAGAAATCCTGAAACGTGAAAGCTGGAAGTGCCCTTTTGGTAAGGCCCGTGGTCATAGCCAACGATCACATGGAAGAGGATAAGGGAAGGGATGGTCTATGCTAGGCCCCATAGAAATTCGAGGATTTTGTCCCTCGAAGAAAAGGCGAAAAATCTAGGTTGTCGTAGTGGGTATGTGACAAATTGGTATCAGACCATGGTTACAGCACTTGGCCTGCTTGGGCTCATGAACGAGTTGTGCAGAAACCCCATTTGAAGTACTTTTAAAAGGAGTAACCCTCTATCTTAACCCCCTTTATCAAAAGCCAAAGTTAAGATTGAAAATTCCTATTGTGTGTATGCATTTGAAGAATATGAATTATGCTCTGATTGTGAATGAATATAATGTTGACTAACAACAAGTGTTTTTTTCCCTACACAACAAGCGGATGATCAACCGTAGGAAACTGCATACGCATAAAATGGTGATGCACCATGAAGTGGGGGATGGCTCCCACAATAGACACGAAGAGTCTGACAAAAGGAGAGCAGCAAAGACCCCTCCAGATCTAGCTAAGACTGTGAGAAGCCTCATGGTTGAACTATAAAGCTGCAAGGCTGACAATGAGAGGTTGATAAAAGAGTAAGAGAAGCAAATGGAAATTAATGCAGTCTTGCTGTAGAGTTTATCCGGCATACAAAGAGAATTGCAACATGGACCTGACACCAGTCACGCAGACCAACGATAGACAAAGAGAAGTCGAAGCCCACCTGGGATATGAAAACGTGGTCTTTTAAGTGGCCACACTGGGAAGAGAACCTCAAGAAAGGTCTACCCCAGAGATAAGGGACAAGCGTCTGACGATTCCTCTGGAAAGGAAACTGGCGATTCGGAGGAATCTTCTAGTAGCAGAACTAATTCTTATTCCCGAAGAAAAAGAAAGAAGCAAAATCATTCCAAAAATCATAATCTCAAAGAATTCAATAAGGCCAAACCACCCTCTTTCGACGGGGAAATAAAGAAGGGAGAGGAAGCAGAGGCATGGTTACTTGGACTAAAGAAGTATTTCAGAGTCCATGACTTTTCGAAAAATTTGAAGGCCCGAGTAGCCACTTTCAACTTGAATGGGAAGACTTCCATTTGGTGGGAAGACCATAAGAATGTAAAAGTGATTCATGAAGAAGACCTATCTTGGGAACGGTTTGAGAAATACTTCAGGAAGAAGTATTTGTCAGAAAAGTATTTCGATGAAAAGACTAAAGAATTCTATGAACTCAAGCTGGGGCAATGCACCATAGAGGAATATGTCAGCATATTCCTCGAGTTGCTGAGGTGCGTACCCTATATAAAAGAAAAAAAGGAAAAGGTGCAACGATTCATCAATGGACTACCTAAAGACTATCAGAATAGGATTGAGTTTAACGAGCCAAAGACCCTAGAAGACACTATTCGAAAGGCGAGATATTGTTATGAATAGCTTGGGCATCAGATAGAACCTCGTGAAGGCTGGAAGAAGAAGAATAGTTTGGGATACCAGAAAAAGGGGTTTAAATCCCCAAGATTTAAAAACTATAAAAAGGACTCAAGGATGAGCTTCCCAACCTGAAGTGTACACTAGCAGAATTTCCCATCCCAGAGCGGAAATAAACCTTTTGGATCTACCCTAGGAAAGATTGATAACCCAAAGAGAGAACCCTTGAAATGTTGGGGTTGTGGAGAAGAACATCTACTGAGGGACAGCCCGCACCGGCAACATAACAGTCGGAGAATTTAAAACGTTCAAGAAGCTACCACCGTCAATGAAGTGGCCAGGAGTATGCCACAAATTTATGCAGCCATGGATAATAAGCAAGCTGACCACCAAGCTTCAGTGGTGGAGATGGAAGGTATGATCACCAACCATCTAGTGTCTATTCTAATTGACCCTGGTTCAAATTTGAGTTATATAGCTCCTAAGGTTGTTGATAAGTGTAAATTATAGCCACATAACCATGCCAAGCCATGGTTGGTACAGTTAGCCACTGGCACCAAAAGAAAGGTAGCGGAGGTCATACCAGCTTGCCAATTCACTATGGGTGAATTCCCCACCCAGGCAACCCTTAACATACTACCCCTAGGATCGTATGACTTGTTGATTGGTATGGACTGGCTAGCCACATATAAATACAGACTAGACTGTTACCATAAAACCTTAGAATGTGTAAGTGAAGAAGGAAGAAGGATAACCCTTCAAGGGATCCAAAAACCTGTCTTGGTGAGACGAATATCATCCCTTCAAATGAGAAAGTGTTACAGAAAGGGATGTCCACTATATGCGATACAAGTGTTGGAATCAGTTGAAGATGACAAACCAAGCCTCGAAGACCACCCCACACTAAGAGAATATAGAGATGTTTTTCTGGAAGAGGTACCGGGTTTACCTTCGAGAAGGGACATTAACTTCTCAATAGAACTTGCACCAGGAGTAGTGCCCGTGTCTAGGACACCCTATAGTATGAGCACACCCGAGCTAGTTGAGCTTAAATTACAACTAAAAGAAATTATGGACATAGGCTATATCTGGCCCAACATTTCCCCATGGGGAGCACCAGTTATGTTTGTGAAGAAGAAAGATGGTACCCTCCGACTGTGCATAGATTATAGATAGTTCAATAAGGTAACCATAAAGAACAAGTACCCCTTACCCTAGATTGATGACTTGTTCGATCAATTGGGAGGTGCTTCCATCTTCTCAAAGATTGACTTGAGATCTGGATACCATCAAGTTCGAATCAAGGGTGAAGATATCCACAAAACTGCCTTCAGGACGAGATATGGTTACTATGAGTTTGTGGTAGTACCATTTGGATTAACCAATGCCCCTGCCACTTTTATGTGCTTGATGAACAATGTGCTCAGCAAATTCCTAGACAAATTTGTACTGGTTTTTATTGACGATATATTAATTTACT
>ML794008.1:14478-68546 GCA_009831015.1 Picea engelmannii
AAAAAAACAACCTTTTTAGTTGGATCAATGTGGTATTATATATTAAGAAGTGGTATTATATATTAATAAGTGTTACCAAATTTTGAATTTCCATGGCTCATTCATTAATGTATTAATATTTGATTAAACAAGAGAAATTAGAAGTTTGACACAAATTCCAACATATTCAAAGTAGATTTAACTCTAGTGAGGTTGTCATGAAAAGGCATTTTGTTGGTTGGAACTTTGAAATGTTATTCATAGTAATGAACTAAGAGAATTTTAAGTATTTTTTACATAAAAATGAAAATTTATTTTAAAATGTAGAAATTTTAACTAATTTTCTTGGTTTTTAATATTCAAAATATAAAATGTTCTACAATATATTTTTTTAAATATTTAAATTTCTAAAATTTTTATATTGTTTTTATAAAAAATGGGTTTTTTTAAGGTAAATTAATTTAATTTTACATAATTAAAAAATGAGAATCCACCAATTTTTTTTTTTTTTTGAAAAAGCATATAAAATTAGTCCATAGACCATATATAACTCCTAAAATTTTGTTACTTTGATGTGTTTAAAATTTGAAAATGAAAAGTTTTTCCATTTAAAGAAAAACAAAACGAAATCACTAATTTTTATTCTTTAAAATCCATTTCTGAATGCAGAAATTGATTCAGCATGTGAAAAAACCCTTGAGGCATTCCGATTATACATAAATGATCACTCAAATCTGCAAAACTAATCATTTCTTACTAGATTTCTGACAAATATCCCCACAAAATATCACCTACAAAAATTAATTCGCAGAACATGGATTAATTTATTCTACATTGTTTACCCTACCCTACCTGAAACTTAAATAAAATACTTATTTGTGTGAAACTTCAATCATTATAAAATTCTATTTATATCCATGGTTAGGATATACATAGTTAAATGGAGAATGCTTCAATCTAATTACGTCGAAAGGCTTACACCTATTGATAATGGACACATTTAATAGATTTTTATTTCTTAATACGTTTTCTATGGACAAGATTAAATATGCCTAGAATATTCTTAGTCGTCACAATAAATGAATGACTCTGATTTCATCCATTAACTTCCGAGCTGTTATAAATACATCCATTTATATGTTTATTTTTTTACATTTACCTAATCGTGTTTAAAAATTACTGTGTTTAATAACTTATTGCCAAATCTACCTGATTAAAAAATATTAAGGTATTAAAATGGTCACATTTCTATTCTGTCATCACCAGTCAAAAATTTAACAGCCGTAAACCGCCGGCGTTCACCAGCCGCGAGTTAGCGGCTGTGATAGTAATGTATAACCCAGAATATAACACACTGCTGGGGTCTGTTTGGCATGCATTCATTCATTATTTAATGTCATGGTCAGTGCCACCCATAATAATGGCTACACAGAATATATTAGTATTAATGAAACATCGCCGTATCTGTTTGGCATTTAACCATTAAATAATGGCGTGGTCAGTGCCACCCATAACAAAGCAAAATATAGGCTGTCAAAGATGGTACGAGCATCCATTGATGAAAGCTCTGGACAGGATTGTTCACCATGCCCGAAGGCTGAATAATAAAATTCTTTACTGAAAATTCCTGCCATGTACAGATCTTCATTCATAGTAAAACTCTGATTATATTTGAAATTCTTGTCAAATCTTTTTACTACAATAGGATTCAGATAAACTTTTTCCTGCAAAATTAATCACATCAGAACAAAAGGATAACTGCGACGTTGAAAACATTCTTGTCAAATCTTTTTACTACAGTATGATTCACATAAACATTTTACTGCAAAATGAATGCCATTAGAATACAACGATAATTTCAAGGTTGACTACTACTGACAACAGCGAGGGTAAGTTGCTCAGAGAAGAATATGGCGACATTTCAGGATCGAACGACCTCCATACCATCGTGTCAGATCAGCGTTTTCAATGACTACCATATGTATCTCGTATGGCGACATGTCGTTCTCTATCATTATAGTCTGCCACTGCAGTTGATATCTGCAACTGTGACAGCAGAAGAGATGGCGACTCTTTTCTTCCATGGGGATGGGAGTCACGTGAGCAGCGTTAGATTTGCAGTCCTCTGTTTCCTTCCGTGCATCACTGCATCTTTTTGACAGGAATTGCAATTTCGGCAAAATTTTAATATCGAGATTGTTATTTTGGGAGGCTGATCCAGTTCGTGCGCATCATGCCCATTTAAATATGACGAAGGCTCCAAAGGAATGTTGCGCCTCTGGTCATTATATACCCCTGCGTTCCCCAATGAAAATGAAAGAGAGATCATAGATCCCTTTTCCTTTGGTATGTGGTTTCATATCAACGTCATGGCCATATGAAGTTAACATAGTCTTCCTGGTTAGAGATGATATTGGAATTTTTGTCAGGAGATTGCATATCCACAGCTGTTAGATATCCGAACTTGTATGGATTATCCTCATTCATAGAATTAGCATAGATTTATTTAAACCCTATTCTGAATTTGCCAAAGTTTTAAAAGGATAAAATACAGGGTTACTTGGGATTTATATCATCTGTGTGTTGATTGTAACTAATCCTTGTTTATTACATTTATCTTGATTGAAGGTTTAAAAATTTTATCTCTTGTGGATTTAATGATTAAGGACATGTGTTTTCTTCTAAGAAGTCATAAGTTCAAATGTACAGGGATGTAGGGTATGCATACCTCAGTAGACTTTACCAGTCAAATAACTAGGTGAAGGGGGTCCCTTGTCCCACAAACCGTTATAATTTTAGAAGTTACAGTTATCTTCTTTAATATTCATTAACAATTGCATGTAATAAGATCACTGAAAGATAAACAATCACTAGAAGTTATAGTTATCTTCTTTAACATTCATTAACAATTGCATGTAATAGGATCACTGAAAGATAAACAATCACAGAACACAAGATATATCGTGGAAAACCCTAGTGGGGGAGAAATCCCAACAACCAATTCTTCAATATAGATTCATTTAACCAGTACAATGTCACATTATAACTCTCCACAAATAGACCAAAACCAAGATACCAAAGCCCAAGAAACCAAAACCTCTTGTGCTAGACCTTCTTTGCTATGCTCCAAATACAGAAGAGAAGGCGAGTTGTGTGTGTATACAAATGAGAGGAACTCGACCTCTATTTATACATTTGCTATGCTCCAAATACACAAGAGAAGGCTAGTTGTGTGTGTATACAAATGAGAGGAACTCAACCTCTATTTATACACATAAATTGACTCCCAAAGAGACTCAACCCTAAGAGGGGCCGTTTTGACTTTTACAATAAGGATAAAAATAAAATAATAATTTATTTTGAGTCGATTTATACAATAAGATTACAATAACCTTCTCGAGGTTTGAACAATAAAAATACAAAAGAATATCTTCCTTAGTTACATCAAAATATCAACGCTCCCTCTTAACTAGGAATGTATTCTTTGTTGCCACACAAGGTCATGATCATTCATTGTTGAAAATATGAATCTATACATCATCGGATATCCATAGTACAACACGAATTCACAGCCAATGAATCAAAGAGTTGTGGGTAGCTCTCAAATAGCTTCAACATGCCACCATGACATCCACTACCCCAAAATGCATTTGTACCTCATCATGTGCACCCTTGTGACTTCACAACCAATGCATCCAAGGCTTGTGGGTAACTCTCAAATAGCTACAACATGTCCCCAAGACATCCGCTACCCCGCAATGCATCTATACCATGTTACTCTCTCTGAAGAGGGTCTATGAAGAGGGACCACACCAAGCTTGTCCATGAAGTGATTGAACTTTGTCCTCGATAGTGGCTTGGTCAATACGCCTGCAACCTGCTCCTCGATAGTCACGTATTGGAGCCTTACTACTGCACCATATCCCTGATATAGTGATATTTGATCTTGATGTGCTTCGAACTATCATGGAACACCGGATTCTCTGATAACTTCATGCAACTCTGGTTGTCACACCAAATGTAGGTTGCCTCCAGTTTGAGACCAAATAGCCCAGATAGCAGCTTCTCAAGCCACATTGCTTCTCTACATGATTGACATGCTGCCACATATTCATCCTCAACCATACTTAGTGCTACACATGATTGCTTCATGTTTCTCCACAAAACCATACTGGAGCCTAGACTAAAGCAATATGTCGAAGTTCTCTTTTGATCAGGAATAATGACGGCCCAATCTGAATCTGAATATCCATATAATATTAACTCATGCTCTCTCACATACCTGAGACCATAATCCAATGTACCCTTAAGGCATCTTATCACATGTTTTGTTGCGACCAAATGAACCTACCCGGGATGCCATTGCCTTGCAATCCAACATCCTGAACCTCTTCAGGATTTCCACTGCATACTTCCCTTGAATCAGAAAGATCTCATATTGTCTCTGCCATACCTTGAGACCCAAAAAGTAATGCATCATCCCAACATCTTTCATCTCAAACTCAACAACCAGTTTTCTCTTACACTTTGAGATGAGCTTTTTCACATGTGTTAGAAACAGGTCATACACATACAATAGTAGTATTATCGGACCATCATCCACAACCTTAAAGTGAAGGTTAGGATTTTCACTTCTCTTTGTAAATCCTAAGCTCGTTAGAAAACTGTCGATCCTGCCATACCATGCTCTGGGTTCCTGATTTAATCCATATAAATCCTTCTTCATTTTGCACACATGTCTCCCTGTCATGTACCTCAAACCCTTGTGTTTTCTCCACATATACTTCCTCTTTTATTTCACCATTCAAGAAGGTTGTCTTCACATCCATTTGATGCACCTTCCATTTCATTACCGCGGCCAACGAAAGTATAGTCTTGATTGAGGTATATCTCACCGCAGGAGAAAATGTCTCCTCATAGTCAAAGCCCTTCTTCTGAGAGAATCCTCGAGCCACAAATCTAGTCTTATACTTTTCAATACTGCCATTAGCTGCATGTTTCATTTTGTAGATCCATTTTGAACTTACTATTGATTTATCCTTTGGTCTGGGGACCACATCCCATACATCATACTTTACTATGGACTGATATTCCTCCCCCATGGCATCCTTCCATACCCTCTTTTCTTCACCCTCTTCATAACTAGACAATTCTTCATCCATGATATCACTCAAACATGCCACATAGCTAGAATATGGTTTCGGCTTCTTACTTTCCCTGAGATATTTTTCTAGGACACCATATCTTTCTACATCTATGATGAGCTCATGTGCCCAAGCTAGTCTTCTCTTACGAGAAGGAATCTCTTTTGTCCTCTGAGGTTCTTCTATGTCATTATCCTCATGAATGACTTCCTCTGGTTCAACTGCTTATGCCTCTGGAAATCTTGTAACTTCATTCTCCTCCTCATGAACCTCTTTTGCATAGTCCTATTTTTATTTGATGAAAGTTTCACTCTCATCGAAGGTGACATCTCGACTAATCTCAAATTTTCGGTGACCGGGAATATATATCATGCATGCCTTCAATGTGTCACTGTAACCAACAAATATGCCATTCTTTTCGGATGTATCCATTTTTTTCCTCTTTTCCTTGGGGACATGCTCAAATACGGGGCATCCAAATATCCTTAGATGGATGACTTCCAACTTCTCTGCTGAAAACATCTCCTCTGGTGTCTTTTTTTCAAGCACTTTGTGGGGAATTTTGTTTTTAACGTACACTGCAGTCTTTGTTGTTTCTTCTCACAAATGCATAGGTAGATCTTGATCATAGATCATAGCCTTCACTACTTCCATGATCGTCTGATTCTTCCTTTCTGCGACTCCATCCTGCTAAGGATTGTAGGGAGTAGCAAGTTGCCTCTTAATCCAAGCTTCCTTTCAATATTCTTTGAATTCCTCTGAAGTGAATTCTCCTCCATTATATAATCGCAAGGTCTTTATCTTTCGCTCTGTCAAGTTTTTTACCAGTTCCTTAAATTCATTGAATTTCCCAACACTTCATTCTTTGCATCGGTCCATGCACATCCGAGTGCACGATGTCCAATACTCTTTTGGCTCTGCTATCATTGCTGGGAAATGAGTGGTTCACATTCTTTCCTTGTGTGCAACCTTTGCACATGTCGTCTGGTTTTTCTTGGATATCTGGTAGTCCTGTCACCATCTTGCTCACACTTAGTAGGTCCTTGTAATGTAGGTGAGAAAATGTCCTATGCCATAATTTACTAGGATTCACAGTGTTGTGAATTAATGATGAATCTGATCTCCCTTTCAATTTTTATAGTCTTCCCTCTTGAACTCCAATCACCACAACATCATTAAAAGTCTTCCCTCTAGGCCACATAAGAACTTGTCCATCAACAAATGCAACTTTGTAACCCTTCTCATCCAATGTTGAAATCGAGAGAAGGTTACTTTTTAATCCAAGAACATAGAGAACTTCTTTCATTTTCATTTGCTTTCCCAAGTCTAACTTGTAGGAGGCTTCTCCTACTCCTTTGATTGGATACTGATAGGATCATCTCCCAATTTCACCTTGTTCGATGAATCCTTTTTAGTACAGTTAGACAATGGGTCTTTATAACCTATCATGTGCTTGGAAGCACCACTTTACACCATCCAAATGTCACTTCCATGAGTGACAATTCCTATAAGGGATGAGATAAGAACGTACTCCTCATCACTTGATTCATCTTCCTTTGCAACCTTCTTGGGCGGCTCATCATCTTCAACTGCATGAACATGATGCCTTTTACCTCCTTTCTTTTCCCCTGGTCTCTGAATGAGAGAACAATTCCTAGCAATGTGTCCCATTTTTATGACAACAAAAATATCTAATATTTAGGTTATTTCATCAGCCTTCCTGAAACTTCTTGGGTGAGAAGGGTTATTTCTTGCTCTTTCTTTTCCTGTTGTGGGTTCCTAGGGATTGACATCATTTTTCATCTTCTCTTCTCTTGTTGTCATCCTTGCTTCTTCTTGGTTGCAATATTTCCATAGCCTACTAAACTTGGGTAGCTTCCTTCTTGAGCACATCCCTTGAATAAGTGCATCCCATGACCTTGGGAGGTCATTCAAGGTGGTCATCACCATTTCTTCTCCATTCATTGTATCATCGATGACTTCTATCTACTCCTTGATCTGGTTATTCTTGAGAAGTAAGAGTGGATGGTTTTTGAATTCTACATCCTCACGTTCTTTAACTGAGTTATCAAGGTCATTCTTCAGTTGATGTTGTTTCCTTCAAACAATCGGTTTAAGGAATCCATCATTTCTTTTGGAGTGGATAATGAATATATGTGATGAATAAGATAGTTCATATTGGAGTCTACAATAATTCTCTTTTCTTTCACCATATCCTTCTTGTTCTTTGCTTTAGCCTCATCTCCCTAAGGTTCTAAAATCTCTTCTTTAGTGAACTTCTCTAGATAATGTTCTTATAGGAGGAGGGATACTCTGTACCTCTAGGCTCTGAAGTTGTCAGCTCCCTCCAACTTCTCATCAATATTGGTTTCGGTAGTCATCCTGCCCCTAAATCAAAAATTCTGGATTCTAAATATTTGATCCAGGGAAAAGATGCGCTCCACTAGGGCACACTTGTTGGTGATCTTGTCTTGTCCGAAAACCACTCCTATCAAGAAAAATGGCTCATTTTCTCTTCTAGATCTGTGAACTGTCTTCTATTCATGCCTTTTTTGATACCATATTATAATTTTAGAAGTTACAGTTATCTTCTTTAACATTCATTAACAATTGCATGTAATAGGATCATTGAAAGATAAACAATCACATAACACAAGATATATCTTGGGAAACCCTCGTGGGGGAGAAAACCCAACAACCAATTCCTTAGTATAGATTCCTTCAACTAGTACAATGTCGGGTTATAACTCTCCACAAATCGAAGACCAAGAAACCAAGACCACGTGTGCTATACCTCCTTTGATATGCTCCAAATACACAAAAGAAGGAGAGTTGTGTGTGTATACAAATGAGAGGAACTGAACCTCTATTTATACAAATAACTCGACTCTCAAAAATATGCAACCCAAGAGGAGCCATTTTGACTTTTACAATAAGGATAACAATAAAATAATAATTTATTTTGAGTCGATTTATGCAATAATATTACAATAATCTTCTCGAGGTTTGACCAACACAAATAAAAAATAATATTTTCAGTAGTTACATCAAAATATCAACACAAACAAGAGGATCTCATACACTAATTTAGTGACTATGACCTTAAAATTAAATTAGAATATTATTATTATGATTATATAAGTGATATTACACTTTTTAACAAGTAAAAAAAATGAAAATATGTTTAGGAGACCCCTGAACAATCTCTTAAAACAATGATTGGGGATTAGTGAAGACCTAATGCAACTCACCTTTTAGGAAGATTTTATCCAAAGTTTTAACATAAACCTCAATTAGGATTTGGCCCTAGATTGACCACAAAGTTTGGTGTTAAATTGAGGACCACAAATTTGAGAGTTTGTCCTTAAAATTTTTTTATTAAATATTTTAAAAAATTTTAAACAAAATAATTAAATTGACTTTTTTTTTCATCGTGAATTGTTTTTGAAATAATGTGTAGTTTTTCAAATTAACCATTTTAAAAATATTTTGTTTTCAATGATTAGTTTAGTAATTTAATTAATGTAATCTAGTTAGTTTAGTATTTTGTTGTGAGTTTTTTTTTTTATCTATCAACTTTTTTATAAATTTGAATAAATCTCACAAAACATTTCCTTATTTTATATACTTTAAGTTTATGTCTTTTCAAAGATAATTATTGTTATCCCAATTTATTCACACACAAATTCAAAAGGTTAACCTTTATCCATATGCATCATCATAGTCCATACATCACTTATCATACACACTTTTTCCCAAGTTATTTCACTTAATTAAAACCATAATCTCCTTTTATGCTTTTTCCCTTCTTTATTTTATTTAAATTAAAGACAAAATTCAAATTGGTGTTTAAAATTGATTTGGTTAAATATAATATTTTATTGTTTTGAACATATTAAGGATAACCAAAATTTTGCCTATAAAACAAACAGATCCATACTATTTACATATGACTTTTCTTGACAATACAGAGGTGGTACTAAATTTTCCATTGACCTTTTAGTTTCATCTCACCATAGCTACTTTTAATAAAAAGGAGAAGTCTATCCACTCCTAGCACACATCCAAGAAAACAAGAAAGAAAGAAGAACCCTCCCATAGAGGGGGCACCAACATGCATTTGTCTTCATCGGTCTCTTCACAAGTGTATCTTATTTTGTACTCTCGTTATTGGGAATTATAGATATCATTTTGATTTTTTATATCTTGTGTTACTCACGTATATTTTATGTTGTATGCATTTTCTATTTATGAATAACATAGATCTGAAGAAATTAAATTAAAAGAGAACTAGAGTTTCTTGTGTTCTCACTCACTTTTGTCTGTAGCTTTGACACAACCACAAAATTTAGACTTCTTCTTACCCTTGCTGCAGATTTGTACCAATAGAATGACAACTGCACTTGGAATCTAAGTTTTACTCATAATCCTTGGTTGCAGATATGTGGAAGCATTGGCGAGACTTCTCCTCTTGACTGAAAGTAGTTATGCTGAGATGGAGCTAAAAGGTCAATGGAAATTTCGACAACATCTCTATACTCTCATTAAAAGTCATATGAAAATTGTTTAACTCTCTTTATTTTATAGGAAAAAGAGTGATTATCTTTCATATGGTCAAAATAATAAAATATTATATTTAACCAAATCAATTTTAACTACTAATTTTAATTTGTCCTTTTCAAATAAAATAAAGGAATGAAAACAAATTAAGGGGGATTATGGTTTTAATTAAGTGAAATGACTTAGGAAAACCTTTTTTTCCTAAGTTATTTCACTTAATTAAAACCATAATCCCCCTTTATCTATTTTCATTTCTTTATTTTATTCAAATTAACTTAGGAAAAAGGGGTTTCCCTAAGTTATGCAAGGAAATAATGGTGTGAAAGTGTGCATGAAAAGTGATGCATGGACTATGGTGGTGGATATCCATAAGGCTTAGTTTTTTGGGCTAGGTGTACGAATAAATGATGATAACAATTATGATAATTATATATAAATTAAAAAAAAAAAAAAAAAATGTTTAATGACCTTATGTTGTAATGTCCTTTTTTAAATAGTGGTTACTTTGTTGATAGTGGTTTGCGAATTATTTTAATGTCTACCATATCTTTACAAGGAATTGAATATAGAGTTTGAACCCAAAGCTAGGTTTATTATTAAGAAGTTAAAATGTTGAAGAAAAAAGAGTTGATCACATGAGTTACAAAAAGAAAAATTGTTTGTTATTTCAAAAAGTTTTGTCAGTGGCATCTTTAGATATACTCTATTTTGTAATATCCTTCCTTCTAGATTTATAACTTCTACATTGATTCTGTCATTACATGTATATATACAATAAAAAAATCAAAATACATATTGTTTTACAAAACATAGATCACAGAAAGTTATTTCGTTTTGGATCTGGAGGAGTAGAGTGCTGACCCATTCCAATTGTTTCCTTTTCCTATTGATCCTCTTCCTAACTTTAAGACTATCTGGAAGATGATGAGTCTGTAGAGAGTGTATCGCTTCAATATTGCATTGTGCGTTTGATTTTATAACACTATATCTCAATTTCAGTTCTGATTGTTTCATTTTCATGTTTTGCATGGTAGCATAAATATTATTGATGGAAACTTTGCAGTCTTGAGGTTCCATAATAAACCTTTGAATTGATAGGAGATAGAAAAGACATAACACAACTTGAGAAGAAACCAAATACTTCTTGGAAAAATAGGGATAAAGTGAAATGAGGCAAGGAAAGAGGGTCAGGACAAGGGAAAACCTCCAACAACCCACCACCTAGGAATATTCCTTGAAGAAGAAGCCACACACAGAAAAAAGATAGAGGTAGAAGGAATATCATAGCCCTTAGAGGGATAATTCACCAACGAAGAGAAAGTGCCAAAACAAAGGTAAAGGATAAAATTGTCTCCAAAACACCAACACAGTAAATGAAAACCTTAAAGGGACAAAGATTTTTTTTCTAATCCTCATAGTGAACCAGGTAAACCCATATTAATCACTCTTAAAGAGGACCCAAATAAATGACCTTCTATCTAACTAGAGACAATATTTTGAATAACAAAAGGAAAGAGTTGTTGCTCTATTCTTCTAAGAAAAAATATATTAGAAGGGGCATACCCAGGAAGTAAGGCACCAAAAATCCAAGGGAAAACATCCAAGTGAAGAAAATGAGATAAACAATCACTGATCTCTGCCAACCAAAGATTGAAACATCTACACCAGACCAAAATATGAATAATCCCACCATGCCCATTGAAGATGAAAACCCACCACATAAATTTTGTTTGATTCCAGACCAAAGACAAGAATATGGGAAGGGGGATACCACTTGAGTTTAAGGCTCACATGCATGGAGTTGACACAAAAATCAAAACCTATATGTCAAATACTATATCGTCAAAGTCTAAAAATGTAA
This sequence comes from Picea engelmannii, assembly GCA_009831015.1. NCBI lineage: Eukaryota > Viridiplantae > Streptophyta > Pinopsida > Pinales > Pinaceae > Picea > Picea engelmannii. Next base: position 26,023 of record ML794008.1, read on the forward strand.
TGCTAATAAAATAAGAGGGGTAAAAAATTAGGGGATAGGTGTGTAACTTAAGGCCCCATTTTTATTTATTATTCCAAGAGATAGCATTGCTACTTCGTTTTCCAATCCATTTGGCACTACATTTTTCTATCTTAGAATGTGGTGGTAGGTGACTTTGGCTAGTTTCTTGGATACTTGTGTGACTCAGTAGAGGAACAAGGAAATCTTGAAGTATTTAAGTGATCCCTGAGATATTAATACTTTGATAACAAGCCTTGAATCTCCTAGCACCACCAAATCCCTTATTTCTAAGCTTATTGAAATGAAGAGACCTTGTAGAAGAGCATAAACCTATAAATGAGTCAATTTAGTTTCATTTACAAGCTCTTTGACATATATTGATTCATGATTTCCTTCAAAGTCATAGATAACCCCTCTCATTCATGTCACCCATAATCATCATCAATTTATACTACTAGTAACACTAACTAATAAAACTAAAGAATCCTTAGAGGTTATCATAGATACCGGTTGATGACTAATAAAACTCTCATGAGAAAAAAGTATTTAATGATAATGTTATTTCTATAAACATTATTATAATGAAATTTATTATTATAATTTCATAATAACTACTTATATTAGACTTTATGTTATGTAAAGTAGAATTAAAATTATTTTAATAATATATGTACCTTATATTTATAATAATAAAGAAAGTAATTTATTATTGAATTATTTATTAATAAAATAAAAAATTTCTTAATAGATTTAAAGATTATTAATTTATTGTTGTGCTTAAAATAATTTTAATAGTTTAAATTATTTAATTTATTAATAAATTATATATAATTAAATTATTTATAAATTTAGAATTATTTTATTAATGTAAGTTATGTTATATTTATAATGTAATTTAATATCATACTATTTATTATTAATCAATTGTATGCTAGTATTATTTTTAAATTTTATATTATTAGTCTAGATTATGTTAATATTGGATCTATCAAGGGTTAAGAGGAATCAAACATTTGGAGGTAAAAAGTTTAAGACAAATGTTTTCTCAAGTTTTGCACTCCAAAAGAAGTTATCACCTCTAGATATTTGATCCCTCTTAATACTTGATAGATTGGAGATTAACATGGATCTAGACTAGTTTTGGTAATAAAAAAAATATTAATAATTAAAAATTATGATCATCTAAACATAATAATAATATATACATTAGGGTTTTCGACTTAATGCATTTTGTTTTTCTTGTTTGAGGCTCGGTATTTTTTTGCAAAGGTCGAAGCTTTAGAGTATGGTGGTTTTTTACTTGGGTGGGATTTTTTCAAGCACCCTCACTTGTTTCTTAAGCCCGATTTCCTGTTTCTCGAGGTCGTCTAATGCTTTTGGCTGTCATCGAGGACGACCATCTAGACTATGGAGAGATTCCCTGTAAGAGCCCAACGTTTATGTTGTAGTCTGAATTTTACTGCAAATCTTTTCCATATGGTCCTCTTGATGACCCAGATTTGTTGGAAAGATCTTCTAGGTCCCCCTTGAAGGTGGCAGTTGATACCAGGGTTCCATAATACAAAAATGAAACACACGTGGAGGTGGGTGCAACCTCCAATAATGTAGCAATTAATATTCCATTTAATGACACTTCTTCGGCTCTTGTTCCCTCAGTCCTTGCGCCTAGGTATTTGGGTTATTCTCTGAAGGGTTTTGATGGGCAAGTAGGAGGGTTTTCCAACACAAAAGTGATTCAAGGGGAAGGCTCGATCAAGAGAAATAAGTGTGCTCAAGCTCGGTCGAAAAAACCGACAATGGTTGTTCGGCATGATGTGATGATTGAATATATTCTGAAGTTTTTGGAAAAATCTTTGATCGGGCGCTTCAGTGGCAAAGTGGTTCATATGGATTCTTTGTATCAACGGATGGAGCTCAATTGGGTTCCTGGTTTAGGGTATTTTCTCATATTTCATTTTTTTCTATGTGGTTGGCTATGTTTTATTTCTAATTCGTAGGCTGACTGTGAGAAAATTCTGGGTCGAGGGTGGACTTGGGGCCCTTCAGGGCTTGTTATCCAAAGATGGTCGATGGATTTTGATCTCGCAAGGGCTTCGGTCATAGTAATTTAGGTGTGGTATATCCTTTTAAGGATTCCTCTGGTTTTTTTGGAACAAGGCTATTCTAGAAGCTATTGGAAATAAGTCAGGGAAGCTTGTAGGGTTGGAGCCAAATTGGGATTATAATGCTGATAGAAAGTGGGCATGGATTCAAGTTGAAGTGCATCTTAGGGATGGCTTGGTTGGGAAATGGATTTTGTTTTTGGTGAATTATCTTAGAAGAAAAAAAATGATTATTGGAGGTTTTCTTTTTGGTAGTTCGTCTTTCATGAGGAAATCCACCTTCAAGCTCAATTTAAAATAGTGTATATTAAGGTGGAGTGAAATAGGAAAGTATTGGTGAATTTTTTTTTTTGTTTTTGCGAAAGGAGGATGGTCACAAATAGAGTAAGAATGTGGATGGCATGTTGGGGTACATGCTCAACTACATAATGACATACTCATTTTGTTTTTCCATTTTTCCTATTATTTAGGAGGATTGCTATTTATAACATGTCTATTTATAGCAGGTATATTTTTAGTCAGTGGATTCCTATATGTAATACCATGGGTTTCCAAAACCATGGGCTCATAAACCACCATTAGGAAAATTCCTATTTTTTAGCTACTATTAAGCCAGTTCCTATTTTTTAGCCACCGTTAGGCAAATTCCTATTTTTTAGGAGATAATTTCTATTTCCTTAATTTTATGAGATATTTCCTATTTCATGGCTATAGAGCACACCTTAGTAAGAATATTATCCTCCTATGGAAGTGGGCATTACCCATATAATACTTGGAGTTAACTAACTTCACTTATTTAGTGACTTTCCATAATTAGCAAATTCTCACTCAGTTAGGAATTTAGTTCCATTCTTGGACTCTAGTTTTATTCTAGGAGATTTTTTTTGTTATGGAATGCATGTTGACTTCATGTAGAGTTATCACTAAGTTTTCACTTATACTTTTGATCTTTTCTTATTATTATCAAATTTTGACTTTAGTTAATTGTTGTTATTGGGAGAAGTTACTTTTTTACTTGAGCATGCACATGGAAATCCCAACCTAGTGCGAATAACTCTTCATGTGGAGAGTATTATATATTGTACTCGTTATCAAGGATTAATACATTGTTATTAGAGTTTGTTTCTTAGTCTCTTATGTGTGAATATTGATTCTATTTTTCTCTCTCCTCTCTCTTTTGCAATTAGCTAGTGTAGTATTTACTTCTCACAATTAGGTCATGGTTTGTGGTTTTATCCTACATGGTATCAGAGCGATTATTGTGAGGGTGTATTCACTTTTATTGCAGGTTTATAGATCATATTGGACAACCCATAGAGAACTATGGATCAACCATCTTCTTCAATGATCTTGACACCCTTCAACTACTTTGAGTGGAAGCCCAAGATAGAGCTTCTACTTCGAAGTAAGGGTTTGTATAAGATCACAATGAGAAATAAAGTCAAGCCTACTTCAACCATAGAGAAATAAAAATACTTCAATAGAATGAATGAATCCTACAAGATAGTGTGCTTGAGCACCTATCCAGATCTCCTCTTTCATGTCAATACTTGTAAGACTCCTAACGATGTTTGCAAAAAGTTGAAGGATTTTCTAGGAAAGCAAGACAATCTAAGAGGTCATCAGTTGGAGAACCATCTACATGCATTGAATCCAAGAGATTTAGAGACCCTATAGGACTACTTCTGTAAGTCCAAAACTTTTCTTTCTCATGTTAAGGCTTGTGAAATTGATAAGAAAGATGAACAATTAATCTTTTCAATTCTAACAAAACTAGGACCCGAGTATTCTATATACACTTCTTATTTTCATACTATCAGGTTAGTTATGGTGTCTACATGGAAGATTCCATCCCTATATGAGTTCATGGAGTCACTTATTCATGAGTAGAAAAATCTCATTCAAATAGGGGCACTTAAGAATTCCAAGCCCCATGCGCTTATAACTCAAGGAAGTTCAAAGAAGAATAAGTAGAAGAACAAGGTTAAGAAGGAATAAGAGAAAAAGAAGGAGGTAAACAAAATTACACATATGAGAGTTTGAGTTCCAAGGAATCAAAAGGAAATAATGATAAGACACAGTGTTCATATTGCAATAGGGGGTTCCATATTGGGACTTCTTGCATGAAAAAGACCATAGATCTCATGGCACAAACACTTCAAAAACATCACCTTGAGGATTGTATTTCATATAATATAAGGAAAAATCCATCATCAGAAAGAGGTAATGGTCATGCATTACTTGCTATTTCATATTATCACAATGCTTGGGTGCTTGATTCAGGGGCTACCCATCACATGGCCTCATCATATAGACTTTTCTCATACTTAGAGACTTGTTCTAGACCACTGATAATCATGGGAGATGATTCTCCTACAGAGGTGTGTGGTAGGGGTAGATTTTATCTAGACCATGGATGCTTTTAGGATGTACTTCATGTTTCGAAGGTTTCAGTGAATCTTTTTTCCATCTATTAAATCACTCATTTAGGTTAAGGGAAGTGTTAGGTAGCTAGAGAGGTAGTGGGGGGGCTAGAGGGCCCATAGTTATAATAATGGAGGCCATTCAATGTAAGGTGGACTAGGTCCACTATAGTATTAAATAAGACCCACTATGGTAGTTAGATATAATAAATGTAAGAGGACTTACTAGAAGATTAATGTTAGGTATCTAGAGAGGTAGTGGGGGGGGCATATGTCCCATAGTGATAATAGTGGAGGCCATTCAATGTAAAGTGGAATAGGTCCACTATAGTATTAAATAACACCCACTATGGTAGTTAGATATAATAAATGTAAGAGGACTTACTAGAAGGTTATATTTCTAGAAGGCTCCTCCTCTAGAATGTTTTTATGTGGTTGGTAGCACAATATAAAGAGGTTCAAGCAATGTAATGGGACATGAAGAGAATTATTTTATTTGGAGTGGTAGCTCAATAGGAGGATGTTCCCTCGAAGAGACAAGTGAACATGCGAGGATCTCTTCCATAATATTATCCATTGTATGGTGTTTCCATACCTCAAGGGTTTTGATATAATAAAGTGGTGGTTTTCTATATTGTTCTTGTATATCTACTGTGGTGATTCTGTATTCGGTCTTTGGTACTTAACAAGTGGTATCATAGCACTTTCCTTGGCAAAAAGTGTGGGCAATGTTGTTTTATTTTTGCAGATTTTGTTTTTGGAGAAGAAAAAGAGGGTCGTGACATTCCAGATAATTTTTGGAGGTTTTGGTGAAAAAAATTCAAATTCTGGTAGTATATTTGATTTCCTCTCAGAAAAACAGCCAAGAAAAAAAAATCATCTGAAATGGAGTCCAGGAAGTCAAATTATTTGCATTTTAAAATATGCAATTTTCAGGGTATTTTTTTTTTTCGTGGGTGATCGTGTGAGTTGTTTGATTTATGTAGCAACTGGGGATGAATTTAAAAAAAAAATATTTAGATCTAAGTTCCTATCAAAATTTCACACAATTTAAAAAAAAAACATCTCAATCAAAGCTCTGGAAGTGAAGATATCACTGATTTAAAATCAATGATTTTGGGGGTTTTTTGTGACGACGGTGGGACTGCAAAATTCATAACTTTTCATAGTGTGATTAGATTGATACCAGATCAGTGCCATTGGATAAATCATTTGAAGTGATTTCTTTTGATATATTATATCTTTTGTTTCCAATGGATATTGGATTTCAACTCCTCATGGGCATTCTATAGAAGATTCAAGCTATTGAGCAACATTTTCACGAGGGACAACAAATTATTAGTGCTAATTATCAAAATGTTCAGAGGTCCTTGGATAACATACATGAGAGATATCTTATGATGGGCATCAGGGATGCATATAATCAAGAATTCTATGCTTGGTATGATTTTGAGGATGATTGTGATAATTAGTATATGGATAGTTTTCATTTCTGAGATGACAACCATTTTCATATTTTATTTGATGAATCTACTTCACCTCATGTAGAGAACATTATGGAGAGAAGTCCATAGCCTTCTATGAACACTATTTTTTAGTATTCTACAATACTAGTGTATTATTCAGATGATTTTTTGGATAGAGAGGGATCTACATATTTGGATCCCCATGATCAATGTAGATCTTTGGAGCATCATTTTCAGTTGGTTCTTGAGTTCAGATATATTTTGCATGGAGTTCACATGAGCACTTAGATATGGGACCCCGATTTACAATGGAAGTTGGAATACTTCAGCATGCTGGTTTTTATTTCTCCATGGGACCCTAATTTTCTAGTCTACTTCAACAATATGGTCCACACTTATCCATGGGACTCTGGTATATGGTTGTACATCAAGCATTGAGGACAACACTTTCATTAGGGGGATGGAATGTTAGGTAGCTAGAGAGGTAGTGAGGGGGGCATAGTGATAATAATGGAGGCCATTCACTGTAAGGTGGACTAGGTCCACTATAGTATTAAATAAAGCCCACTATGGTAGTTAGATATAATAAATGTAAGAGGACTTACTAGAAGGTTGTACTTCTAGAAGGTTCCTCCTCTAGAATGTTCTTAGGTGGTTGATAGTACTATATAAAGGGGTTCAAGGAATGTAATGGGACATGAAGATAATTATTGTATTTGGAGCAGTAGTTCAATAGGAGGATTCCCCCTCGAAGAGGCAAGTGAACATGAGAGGATCCCTTCCATAATAGGATCCATTGTATGGTGTTTCCCTACCCCAAGGGTTTTGATATAATAAAGTGGTGGTTTTCTATATTGTTCTTGTATATCTACCATGGTGATGTTGTATTTAGTCTTTGGTAATTAACATGAATAAGGTGGAGTTCACTCTGGACTCAATTATTATTCTTGACTTGTCATATGGTTCAAAAATTTTCGTTGGTGAGGTTAATCACCATTCCATGTTGTACACCTTCTCTCACTTCACTCATAAATCTGATTATGTATCTCTTCTAGCGCATGCTAATCAAGAGTCTAGGTTTTGGCATGAGAGGTTAGGGCATATGAATTTTAAATATTTAGATGGATTACTCCACATTCAGTATGTATTTTTTCATGGCTGCATACTAGGAAAACATCTCGAGGAGAATTTCAACATAGGTAAAGCATGGAGGGCATCATCACTTCTAGAGTTGGTTCATAGTGACATTATAGGTTTCCCACACCCATCGATCAGTAAAGATAAGTATGTTCTTACTTTCATTGATGATTTTTTGAGATATACATGGGTCTACTTTCTCAAATTAAAATCTGAGGTCTTTGAGTTTTTTAAAGATTTCAAGCATTTAGTTGAGAACCAAACAAGGAAGAGGATTAAGAAGTTTCATAAAAACAATGGAGGAGAGTATGTGAATAAGGATGTTGAACATCTTTGTTCAGAATTAGGTATGGATTTGTAACAGGCAGTTCCATATACTCCACAACAGAATGGGGTAGAAGAGGGAAAGAACAGGGCATTGAAAGAGATGACCAACTGTATGTTGCAGGCTAGAGAACTACCTCCAAAGTTATGGGATAAATATATCAACTATGAAACCAAATATCACAATAGAGTTCCCCATAAATTAGTTAATGGAGTCACTCCATAGGATGCTTGAAGCGGGAAGAAACTGGAAGTCACTCACTTCAAAAATTTCAGTTCCCATGCATGGGATAATATCCCTTCTGATAGGAGGAAAGCTATGGAAGCTCAGAGTAAGAAGTGTATTTTTGTTGGATATCAAAAGGGAGTCAAGGGATACAGGATATTATATAATACTTCATATACACTATTCATTTTAATGAGTGTTAAGTTTGAAGAGGGTCCTTCACATGTACTTCCAGAGCAGTCCACACCTCCATCTCTTATCCCACTAGTTGCAGAAATTTGTGAGAGTTTTTCCGATTAGATTTCTGATCATATCTTGGAATATGACATATCTAATATTTCTTATCAGAAGCAATAATTTTCATGTTCATAGCATCGATCACGATGGGAACAACAAACTCTTCAGGAAACATGTGATCTACTGGGTGATCCTGCCAATCCACGGATAACCAGATATCAATTTATGGAGCCTTCACAAGATTTTACTACCATGGAGCCATTGCTTCTTACTTACTTTTATATGGTACTTGGATCAGATCCTTATTATTATGTAGAGGCTAAATGAAATACCTATTGGGAGGAAGCTATGAAAGAGGAGTAGAATTCCCTAATAGAGAACAACACATGGGAGTTGGTTCCTCTACTTTCCAACAAGAAGCTTGTTAGATGTAAGTGGTTTTTCTAGAAAAATAGGGCTTTTGATTGATAAATTACAAAGTATAAGGCTTGGTTAGTAGCTAAAGGTTTCTCACAGGTACAAGACATTGACTATGAGGAGACTTTTTCACTAGTTTCCAAGATTGATTCCATTTGGTTAGCTCTAGCTATTGCAACAACTAGAAAGTGGGAGGTGCAGCGTATGGATGTGAAGAATGCATTACTACATGGAGATATTAATGAGGATATATATATATGTATAATCCATAAGGATATGTTCGGTATCCATCATTAGTTTGGAGGCTAAGGAAGTCATTGTATGGACTTAAGCACACACCTCGAGCATGGTATGCTAAAATGGACTCTTATATTCTCTCTAGAGGTTTTCTTAGATGTAGATTAGATCCCAATGTGTATATTATGAGGAACATGGATTCACTTCTACTGATAGTTATATATGTAGATTATTTACTCACCACAAGGAGCTCAACCTCCTCTTTTGTTGCAGTGAACACCACTTTGCATGACAGGTTTTCTATGACAAATATGGGATTGCTGCAATACTTTCTTGGTCTTGAAATTAGCCAGAATGATTCAAGAATCAAGATGTATCAGTACAAGTATGCTATAGATCTACTTGATAGGTTTCATATGAAATATTGCAAGCCACCTCCAACACCCTTTCAGTTAGGGGTTAGACTAGAGGATGTTTGTGCATCACCTTTGGTTGATTGTACTAGATATCGAAATTGGTGGGGAGTCTTCTCTACCTTACGCACTCTCAACCAGACATATATTATGTAATTGGATCAGTTTGGAGGTACATGCAGGAGCCTTGTGAGCTTCACTGGAAGGAAACAAAGAGGATTCTCAGATATGTTAAGGGGACTACTAGTTTTGGTATACACTATGCAGCAGGATCTTCCTTGGATCTTGTTGGTCACACAGAGTCAGATTGGGCAGGTGATAGCACTCATTGCAAGTCCACTTCAAGATATATCCTCTACCTTGGATCAAGACCTATCTATTGGCCAAGTAAGAAGAAATCAAAAATTTATTTATCATCAACAAAGACAAAGTACATCGGTGCAGTGAATGTTACGACTCAGGCTATTTGGTTGCAACACTTTGTTATAGAGTTGGGAGTTCATTTTCATTGTCTGATAATTACATGGTGTGATAATCAGAGTACTCTCAAGTTGTGTAGATACCCATTTCAGATGTAGAGGATCAAGCACATCGAGGTTCATATGCACTTTATTTGAGGATAGATTAAGGTTGGAGTCATTGATATGCATTTATGTCGATCTTCAGAGCAAGTGGCAAACATATTCAGAAAGCCTTTCACTGAATTTTTTTTTTTTCTCATTGAGGGACATTCTAGGAGTGAGAGATAAATCAACTTAACAATTGAACATGTTAACATTCTTTTCTTGTTAGCAACATATTTTGAGGGGGGGAGGGGAGGGTTGGGGTGTTGTTCCCACTAGGTTTTCCCTCTTCACCTCACTTTTTTTTCCAGTTGTTATGCATCTATACTTGTACATGAATACCTAACATGGATTCATATTTCCAGGACTCATCATTATGCACACCCCGGTTGTGTTTCAAGGGGTGTTGGGGTACATGCTCAACTACATAGTGACATACTCATTTTTTTCCATTTTTCCTACTATTTAGGAGGATTGTTATTTATAGAAGGTCTATTTTTAGCTAGTGGATTCCTATATGTAATACCATTTGAAATACCATGGGTTTCCAAAACCATGGGCTCATAAACCACCATTAGGAAAATTCCTATTTTTTTAGCTACCATTAGGACAATTCCTATTTTTTAGCCACAATTAGGCAAATTCCTATTTTTAGGAGATAATTCATATTTCCTTAATTTTAGGAGATACTTCTTATTTCATGGCTATAGAGCACACTTTAGTAAGAATATTAGCCTCCTAGGAAATGCACATTACTCAATACTTGGAGTTAACTCACTTCACTTATTTATAGACTTTCCATAATTAGAAAATTCTCACTGAGTTAGAACTTTAGTTCCATTCTTGGGCTCTAGTCTTATTCTAGGAGATTTTTTCTATTATGGAATCATATTGAGTTCATGTAGAGTTCTTACTAAGTTCACATCTATATTTTTGAACTTTTCTTATTATTAACAACTTTTGACTTTAGTTAATTGTTTTTATTGGGAGAAGTTACTTTTTTACTTGAGCATGCACATGGAAATCTCAACCTAGTGCACATTACTCTTCAAGTGGAGAGTCCTATATATTGTACTCATTATCAATGATTAATAAATTGTGATTGGAGTTGGTTTCTTAGTCTCTTATGTGTGAAGATTGATTCTATTTTTCTCTCTCCTCTCTCTCTTTTGGAATTAGCTAGTGTAGTATTTCCTTCTCACAATTAAGTCTGGGATTATGGTTTAATCCTACATGGCATTGGTGGGTTTTCTACTTGAGCTCCAAAAGAAGAACATGGAACCAATTTGAGGGATGAGATTGACCCTTCAGGATCTAATTCCAATATGTTACTCGTTTTCTCTCCTTTGATTGGTTTTTCCCTTTCCTTTGAGGATCAAAAGGTTGAAAATCATAAGGGTATGGTTTTCCCTTAGCCAAAGCCTATTTACTTGGTCCTGTCTCCTCTTCATTGTATCCCTGAAGTCATTCCCCCTATGTCTCCTTAGCAGGTCCAACCTACTAATGTGAAGAGTTCTTATAACAGTGCTGACACATCGGAGGCAGAGCTTGGTCCTTGTCCATTGGATACGGGGGGTGCCCTCTCACTAAAAAGGGGATATGCCCTAAGATCTCTAGATAAACAAAAATATCATTCCTCTTCGCTAGGTGGTTTAGGCCTCAATCCCATCCAACCCAATCTGGTTGGGAGAAAGTATCATCTGTTGAAGTTTCAATAGAAAGCAGTTAAAGATATTAAGAAAGGAAAGCAATCTACCATCTCCAGGGCCCTTGGAGTAGGGAAATCCATTAAGAATTTCCCCCCATGATTGTGCTTTCTTTCAATGCCAAAGGGGTAGGGGGTTCTTGTAAGAAGTTATCCCTCAAAATGATCATTTTGAGTCATAAGTCGAATATAATCTTAAATTAGGAGACAATGATGGATGGTTTTAGAGCAAGATATATTCTAAAATCGTGGTTAAAAAATTAATGGAAGCATATTTCCTCCTCTTCTTCTTCATCATACATGCGTCAATTTGCGAAAAAAATAACTGTAGTGAAAGCTACTAGAAAGTACTGGCTAAAAATTTTCAATGACAAGACACAAACTCAATTGAAAGAGGTTGAGGAAAGGATAACAAAGTTGTATGTGGAAAGTCTTGTGAGCACTCTTTATGAATGTAAATTAGCTTAGTTGTGGGCTTTAGAATCATCCCTTCATTCAATTATGGAGAAGGAGGAGCTTTCTTGGAGGGTCAAGAGTAGAGCCATCAAGATCAAGGAGGGCGATTATAATACAAATTTTTTCTTTTAGTTTGCAAATTATCAGAAAAATGTGAAATATGGGAAATTAAAGCTTCTGATGGTAACATGGTGCACTCTTTTAGGGACAAGGTGGAGGAGGGAGTCTGTTATTTGAAATCCCTCTTCTAGGAGTTCGAAGGTTGCTCGATTCAAGAGATTCTTGAGGTGATCTCTAAATTCCCTCTTATTTGTATAGAAGAAATGACTCGCATGTTGGTTGAAAATTTTTCGGAGTCAAAAGTTCTTACTTCTCTACCATCCATGCAAAAAGGTAAGAATCATGGGATGGCCGGTCTAACTATGAAATTTTTCTTTGGTTTTTATGACTTGTTAAAGGAGGATTTTTTAAAGGTGGTAAGGGTGTCCCAAAGTTAATCAAGGCAAGTTCTAGGATCCATTAACTCTACTTTCAACACCCTTATCCCCCTTAGAAAATATGAAGTTTCTTTTGGGATTTCCGACTGATTTGTGTTGTAATGTGATTTATAAGCTAGTTGGCAAGATTATAGAGAGGAGATTAAAGCCTATTTGAGCTAGGTTATTTTCGAAGAGCAATTTTGTTTCCTTCAATGAAGACAAATTCACGAAGCGGTGGAAATCGCTCAAGAAGCTCTTCGTTCGGTGAAGAAGTCCAATTAGTTTGTGGTTATCCTTAAGCTAGTTTTATCCAAATCCTATGATAGAGTTAGCTAGACTTTTCTTCAGTTGGTTCTTTTGAAAATGTGGATGCATCTCTTTGTAGTTAACTAGATTATGGGTTGTGTACAATCGGTCTCCTTTGTGGTGCTCATCAATGGAGCCCCATCCAGATTCTTTCGAGCCTCGCGAGGGATTAAACAAGCTTGTCCTCTATCCCCTTTCCTATTCATCATTGTGGCCGAGGTGCTTAGTAAGTTGATAAGTGATGCCTTGGTGAGAGGAGTCCTTATGGGTGTTGAAGTTTCAGCCTAATAAATTATTTCTTATCTCCTCTTTGTAGCCATCTATTCCTTTGCAGTGTGATTATGTGGTTGATTCTCTCTGCCATATTCTATGATCGAATCTTAATTAGGTTTCCCTGGTGACTCTGTCGACCTCCTGCAATTAACTCGCGCACTGCACACTGCAACATTCGTATCCATTGAATACTCATGCCCCGTCGACCTCTAGTGCTTTGCTCGCGCGGGAAAACCCTAAACCTAATTTCTGTTGCTGACAACCTTTCCCAACTCGCTGCATTCTACTTTAAACCATATCTATCATGCTGGTATAAGCGTAGACACTGATACAAAACCCTGCATTCTACTCTAAACCATATCTCTCATGCTGGTATAAGCGTAGAAACTGATACAAAACCCTACGCGACATTTCACTCACCTTGCTCAACTAATAATTCGTAGGTTGAATGTGCGCACCACCACCTGGTTGATCTTTCCATAGTATGCACAGAAGCCTACGCATTCCAGCCGAGAGAGAGAAACCCTAATTCGTGTTCCACTGCTCAAACCTAACTCGCATGACGTCGAATGCACCATTATCTTCACGCCCTCGACCGTTCCATCTAACTGGAAACTTCACTGATTCGTGAGGACCAACCACTCGAATTTGCCCAAACGTACGCTACACAAATCTAAGATACGAATTCTTTCAATGAATTCTTCCCAAACATTCGACAGAAGGAATTGAGTGTCTTTGTCGAGTGGAGCAGAGAAATCTATTGTTGATGCAGCCATGGTGGACGCAGATCTCAATGTCCGCCTGGTGCAGCCAAAGAAGAGAACATTCAAGAAGTTCTATAACACGAGTGTTGATCTGGATGCCCTTTTGGACATGACCTCTGAAGAGCTCGTCAAGCTTCTCCATGCTCAAAGAAGGTTTCAAAAAAAAAGTAAAATTAATCATCACAAAGCACACAGAGTTTCCATGCCGATCAGGGCTAGGTTGTATGCCAATGAGCATTTCCAAACTTCAAAAACTATTGCATCTCCTAGTCGTGGTACTGTTACCATAGATGAGTTCAATGCCACTTGTGGGAAGAGGCTTGCTTCGATGTCGAGATTTATTATGGACTCCCTTCTAGATCTGGATGAGAGACTGGAGGAATGAGTAAAGACACAGCTAGAGTAGTATCCAGACTTCATAAGGATTGCAATGGATAATTCGAAGCTCGGTGCAACACATGTTGCTCTAAGAGAAGATCTTGTTGGTATCCACCAAGACTTGTAGAGAATGCATTCTCAAGTGGCAGCTATTTAAGGTGACAAATAGAAATAACAAAGAGGCTTAATTAAAAGAAAAACTCACTAGTGTTGATAATTTGAAAGGCCAACTTCGAGATACTCCTTCAACACTAGCTTCTACATTTGACACCTTTTTTACACCACCCCTTGGTGCACCTTCCACACCTTCATCCAGTTCAGAATCAATGAAAGGTAAAGCACTTACTCATTATGTTGTTTCCCATTGCGATATAGGAGTAAGTGAAGATCTTAACTCTTCATTTTCTTCTTGGGGAGATGTATGGATTCCTCCCACATGACATTTTGAAGAGATTTCTTTGAATACTTCGATGACAATGTAGATGGCGTAGTAATAGCAATAGCAGATAGATCAAGTCTCAAACCTTTGGGAATGAGCACCATCATGCTTCCTTGACTCACATTTTTCTGCACAATGTACTCTATCTTCCTGAGCTACAAAGGATCTTGTTGTCCCTAGTGCACATTAGACATCAAGGCCACTTTGTTCATATGATCGGTGGAAAAGTTGAAATATGAAAGGATTATGATAACATGCCTGTTATGACCAGAATGGAATATGGAAGAATGTTTAAGTTGAATGGGACATCTTCCCATACACACATTGTTGTATACCTCTCTCATCATGACCAAGGTGTACTTTCATCTAGTCTTTTCTGGGATGCTAGATTTGGCCATATTAATTACAATAGTCTTCATTTGTTGAGAAAGAATGGCGTTTCTAGTTTTCCCACTATTCCTAGGAAACTGAAGCAATGTGATGCTTGTATCCTTAGAAAACAAAAAAAAAAAACATTTCATGATTCTACTCCAAGATGTAAGTTTTAAACCTTTGAACTAAAGAAATGCATACATATTCTTAAGAAAAACATAAATTAATCAATGGCTCATACACATAGTATACAGAGATTTACTCTGGAAACCCTTAACCGGAGAAAATCAACCTTCCTTGGTACCACACCTTTCAACTCTTCATTGCATTAATTTCACCATTCACCATACAATATATACAATATTTTAGGTATTCCATAGCTACCAAAACCCTAATCTCTTAATCCATGATTAATTTAGAAAACCGCTAAAAATAGAAAAATCCGCTAAAATAGCAAAAACTGCCAAAAAACAAAATCGAGGCGTTGCGTGTAACCCTTGGGACCGCCCAAGAAAGCGCCTGACGCAAACGACACAAAGAGCATAGGAAGTTGGGCTCGTCAAACACAATTTTCAAATTTGGCGTGCCCACACACACACATGCAAACAATATAACACATACCCAACATTCTCCCACCTGTTGTTTTCTTTGCATACATGGGTTCATAGGATTACATAGTCAACAATCCAAGGAAACAATGCCCATTGTTCCTCTACACCAGGATAACTTCTCTGTGCTCATAGACTTTGTTAATGAATCTGCAACATTCTTCAAAGTGTCAACTTTTTCTAGCAACACCTTCTTTTCTTCAACCATGTCTCTCACAAAGTGATACTGAATATCAATATGTTTTTTCTTCGAATGATAAGAAGGGTTATTTTCTAGGAAGATTTCACTGTGAATTTCACAATCTAATCTAATTGCTTGTTGTACCAACCTAATACCTGAACACAATCTCTGTAACCATACTTCTTCCTTGCTTGCATGAGTGATTTCCATTTATTCAACTTCTGTAGTTGAGAGTGCCACTAGAACTTGTCTTTTTTCTCATCCAACTGATTGCTCCACCAAATAGGTGAAACACATACCCACTTGTATATCTTTTGCGATCCATATCTACAGCCTAGTCAACATCAACAAACTTGTGTATGTCCAAAACTTTGTTCAATCCTCGTCTTCCTTGGTAGCACAAACCATAACTAGTAGTGCCACGCAAATACCTTAAGACCCTATTTATTGTTGTCCAATGCTCCTTCCCTGGTTTTGACATATACCTTCTCAAAAATCCCACTCCATGTGCAATGTTCAGTCTAGTACAAACCATTGCATACATCAAACTGTCAATTGCACTGGCATACAGAACGTGGGACATTTCCTCTTCTTCTTTGTGTGTCTTGGGACACTGATCTGCAAATAAATTTACACCTATAGGAATAGGAACTTTGACTAGTTTAATTCCATGCATATTAAACCTCTGCAATATCATCTCAACATATTTTCTCTGATTCAAGTAGAGTTTCTTGTTTGCACGATATCTTTGAATCTCCATTCCCAAAATGAAATTAGCAGCACCGAGATCCTTCATGTCAAATTTGGAGGATAGCTGTGATTTCACCTCCTTTCTAACATCGATCTTATTTCCTACTATCAACATGTCATCAACATACAATACTACATAAATGAAGTGATTACTGACCTGCTTGGAATATACACAGTGATCAACCCTGCTTCTCAAAAATCTGAATCCAAGGATGTATGTGTCAAACTTCTGGTACCACATCCTAGGTGATTGCTTCAGACCACATAATGACTTCTTTAGCTTATAGACCAATTCTTTCTTTCCCTTCACTACAAATCCTTATGGTTGCTTCATGTATATTTCTTCTTCTAGATCCCCATGTAGGAATTGTGTCTTCACATCCATATGTTCCACTTCAAGATCAAAAGAAACAACAATAGATAAAATAAATATAATAGAAGTTAACTTGGCCACAGGAGAAAAAATATCACCAAAATCAATTCCCTCTACTTGAGAATAGCCTCTTGCTACTAACCAAGCTTTGTATTTCTCCAGTTTTCCTTCTGCATTAAACTTATTCTTAAAAAACCATTTTCTACCAACGTATTTTCTTCTAGTTGGAAACTCAACTAGATCCCATGCCTCATTCTTATCCAAGGCATCCATTTCTTCAACCATGGAATTCTTCCAGAGTTTACTATCCTTTGAATTCACTGCTTCCCTGAGAGTTCTAGGATCATCATTAGTAATAGACAAAGAAAAATTAGAACCAAAATTATGTGGACTATACCTTTCTGGTTGACTTCTTTCCCTCACTGATCTCCTCAATACTGGGGTATGAGGTTCTTCTTCTTCTGTTACATCTTCTTTAGTTGATTAAGATTTTGCATCATCCAACTCAAACTCTATTTTCTCAGGTTCTTCTTGCCTTGGTAGGAATTCTTGTTTGGAAACATCTTTCACCTCTCTAAAAAAAACATCCCGACTGTAAACAATCTTCTTAGTTTCTAGGTTCCAAAGCTTATAACCTTTCACACCATCTTTATAACCTATTGTTATAACCCTAAATTACACCACACATGATTACCTGGCATCAGGCCAACTCATATCCTTTCCTTGCCAAAACTATGATAAACAAACTCTTGAAAATCCTCTTGGGTCAAAGCCCACGCGCCTTAACCCACTACTACACACGTGTACACGCTGACAGGCCTACTACAGCCCGTGTGTACCTAACAAAACACAAAAATAGGAAAGTTGTTGACGGGACAAAAAGCTATGGGTCAGTTAACTGAAACTCCCGGCCATGCATGGCCGAGAGTTCGTCCAAAACCCTAGCTCCTTCTAGCCTATAAAAGAAGGGGTAGGGGTACCATTTGGAGGAGGAAAATTATAGCGAAGAAACTCTTCCCATTTGCCGAATCCATTGTCCCAACCCTTTAGCCTTTCCTCAAGCCTAAGGAGAATTAACGCAAAGCAGTTGGAGGACAAAAGAAGAGGAGGAGCCCAGGATCAGGTTCAAGGAGCGGTGGCCGGTCTCGACTTTGATTGTAAGTTGATTCATTTTGAAAATAATAAAAGAATACTTTTCCCGTCCCAATGCATGAGTTATCTATGATTTGTTTAATTTGTGCTTAATTTCTAACCCTCAAGTAGAAAAGTAGCATGCATGCGTAGTGGTTTGTCTTGTTTGCAAGATTATCTTTGGAAGGTGCAGAGCAAGCAAGCGGGCAAAGCGCAACGGAGGATCTACACCAAACATCAGTAAAAAGGTTAGTAGTTCCTTTCCATGCATGTATTGTGAAAGAGGGGTTTAAGTTTTGGGTGGTAGGTTAAAAAGTAATTTCTTTACGGTCAAAATCTGCATGCAAGTCCGACCCTAGTTTACTAGTCTGTAGGGTATTTTTCCCAACAACAGAGTTGGCGACCATACTGGGGAAGATACTCTTTAGGGTTTCCGGATTTAGTTGAGTTTTTGGGAAGTTTAAGAGATTAGATTTTCTGTTTCTTTTCTTTTCTTTTTCAGTAAGGCCTGAGCTAGCAGGGAGCCTGGTTCTTTATACCAGTTTTCCCTGACTATTGCTTGATGGCAATTTTCGAGACACACAGAGGTACATGTGGCCTGTAGAAGGCATGCACACGTGTACTCGTGCCCTAATATCTTACAGCATGTGTGTGTACGCTAGCTGTAGAGGTTTCAATAGCGTGTAGGAGCTCAGAGAACTTGAGAGGCAATCCTCCTCTTCCCTGTCAGAATTATACATTCTCAGGGGGTTTTCTGGATCCTGTCTGAGTCTTGTTGGTTCACAACCTTGTCTCAGTTTGTCTTGTTGTGTTTTGTTATTCCTTGCAATTATTTTTCTTTTCTGTTAGAAGAAGCATCCAAGCCTTCAAGAGACTCTGGTTATCAATACCAGAGGCCTCTTCCTGGTCTGGGTTGTCTGTGTTTATTTTTGTCTTAGAGTTTATACATACATGCGGCTTGTACAAGGTTAGCCCGCGGGTACACACGTTCTGTTTTAGCTCAGCACACATTCACACACGTGTTGTTTCAATGACAGTAGCGTGCTTGACAGGCTGCTTTTCAATCAGGGTGGGGCATTCATCCCCTCCTTTGGTGAGAAGTGTTCCTCTCAGGTGTTTGAGTCTAGGGTTGAATAGTCAGTAGGTTAGGGCCTCTTACCCTTAGCCTGTTTTTTCTTAGTTGCTAGTTGATAGAAAAGATAAAAAGGATTTTTTTTTTGTTTTATGGTTTTTAGACAAGCATAAGAGTCTTTGCTTTCTTGATTGCCATTGGGTGTTTTTTCTCTTATTCTTTGCGATCTGCACTTTAATTCAGAGTTTTTTTTTTCTTGGTTTTAGGCTTGTCGGTATTTTCCCTTTGTTTCTTGATTAGCACGTAAATAAAAAAATAAAAAAATAAACAAAATATTTTCATTTTCTTCTTTGTTTGAAGATTGTGTTTCTGCATCAATAGCTAGGAAGAAGTATTTTTGTTCATAAGTTTTTGTGGTGCATTTAGAGCCTAAGTAGCTCGTAGTCAAGAGAAATTCCTTTATGTTTGCTGCATAAAATCTTAGAAAAATTGAAAATAAAAAGAAATCTTTCTTTGTGAAAAGTTGTTGATTTTTGCATTTAGTAAAGGTCTTTTGTTTCCAGCTTTTTTCATTCATTTTTTCTTTGAGTCTTACACATCATCAGTTTCACCTTCATACTCCGTGACGTAAAAAAGACAATAAAAGAAACGCTAATTTAAAATCTATTAGAATTTTTGTTTGTAGGGTTCACAAACTAGTTTAGGACTAGGGCCTTGGATTAGGTTGGAGAGGAAACTCTCCAAGGCCACTCAAAACCAAACATTGGAGTCTGTGATAGGGAGTGTAGAAGTCCAGTTTCGTGGAATTTATCTGGGACCCCCCTCTAACACAGGGGATAAACACGAGGTCACGTGCGGAATGGTAGCAGAGATAACCCCTCCAAAGCCAGACCAAATGTAGTGGAGAACACATATTGAGGATTTGTTTTGGGATTCCGTCGTTTGCATTTTCCACGGGGCTTCGTGGGTCTCGAATCCGTTCGAGGTCCTCAGTTGTCTTCCAGACCATTTTCTCTCGTTACCCTTGACAGGTTTCGGGCTTGATACCCTGCTCATTGTGGTCTACCCGACTTTCGACTATACCCGCCTGGTGACTATTCACGTGCTAGCAAACTAGTTGCCAATATTTTTAGGGACATACATAGGTGACTGCGGGGGTATACCGTGGTACCTAGGACAGACATAGGGCCATGATTTGTAGAGTATACCCGGAGGGTGCTTCCGTGTTCGAGTTGCACTTGCACCGGTAAGTTGCTCTAGTGTGGGTTGTTGTAACTATTCTTCCAACTAGTTTAGTGTTTGCTTGTCTTATCTCTTAGGGGCTTCCTTTTTAGTGTGTGTTACTATTTGAACATGTAGAATACCTTAGCGTGTCTTGGATCTTCTCACACAATGGAGGATCCCGAGCTCCGCTGGTCACGAAGGCTTCTGGGCCTGCCACCGGTTATACTGGAGCCACCCCCGCCACCATTGAGGCGGAAGCTAGACCAACAAGGGTCTTTCGAAGCAATCGGGTTACAAACCATTGTGCCTGAACAACTCCCGGAGGAATCAACCACCAATCTTGGTTCGGTTGAAACCCCAACCACTGATACTTGGCCACAAGTTATTGTACCAATTCAATTTTAGGAACACCTCTCAGTGCCTCATGCAGCTATGGAAACAAACGCTGTTACTTCCTCTGGGAATTCATCCATTCCCACCACCATTGCTACCACAGGAGAAGCATCTCCTAACTTGCCATCGTCGGTCTGGGCCACCATGGTCTCAGCCGCAACTACGTCGCACAGTGGACCGATCCCATCTATCGCGGTGGCCACAACTCCCTTCACACCTACTGCGAAACGCTCTCTGTTTTCATACGAGATGCCTAGTTCAGGTACAAGTCCTGCACTCACTCACTCCACTTTACAGACTTTGGGTTTGGGGGCAGGGATCTCTAATGCTCCTCTACAAGGTCAACTTGGGGGCACTTCCGTCCCTTTTAATGCTTTTCCTTACGCTGGAGGTCATATCTCTCCTTCGTCCCCTTCGCTTGGTGGTCTGCATCAATAGTCCGTTGGGCAGCCTGCACACACTATTTTATTTGGAGTCGGGAGTCAAGGAACACCTGCGCACACTATGCCGGTAGGTTCATCATCGTTTGTTTGGAACGGGACATTTGGTAACAACACTTTCGCATCCACCGCTTTCCCGTCTGGGGGCACTCCCATTTTTGGACAGTCTACTCCGGTGCAAGGTACTATTCCTATGCCGGGGGCACATATAGCAGGACCTTGGAACTCAGGACAAGGATCCGTTGCCTCCTCTGGAATGTCGTTCTGGGGTAATTCTTTCCACAGTCAATGGAACCCTGGACAGACTTCTATGCCTCTCCCATCAGGATCGGCATGGGGTAATCCTTCCCAAAGTCCTTCAAACACGATGAATGCACAACATCCGATGTCCTTTATGGGGAATCAACCAATGATGTCTCCACAGATGCAAAATCCTTCCATCGGTCAGGGCCATGGTTTCTACCAGAACCCAGGCCAGCAGCCAAACTTTTCATGGCAACCTAGTGCCAGTCAAACTCCAGGACCCTTTTTCCCAGGCTATCAACAGCAACCCAAACTACCATTCCTGGCGACATTACACTTGCCAGATTTGACAAGGTTGTTAAATGATCCTATTTGTCACGATCCACGTTGGCCTCCTATGCCAACGAAGTTGCCTTTAGACATTCCAAAGTTCGAGGCCAAGCCTAATGAAGATCCAGGTGATCACGTGACTACCTTCCATCTTTGGTGTTCATATAACTCATTGAAAGATGACTCCATCTAGTTGCGATTGTTTCAACACACTCTCATCGGGAGTGCCACGAAATGGTACATCGAGCTCGATCGCTCACGATACTCTTCTTTTGGCGAACTGGTGATGGCCTTCCTTAACCATTTCCAGTTAACTATGAGAAACGATGCTGGCACAGAGCTGCTTGCCAATTTTGAACAGACAACAGCAGACCATATCTCTGATCATATCCGAGAGTGGAGACGCCGAAAGAGTCTAATCAAAGTACCAGTCCCACCAACATTCCTGCTTGAGTGGTTCCTTAATTCTTTAGTCCCACAATTATCCAAAGACGTCGCGGCTTTAGGAGTTTTCTCCGAAGAAGATGCCATCATGAGGGCTCAACAGTTTGAGCTTATCTATTCTCAGTCTGATTTATTGTACAACATCCTGTCGGATGCACCATGATCTATACTGGATAAAACTAGACAGAGAGTTGGACCACATGCTGATGGTATTGTTGGTTCAGCAAAAACCAAGCCCGCTGAGCAATTGAAAAAGCAATTGCAACAGTTATCTATCCAACACTCAGTGGCCAACTAGACTACTGCTTTGGCTGCTCCTCCTACCCAAACGTCGAAAGTACACTCCGTGCAGATGACTAACCCAAAGGCCACCCAACAGCCTGAAGGGAAGAAAAAACAACAGAAAAAGGGTAAGGGGGAGAAAAAACCCACTGAGAATGTTGGCGAGGGCACCACAGAAAAACGGAAGGCGAGGTATCCATGCAACTTGTGTGCGGAAGACCACCCGACCCATCTCTATCCTCAACTTGCAGAGGCCCAAATGTTTTTCACACAGCAACAACAAGCCGTGTTGACTAATCCCTTTCAACATGGGCAAAATTTAACTCAAGCCTCTACAAGTACCGAGGGGGGCAGCCAAGAAACCTGCCCTCCTCCAAACAGTTCCTCATCCGCGAACGTATATATGGTCAGGGGTGATGCTTTCATAACGAATAGAGCACACGACTATAGTAAACCAAGTGCCTCTGAGAAGGGAAAAGAAGTTGAACTCCCATCTCTTCCTCTACAGATTGAGAAGACGTTGGGAGAAATGATGACACGCATTCCAAAGGGTGCATTTAAGAAAGCTTCTCATAACCCAAATGCACGGGCCACCCAGAATTACTTTATGGTGGAGGATTTATCACAAACCCCTTGTGCGATGTCCACTTTGGAGGTCCTCCAAAGATGCCCTGCTTAGAGAAAAGCCTTGTTGACTGCTTTAGGCTCTACTGAGACTTGTAACCCGGGTACCATCATGTTAGATACGACCGATTTAAAACCTCGTCTGCCTTACCACGTCGCGTTTCATATAGTAGTGGCTCATCCCACAAAACATTTTACATGGAATATCTTCCGTACGGTGGTCGACGAGGGCGCTTCGACTTGCGTTATGTCGTTAGCATGTTGGAAAGCCATTGGTCAGCCTGCTTTGTCTCCATCACCTACTCTCCTCACTGCGTTCGACGGTCGTTCTTTCCGACCACATGGCATCGTTCCTTCTTTCCCTGTGTAGTTAGGAGGGAAGACCATGTGCGTTGAGGTAGAGGTAGTCGATGCTCCCCTCGACTATAATCTCTTGTTAGGTTGGAGTTGGACTTATGCTATGCAAGATGTGGTTTCTACAGTTTTCTGAGTCTTGTTGTTTCCACATGAAGTCCGGATAGTGACCATCGATCAATTGTCCTTCTCTAGACCTGACCCAGCTTTGGGGGCATCCACGGTTCCCATGATTGATAATCCTCAAGCCGGTGTCGTTAACGTAGAAGTTGGTTTGTGTCCATCCTTGATGGGTACCTTCGATTACCCACCTCCTCATGACGATGTCAAGTTTGTATCTAATAACCACAAGGCTGAGATTTTTCATGTTTCGTCATTCCGCACGACTTACTTTGAGGATCTGTGGATTCTTCCTTCTCCATCAGCCATGATGGATGAGACAGGGCACTCCAACATGTCCATTCCCTTGTCAGCTACTGAAGTAGCGTACTCTTTAGTCCATCAAGCTTCAACTAACCCTGATCTGACTCCCGTACAAGAGTTGGATCCACTTCTAGAGCCTATTTGGGCTTAAGGTTCTCTTGCTACCATCGATTCGTTAGACTTAGTCTTGCCTTCTGACGAAGCAGTGATCGAAGCTATGACTAGTCCGGACAAACCTTAGGAAGATCTTCATCACAGATCATATTTCCTCCCAGAGTTAAGATGAATCGAGGCAGGAGAATTCACTATCACCGTGACGGGAGATCAGCCATGTCTTATTAACCTCTTAGCTACACAGGAAATTTATGCTGAGGGAAATATGGCGACTATCGCTGAAACTATACCTATCAATATCTCCCAAAACCCTGGCGTTGTGGAGAATGTCTTCGTCAGAGTGGATTTCTCCCCCGAAGAGATTCAAATTTATATGGATCTTTTTAAAGAATTCCGCGACGTTTTTGCCTGGTCTTATGAGGAAATGCTAGGTATTGATCCGAAAGTAGTTGAACATGAAATCAAAACGTATCCTGATGCTAAGCCGGTTCGACAAAAACTTCGTCCAGTCAATCCTAAGAAAGAAACAACCATTAAGCTTGAGGTTGAGAAATTGCTCAAGGCAGGTTTCATTTACCCTATTCATTTGACTCAATGGGTGTCAAACCCCATGTCGGTCAATAAAAAACAAGGCACGATTCGTGTATGTACCGATTTCCGTGATTTGAACAAGGCATGTCCAAAAGATAATCTTCCAACCCCATTCATTGATGAATGTGCCGGTTGTGAATCCTTTTCGTTCATGGATGGTTTTTCGGGATATAATCAAATCCAAATCAAACCTGAAGACCAACACAAAACGACATTCATTTGTCCATGGGGTACATTCATCTATCGTAAAATGCCTTTTGGCCTCAAGAATGTTGGCTCCACTTTCCAGCGGGCCATGTCTTTTGCGTTTCACGACCTCAAACATATAGTCGAGGCCTATCTAGATGATTTAGCATCACGCTCTCGCAAGCAGAAGGATCATCCTACGCACCTCAGACTAATCTTTGAACACTATCGCTACTTCAGGATTCACTTGAATCCCAACAAGTGTAGCTTTTGCGCCACATCAGGACGTTTGTTAGGTTTCATCGTATCAATAACAGGGATCATGGTGGATCCTTTCAAGGTGGAGGCAATAATCCAATTTCCCCCCCCACGCACAATCTTACAACTTCAAAGTCTTCAAGGCAAGGAGAACTTCTTATGATGCTTCATCGCCAACTATGCCGAAATCACCAAGGGCTTTATGCATTTACTTAATAAGTTCCCTTTTTCTGGGACGAAGCCACTCAACGCTCTTTCGACGCATTAAAACATGCCCTCACAACCGCACCTCTGCTATGACCACCTAATTATAACAGAGATTTCTTATTATATCTGGCTGCCGCAAAGTCAACCATAGGCATGGTTTTAGTTCAGGAAGATGATTTGTTTTCAGAATACGTGATCTATTACCTAAGCTGAGGCCTCGTAGGACCAGAACTTAATTATTCCCATCTTGAAAAACTTGCATTGGCAGCAGTTCATGCTGTTCAACAGTTCTGTCACTATATTCTGTTTCGCAAGACCACCATCGTTGCTTTCATGAATCTATTCCAGTACATGTTGACACGATGAGTTATCGGTGGAAAAATCAATAGATGGATGGTCATCCTCCAAGAATTTGACTTAGACTTCATTTCAGCAAATTCCAAGAAGTCATTGGTCTTCGCAGAACTTATTTCGAAGCTTCCGGTTGAGTCAGGTGACGTTGTGCCTGAGGAATCACCTATCCGGGGGGATATGTTTTTGATTGAATCTTCAGACCCCTGGTATGGAGATATATTGATCTATCTCTAGACTTTGAAGTGCCCCACCTCTGCTTCTCATGACGAGCGTCGGCGGATATGCCATCAGGCTAAGAATTATCTCATACTCAATGATACGTTGTATCAAAGAGGTGTAGACTGCATCTTGCGTCGATGTCTCACTCATGAGGAGGCCATCATAGTGTTGAATGATTTTCATATAGGAGTTTATGGCGGTCACTTATCTGGGTTGGAAATAACCCAAAATATTTTACGAGCAGGTTACTTCTGGCCCACACTTATCAAAGATTGTATCGAGTCGGTCAAGAAGTGCCATCCGTGCCAAATCTTCTCTCGGAAGATGAGGGCACATCCAGCTCCCATGTTTCCTGTCATCACAGTTGGTCCCTTCACTAAGTGGGGGATTGATTACACTACATGCAACCCCCCGTCAGCAAGGGGGCACCGCTATATCATCGTAGTTGTCGACTACTTCACTAAGTGGGTCGAAGCTATGCCAACGTTTAAAGATGATGGAGAGACTTCAGCTCTCTTCTTATTCAACCAGATTATAGCACGGTTCGGTGTCCTGAGAGAGATTGTCACTGACCATGGAAGTCACTTTCAGAACCAAATGATGTCTGAATTAACATCAAATCTTGGGTTACAGTAAGAACATTCCTCTCCTTATTACCCCCAAGCCAATGGGTAAGTGGAAGCTGTAAACAAAACTCTTAAGACTATGCTACAACGAACTATCAACTCAGCCAAGTCAAACTGGCATTTGATGTTATAATCGACATTATGGGCTTACCGAACATATGTTAATACTATAACTGGTTTCTGACCTTTCCAACTCGTTTATGGGCTCGAGGTAGTCTTTCCCATCGAATGTCAAATCCCATCTCTGAAATTGGCAGTACAGTTATTGCTAGACACTTCTCCACTTGAAGAGTGGTTAGTACACCTTGAGCAGCTTGATGAGAAGCATCGTGATGCGGCCCTGGCCAATGAGGCTCATAAACATAAGGTCAAGTGTCAATATGATAGGTTCGTTCGTCCTCGAATTTTTTCTGAGGGTGACCTTGTCCTGGTCTATGACCAAGATAAGGACCCCCTGGGGGCAGGAAAGTTTAAACCCATGTGGTTCGGACCCTTCATTATTAAAGAGGTATTAAAAAAGGGCGCTTATTTTTTGGTCGATTTTGAAGGGAATTCTTTGGCGGAGCCTAGAAATGGGCTCTACCTCAAGAATTATTACTCATAACATGGTCACTGTGGGTAACTTTTTGTAACATATGTATAGTCTTTGTACTATTACATTTTTACATTTCTTTTAAAAGGTGTTATGGATGTGTCATTGATGTTATCTTTCGTCAATATAGCAGATGTCAAGTGAGTCCAAGGTGTTCATTGGGTATGCGGACGGTGCTAGTCGACAAACACGGAGGCTTGCCTCCACAGCTTGGGTAATCTTTACACCACACGGTCAGTTGTTATCTTCCGGAGGTATATGCTTAGGTGACACCAAAAATAATGTTGCCGAGTATAGTGCAATTATTGAGTTGTTTTGTGACGCATTATCATTGGGTATCTCTCGTCTCCGGGTCTATCTAGACGCTCAACTAGTTGTGTCGCAGCTAAACATAATATACTGGGTTCATGATCCAACTTTACACCGACGATTCCTTAGGGTACGTCTCTTAGAACACAAATTTGATTATATTACATATTTTCATGTTCCTAGGAGATTAAACCAAATCACAGATACTTTAGCTAATCACATTTTAGATTGGCATCTTGCCCACATATAAAAAGATCATGGACATAAACATGTAAATTCATTTTTGCACACATAATCCATAAGACACAAAAAGAGATAAAAACCATATATAAACATCATAAAAATCCTCAGAGTACATAGATGGACGCAAGTGCCTCAAAAGTGGGAACATTAATGAGTCAGCGGGCTTATGCCCTTAAAAAATATATACAACAAGGTGCTTGTGGAACATAAAAAGTCTAAAGTTTTTTCAGGGCCTATGGGCCCTGTTATAATCATCTACTGCATGGGATAAACACCTAAACAATTGGACCCATGTCCGAGGTGCCCCCACAACATGATTCTGCATGGATGGCGACAGGTCCTCTATCTCTGCCATTGGGACTGTGCGAGTGAGCGCAGTGAAGTTCCGCTCAATTCGCCTAATAACCCTCTCGGCCTCTCCTACTGGGAGGTTCCCTGCTACTGTTGCTCCCCCAGCGGCGGCAGCTGCGGCTTCTGGCCGTGGGCGACACCTGTTCCGTGCATAGTCGGCAGGTCACACAGGTCCCACATCTACATACAATAAACATTCATCCATCAAATACTCTGGCATACAAAAACATGATATATATATCAAAAAAATACATAAAAGTTACATATGCAAACAAAAAAAAAACTATACAGGTGGAGACTTACCCATCTCCCCGCGCTCCTCACCAGGAGGCACTGGTATTTTTGGATCTCTAGAGAATTCGATCCCCACATATGGGTAGTCCTTGATAGCAGGGATCTGTCGTGACAACCAAGCAAAAAAGTCGTCGTCGAAGGCCTCAACGGTCCTTCCGCCACCCTGTCGCGGCAGTAACACTGCCCATCTGCATACTGCGGGGAAAGTGGCCAGATGTCCTCGTACTACATGCTGAGGAATGAAGCATGGAACTCTCTTGAAAAATAATGAACACAGGATAGTCCCAAACCCAAAGTTCCTATGTGTCCGTTGTCGGCAATTTGTCAATTGCCTCTTCATGCACTCCAACAGTGTGGTACTCCAATAAAAAATGTGTGCATTCATGCACTGAATTGCGCAGTTCATCTATGCGCGCGAAGCCTGATACATGGCTGTTGAGCCGGTAATCTTCCCAACAAGAAACAACATCATCTATAGTGTGAGGTTGGTAATCTTGCTAATAGGTACCGAAGAACCTCTACGATCGGTCCCAGCCTCACAGTACTCAGCTACTAATTCCGAGATCTTGCTCGGCCCCGCAGGAAAAGTCTGGAAATTGAGTGGTTCCCCTCTCCGTGAGAGGCCAGTCAGAAAGTAAATGTCCTTGGTGGTAGGTGCCAAGGATTTCCCCTCTAGCATGAACGCCTCTGCATCAGGGTGCCAGTAATGAATCAAGGCATTCAGTAGCCTTGGTTGCGCACGCATAAACGGACATAAAAATAATTTTAACAAACCGCACTGCATCAGCACGGCCACAACATTCGGATCTGCAGCCACTAACTCATTGGAGGCCTCATGCTCCCTTTCCCTCCACTAGACATACATCCTGCCAACACAACAAGGTAAAGGAGGGTCAATACTTGTTTTCATTTACTTTTGCATCAATAGGGGGGGTACACGCGGCCTGTAGAGGCGACAATCATGTGTACACGCGTGCTGACTTTACTCTGCATGCGTGTACATGTGGGTTGTCTCTGGACAACCCGCGTGTACCTAGGGCCGACCTTTTTGAGGTCGACGCCCACCCAAAAAACAACTCAAATGCAGAAATTGAAGTATTGAATAGCTAGATAAGGGATTTTGTACTTACTTGGTCCAAGAAGAAGTCTGTTTCGTCCACTGTAGCTCCTGGAATCCCGATCTTTGGCAAAGGGGGTCTTTTGGCTCCAGAGTCAATTTCCAAATCAACAATGGTGATAATGAGCTGTCAGCTTCTATTTATAGACTTTTTGACCTCTTTTTGTCACTTTTTTGGGCCCCCTTATCAGTTTCTTTATACCAAAAACCATTTAGAGTGATCCAGGAGTTATATGGGAGGGATTTTATCCGGTATTGGGACACTTTTTGTTGAGTTTCAACAAATAAAAATAAAAATATATTGACGGTCCATAATTTTATTTTTTTTCAAAAATCAACTTGAGCATATAGGTTAGGCTATCACCCCAACTTTTGCATCTCGTTGCCTTTTTCGTATGCTATAGGATCGATCCCATCCGGTGGTGACACAAAACCGTCATATCTTCTATAGAAGTGCCACGACTTGGTGGTAGATCTTACCAAAACATGGATGCCCTAGGTAGGTCCTGGTCGCATTATGGTGTCCATGCCATTTCTAACAACACTGTAGGCTCGGGAGTCCATATAGTCTTTCCTGAATACGAGTTTGAGCTTCATTTGCATGGGTATTTTTCACTCTTTGTCTTACCCTCCGGACTCCCAAAACATAACAGGTCTCCTTTTAAGCCCTTTTCAGACCCTCTAAACATGAAAAGATTACCGAGCGATCTTGTGACCTTTCACGCTCGTTAAACTGAAATTTGAAGTCACGTCTGTCCGACGGTAGTTTACCCCTTTTTCGGTCCGGACGGTCAACTGTATGAACAAAGGAATACTCTATTGAATTTCCATTCTTTAGAAGAGTATCTTCAGGTATAATTTTATTCCTTTTTTGGGCCCGAGGGATTAAATTTATGAAAAACAAACCCCCACAGAGTCCATAGTTAAGCTCCATAGACTCCCTAAAATTGAAAAGATCGTCGAGTGACCTTATTTTTTCACACTCGT
This sequence comes from Picea engelmannii, assembly GCA_009831015.1. Lineage (NCBI taxonomy): Eukaryota > Viridiplantae > Streptophyta > Pinopsida > Pinales > Pinaceae > Picea > Picea engelmannii. Next base: position 56,060 of record ML794008.1, read on the forward strand.
TAAAATAGTTCAGAAGAACATTCCTGACGGAGTCCATAGTTAATCTTTTTTCAGACTCCTTAAAAATGAAAAAATGGTCGAGTGATCTTGTCCTTTTCACACTCGTTAAAATGGTTTTTTATTGATGTCTAATCGGTGCTAGTTTATCCCTTTTTCGAACCGACTAGACTATTGTCGAAAAAAGGTACTCCACTGGAGTCTCCTTTTATTCTTTTTCAGACTCTCTAAATAGGAAAAACTACCGAGCTTCCCTTCGCTGGGCTCGTTAAACTTACATCGAAGGACGTTACCATTGTGTGTTCTATCAACCGCATTTTCATACCTTGTCCATCAGCCTTGTGCCAGTTTGCTTCTGCGTCTTAACACCTTTGGCCGACGGAGGATTTTTTCTCGAGTATTATTTTACCAGAACATCAGTCTTGTCCTTGTGCCTTGAGCTTGTATGTTTTCCGTACTCGTTCCTCCATTGTAACGTAATATTCCTTTATTCTTTTTCAAAAATGCTCAAAAAGAACAAAAAAAATCAAATATACCCCAAAAAGAGGATGGGAAAGGTATTTTCTTTATTGGCAGCATCATGAGTCACCCTTGGATAAAGCACATCTGTCCGTTTGATCATCAGACTATGGGGTGTAGTACGACCTTAGGAAGCTTTTCTCGCTATATAGAGTTGTGTCCTCCACTGTTTGGTTACTCTTCCAAACATATGGAGAGTTTGTGTTGCCTCCTGCTTCGTAGACTTATGATTAACATATATGCTTCCTGAGTCTTATCACTTGTCGTGCTATTTTCCAAGGGATGTTTGTCACTAAGCCTGAGTCAACCCCTCTGCAATATGTCTCTTGTCCGCATACCCAGCCATCCTGAACGTCCAATCAAGTCCTTATTCGAAATCACTGAAGCCTTCAGTCCGATCATCAAGATTATCAAGTCCATAACTGACGAGCTGTCGAAGACCTCTGGGTAGTGCATTCGTACACTCATATTACACTCCTACCCGAATTTTAGAAGATTTTGAAGTTGTTTCTCGAGCTCTGAAGTACAGCCATCAGGCCGAATCAACTTCTGGGAGATGGATACTCTATATGTATATCTTTCTGATTTCGAGATGTAGCTCCGCTGTGTATTATTTGCAGCTACTCTTTATAGTTATTTGACATGGATATACAGTGTATTTGATTGGTAGCCATGGTTCTATTTTATCCCAAGCATGGGCATGCCCGCCTCGGTGAGACATTTGTTGTTTTGCAGATGGCACCTCCTGGTTCCTTGATTCTTGGGCTCACTCCTTCAACATATCAGTACAGATTGGTAAAATATTGGCAATGTATTTCGGCCATCAAATGCTCTTCTGACCTCACACATTAGGGGGCATATGTTATAACCCTAAATTGCACCACAGATGCTTACCTGGCATCAGGCCAACTCATATCCTTTCCTTGCCAAAACTATGTTGAACAAACTCTTGAAAATCCTCTTGGGTCAAAGCCCACGCGCCCTAACCCACTACTTCACATGTGTACACGCTGGCAGGCCTACTACAGCCCACGTGTACCTAACAAAACACAAAAATAGGAAAGTTGCCGACGGGACAAAAAGCTATGGGTCAGTTAACTAAAACTCCCGGCCATGCATGGCCGAGAGTTCGTCCAAAACCCTAGCTCCTTCTAGCCTATAAAAGAAGGGGTAGGAGTACCATTTGGAGGAGGAAAATTATAGCGAAGAAACTCTGCCCATTTGTTGAATCCATTGTCCCAACCCTTTAGCCTTTCCTCAAGCCTAAGGAGAATTAACGCAAAGCAGTTGGAGGACAAAAGAAGAGGAGGAGCCCAGGATCAGGATCAAGGAGCGGTGGCCGGTCTTGACTTTGATTGTAAGTTGATTCATTTTGAAAATAATAAAAGAATACTTTTCCCGTCCCAATGCATGAGTTATCTATGATTTGTTTAATTTGTGCTTAATTTCTAACCCTCAAGTAGAAAAGTAGCATGCATGCGTAGTGGTTTGTCTTGATTGCAGGATTATCTTTGGAAGGAGTAGAGAAAGCAAGCGGGCAAAGTGCAACGGAGGATCTACACCAAAAATTAGTAAAAAGGTTAGTAGTTCCTTTCCATGCATGTATTGTGAAAGAGGGGTTTAAGTTTTGGGTGGTAGGTTAAAAAGTAATTTCTTTACGGTCAAAATCTACATGCAAGTCTGACCCTAGTTTGCTAGTTCGTAGGGTATTTTTCCCAACAACACCTATAAAGATACACATTTTCTCTTTATTATCCAGCTTACTCCTATTTTCCTTTGGAACATGTACATAATCATCACAACCAAACACTCTGAGATGTTCAAGAGATGGTTCCTTACTACTCCATACCTTGTGTGGAGTTTTATCATCAAACACTGACGAGGGTGATCGATTGAGCAGGTAACATGATTTACCCACTGCCTCTACCCAGAATTCTTGTCCTAACTCAACACCACTAAGCATGCTCATTTTTTTTCCATCAGTGTCTTCTTCATCCTTTCTGGAAATCCATTCTATTGAGGTGTATATGGAGTAGTCTTTTGCCTTGCTATACCACACTTCTTATAGAATTCTTTGAATTCATTTGTTAGGGACCTAACCTACCTAACACCTCAAGTGGGTAGAATAATATATTTCCATGTAATAAAGCTCAATATTAATAATGCCTAACAATAAGGAGAAATAAGTCAAATGTAAGAAGACCTAATAGAAGATTTTGCTTCTACAAGGATCTTCCTCTAGAATTTTCTTTTGATAAATAGATTTAGTATAAATAGGAATAGAGGGTATGAGAAGTTTTGTCTTGGATATTATTGTTATAGATCTCTGCTTTGCTGGAGTTTTCCCCCTCAAAGAGGAAAGTGAACATTTCTCTTAGTAATCAAAGTGCTCTTTCTGGTGTTATTCTGGTATTATTCTGGTATTATTGTGACATTGTTATGGTTATATCATTGTTTATCTGCCATTTCTAGATAATTTATTCTTTTATGCATACTATTTTATAAGTGGAATAATACAAGTGGTATCAAAGCACCTTCCTCGGCAGGAAATTGTGGGTTAAATTTTTTCAGGGTAGAGACGTATTCCAACGTCTTTAAGCTACAAAGACTTGTCGTTACATGCATAAACCCATGGTTGAGGATTCATACATGAAATAAATACAAGTGGTACTTAAGCGCACATCTATTGGCCACCCTTGTAACCCCTGTTGGTACCCCTACGAGTGGTATCGCATCAGACAACACCTATATACGGATTGACCTAGATCTCTTGAAGCCATCCATAGATAAACATCGTTCGTTTGACTGCTATAGTGCCACTGAGAATAACACTCGGGAGTATACTCTCTAGTACCTAGGTAGTTGGGTAGTACGACTAAGGGTACGGTCTAGCCTCGTTAGTTGGTTCCCTGAGATATTGGTTCGAGTACTACTGTTGGACCCTGCATGTATATCAGAGAGTTATAACACAATTATAGTGGTCCTACCGGCACACTTATTTAGGACCTATTCCATTGGATTCCCCTTTTCTCCTTGATCACATTCATTCCCTTCATTTTTAATCCTTTTTGTTTAAGTGGACCCAACCCCTTCCCATTTTACCTATTTTGTCGCCTATCCCATTATATTTCCCTTCAAGCTCTGATCGTCATGGTACCTATCACTTCTAAGTCTTTTTTTTTTTAGGTCCCACCCACCCATTTGTTTTTCCTTACCCATGTTTCCCCTCTCCAAATGTCCACCACTCGCAACCAAGACCTCCAAACTTCTGTCAATCAAGCCCATGTCATCATCGAACATCTCACATCTCAGATTGATTCTATCAATTCATGCATTGACAACTTGGAAACCAACCTCACAATCAAATTGACCTCCCTCTAGTTTGTTGTCAATCAATTATTGAACCACCCTACGGTTCCTTCCTCATCATCACAAACCGATGGTGTTGATTCCTCTCAGTCTCCGCATTTTCATTCCAACTCCTTTCATCGTGAACCTTGTCTTCCCCATGTAGAGGTCAATAAATTTGATGGCTCTGATCCTACAGGTTGGGTCACTCAAATGGAGTATTATTTTTCTTTGCATGGTATTATTGACGAGTTGGACAAACTTTGTTATGCTGTCCTCTATCTAGATCCTAAATGATGACAATGGTGGAAATGGAAAAAAAAAATCACGTCAGGGGTATATTTCCTAGACCTAGTTTGTTGTTGATCTCTATGCTCTCTTTGATAATGATACCCACTATCTTGATTGTTTGACCAAGTTTAAACAATCCAACATAGTGGAAGACTTCATCACTTCTTTTGAGCATTTGGCCTTTTGAATAGAGGGCATGTCAGATGCGTTCTTCCGTGAATGCTTTATTAGTGGTCTCAAGGATGAACCTCGATCCCAAGTTCTCATGGCCCACCCTCCAAATTGGTTGGAAGCTACTCAGTGTTCTAAAGAATCCCAACATTTTTTTTTCCCAGAACAAAAAATCCCCTTTTGTTCCTCGTCCTCGACCCGTTAATCCTAACACCCCTGTCACTCCCCTCAAGGTCTAGAAACTAACTAGGGCTTAAATGACTGAACGCCAACTGAAGGGTATTTTCTATAATTGTGATGACAAATACTTTTTGGGGCACAAGTGTAAGGGAAAAAAACTATTTATGGCCATTTCCGATGATGTTCCTGAAGAGGATGTGACATTTCCCTTGGTTGATGAACCCTCCCTTTTCGATGCCACCCAAGAGCCTGCTGACCCACCTCACATTGACCCACTTATTTCCTTGCATGCCTTCATTAGCTTCTTGACCCCACAAATGCTCAAGATCATTGACTACATTAAGCAAAGGAAGGTCATCATCCTTGTTGACAGTGGTACCACCCACAATTTTATTCGTCATCGCATTACCTAGGAAACCAACTGCTATATTCGTGTTGTCAATAATTTTAAAATCATGATAGCCAATGGTGGGTCCATGAAATGTGGTGGGAATTGTGAAAATATTCATCTTCAAATTGGACATTACTAACTAAAATATCATATGTTTTCCATTGACATGGGAGGTTGTGACATTGTGCTAGGTGTTGAATGGTTATGCACTTTAGGTCCCATTCTTATGGATTTGAAGGAATTAACCATGCAATTCCAACAGTAAGGACAAAGGTATCAATTCCTAGGTCTCACAACTAATTCTCCTAAGATCATTAGTTCCCATCATATAGAAAATCTCCTCAAGAAAGGCCACGCCAGTATCATTCCTCACCTCCATTCTATTCAAGTCGTTGAAACACACTCTGTGCATACGAACCTCCAAGCTATCCTTTCCAAACATCAAGATTATTTTTCCACCCCTGAGGGAAGTCCTCCTTCTCGTGGTGTTCATGATCCATCCATTCCCCTTTTTCCTGGTAGTCTTCCTCCCAATTTTCGTCCTTATCGTCACCCCTTTGCCCAAAACAATGAAATTGAGAAAATAATGCAGGAATTTCTCCAAGCGGGTGTGATTTTCCCCAGTACCATCCTTTATTCTTCCCTTGTGGTCATGGTACTTAAGAAAGAAGGTACTTGGAGAATTGTCCCAAAGTTTGTGCCCTCAATAAGCTCACCATCAAGGACAAGTTCCCCATTCCTATCATTGATGATCTCTTGGATGAGTTGAGTGGTGCTCAACACTTCACTAAACTTGATCTGTGTTCTGGCTACCACCATATACGTATGCATGAAGCTGGCATACCCAAGACTTCCTTTCGAAGTCACAAGGGTCACTATGGGTTTTTGGTCATGCCCTTTGGCCTGTGTAATTCCCCTTCCACCTTCCAAAGCCTCATGAATCATGTCTTCCATCCTTTTCTCCATCATTTTGTCTTAGTTTTCTTTGATGATATTCTCATATATAGTAAAACTTGGCAATCTCATCTTTCCCATGTGGATCAAATTTTCCATCTACTCTCACAACACCAATTTTTCCTCAAATGCTCTAAATGTTCCTTTGGAGCCTCAAAAGTAGAGTAATTGGGTCATATTGTTGGAAAGTCTAGTGTCTGGGTGGATCCTAAAAATATTGAAGAAATGCAGGATTGAAATCGACCCAAGACTATCAAAATCTTAGGTGTTTTTTTGGGTTTAACCGGCTATTATCGCAAGTTTGTTTGGAATAATGGGAATATTGCGGCCCCTCTCACTGCTCTCCTTAAAAATAATTCTTTCACTTGGACTCTTGTAGAAGATCAATATTTTCAAGCTTTGAAGGCAGCTATGTGCACTACTCCGGTCTTGTCCCTTCCTGATTTCACAAAAACCTTTGTCCTCGAATGTGATGCCTCAGGCAGAGGAATTGGAGTTGTCCTTATGCAAGAAGGAAAACCTTTGGCCTTTACTAGCAAACAATTTTCTGAACACCATTTGGGCCAATCAATCTATGGAAAGGAAATGTTGGCTATTCTACATGTAGTGGATCTTTGGCGCCCTTATCTCCTGGGGCAACGCTTCCAAATTAAGACAAATCATCAAAGTCTCAAGTATTTTCCGGAGCAACAACGTTCCTCCCCAGAGAAACAAAAATGAGTAACTAAGCTCTTTGGTTATGATTATGAGATCATTTACAAGAAAGGCAAAGAAAATGTGGTTGTTGACGCTCTTTCTCGAAAATATGAAGATGAAGGGTCCCTTTTTTCCCTCTCCTTCATTGTACCATATTGGCTCCAAGTTGTGCGCCAAGAATGTCTACATGATCCTAAAATATTGCATATGATCCAACAATTGAAAGACAACTCTTCAGTTTCCCCAGGGTACTCTTGGCACAACGATGAAATTTGCTATAAAGTTTGTTTGTATTTAAGTAAATAGTCACAACTTAAATCCACGGTGCTTTCTAAGCTTCATGCTACTCCCACAACTGAGCATTCAGGGTTTACCAAAACCTATGACCGACTCAAACATTATTTTTTCTAGGATGGAATGAAAAATGAAATTCACACTTTTGTAGCAGAATGTGATGTTTGTCAACACAACAAAGGAGAAACCATCAAACCTCCTGACACACTCCAACCGCTTCCGATTCCACCTGCTATTTGGAGGGACATCTCTATGTATTTTATTGTGGGATTACCTAAATCAGGAAACAAGTCTGCCATCATGGTGGTTGTGGATCATATTTCCAAGTATTCTCATTTGTGTGCTCTTCAACACCCATTTACAACATCAACTATGGCTCAACTTTTCATGGATCATATCTTCAAGCTTCATGGCATGCCTCATTCTATTGTTTCTGATCGAGATCCAAATTTCACCAATAATGTTTGGCAATAACTATTTAGACTCTAGAGCACCCAATTGCATCTCAAGACCGCCTATCATCCCTAGACTGATGGTCAAACTGAAGTCATCAATAAGTGTTTGTAGACTTATTTTAGGTGTTTTTCCTCTAAAAGGAAAAATCAATGGGCTCAATGGTTACCATTAGCTGAATAATGGTACAACATTTCTTACCATACAACTACTCGCATGACTCCTTTTGAAGCAGTAGATGGCCAAAATCCACCTTTAGTTCTCTCCTACATGCCAGGTGTATCGAAGGTCCAGGTGGTTGACCAAACACTTATAGTTTGTGAGGCTATTATCCTTACCCTCAAAGATAATTTGGTCATGGCTCAGAATCACATGAAGCAACAATCTGATCAAGGTCTCTTAGAACGAAAATTTCCTGAAGGAGACCAGGTATTTCTTCGGCTGCAACCTTATAAGAAAACTTCACTCAAGGTTGAACATTGTCAGAAACTGACACCCAAATTTTATAGTCCTTATAAATTTCTCAACCGCATTGGGAAGGTGGCCTATCAATTAGCTTTACCCAATCATTGTAAGATCCATCCTATTTTTCATGTCTCTTGCTTAAAGAAGGTGATTAGAACTAAGTTCCAAACACGAACCAACCTTCCTGATTTGGATGAAGAAGGATCCATCTAGTTGAAGCCACAAGCAGATTTGGACCAATGGGAGCGTTTTCTTCGTCAACATACCATCAAGGAAGTGTTAGTTCAGTGGAAAGATACAACTCCAACACATGCCACCAGGGCCCCCGCTACCATTCTACAATAATTTCCTCATCTCAAGCCTTGAGGAAAAGGATGATTCTAAAGTGGAGGGAATGTTAGAGACCTAATCTACCTAACACCTCAAGTGGGTAGAATAATATATTTCCATGTAATAAAGTTCAATATTAATAAGGCCTAACAATATGGAAGAATAAGTCAAATGTAAGAAGACCTAATAGAAGTTTCTGCTTCTAGAAGGATCTTCCTCTAGAATTTTCTTTTGCTAGATAGATTTAGTATAAATAGGAATACAGGGTATGCGGAGTTTTGTCTTGGATATTATTGTAATAGAGCTATGCTTTTCTGGAGGTTTCCCCCTCAAAGAGGCAAGTGAACATTTCTCCGAGTAATCAAAGTGCTCTTTCTCATGTTATTCTGGTATTGTTATGGTATTATTCTAGTGTTATTGTGACATTGTTTCGGTTATATCATTGTTTATATACCATTTCTAGCTAATTATTTATGTTTTTCATACTATTTTATAAGTGGAATATTACATCATTTCTGTAGAAATATCCACCATTATCTATCCTCAATACCTTTATTTTATTCTTTGTATGGTTTTCTACCAGATCCTTTGTTGGCACAGGGGCAGACCCAAGGTTCAACGCTCAAGAGCACACCAACAAATCCCTAACTACCGGCCCTTTTGGCAACACCTGTGAAGAAGATGAAGTCTCACCCGAGGTAGAGGCAGGGGTGGTTGCAAGACTTAGGTGCCTGCAACCTTAGCCGGGACACAGATATGTGATTATCTTTCCTACAACACACTTAACATCAATTATTCCTTAATATACGTTCATTAATCAACTTCGTAGAAGGCACACATAATCGCAATGAATACTTATACTAAGTACTTATCCACAGAAAGATATGTTAGATTCAACAGATCAAGCACTGAGCATCTCATATATCATATCTAATGTTCATTCATTTTTCAAAATCTCAAAGCATACTAGATCTACTTAACCACATCAAGCACTTAGCCAAGAAAGAGATAAATACATAAGATCGAAGCACAAAACACCCTACACATAGTTACTGTGGTTCACCCCCACCCTGGGGCTACGTCCACAAAGTCTTCTTTATATTATCTTCAGAAAGAAGTTACAACATAGAGATTTAATGACCCTTACTTCGCATAGGACATAAGATCTACATAGCTCGCTAGATCCTTCTTCCGTGCTCTTCAGCAAAAGACTATAACAACCTACACTTATCTCTCCTATCTCATGCACAGAGCACTCTAAGATACATCCGATCACACAGATCCAAATACTAGCACTAAAATTCCATTCATACATCACACAAATGTACTATATTACTATCTCCCTCCTATCTTACTATCTATATTTCCTATTTATAGATTACAAAATGGGCCTAAACATGGGTAAACCCACGGCTCGACATCCCTTTCCCATTACATCAACCCAAAAACCCTAAAATAGACCCCAAAATAGGTCTTGCTTCCTTATTTTCTGCTTCGCGTTGTGATCATTCCTTGGGAAGTTTTCATAGTCCCAAAACTGGTCAAGTATGACCAAGTACTCTTCAAAACTTGGTCAAGGCCCAACAGGCCCCCAACACTCACATGTGACTCGTCCCGAGTCACTCAGGTCTGACCAATTTCGCTTCAAACGCCTCGAGCTTGGCTCGAGCAGATTACTGTGTCATTGACCGGTCCTTCTAGGTGTTGTTCTGTGGTAATGGAACCCAGTTCGAGTTCAACTCCCTGGCTTTCAAGTTAGACAAGAAATTGACATGCCTTCTCTTGGAGTGGTTGCAGTCGTTGAGAAATGTCCATTACTTTACTTTGCAACATGTGTACTTGTTGTTGGGCTGTGCATTTCTCTGTGAACCTCTTCATTCTTTCGAATGGGGTCATGGAATTCTGTTGTGCTTGTAGCACATCTGCATGCTGCTTTGCTTCTTGGAGTCGTGCCTCCAATGTATTCAATTCTACATTCTCTACAAGGTTTTCATAGGTCTGGGCGCTTTTGGTGCTTAGCTGCCTACATTCCGAAGCCAAAGTTTTTAATCAGGCAACTATGCTTCGAGCAGTGGCCTCTCTTAGATCTCTTATCTCTTGGTGTGTATCAGGCACGGTGCAGAGATCTAGGTCCGTGATGCACTATTGAAGTTGTTGGATTACTTCTTCCAGTTGGGTCACCTATTGCGGAAGACGATCTTCCATCTTCACTTCTATGATTGTCACAGAGCACAGTGCCTTATGAACTCTTTCTTGTGTTTCAAGTTTCTCTGCTAGCAACTGGTCCTTGCTCTGCTGTAACTAGGATTTTTCCTCCTCCCATTTTTCTTGTAAGTCAAGTTGTTCCTGTGCGGCCTTTCTCTGTTTCTTTTCATGTGCGCTCTGTGCTTGTGCCAAAGCTTGAGTGGCTTTAACTATGTCTTCTTGAGCTCGTCGAAGGCAAGCTTCAACTTTCTCGACAATCTGGCATAACTGTGTGGGCTCATCGCATGTTCTTGATATTTCCATTACTATCGAAGCCGTAGGAACTGCTTGGATGGACTGAAGTGCTTGTTGCGCTTCTTTAAATTCGCCCGTGATTTGACGGAATAACTCCTCCTACTTTGCTTCTTGCTTTTCTGCAAGCTCTAATGAAACATCATTCAGTGTGGCAATTAGGAAGTCAAAATCATCCGGGGTAAGCATAGTCTTAAGAATGGTCCGGGTGGCCTTAGTTTTCTTTCTGGATGAGGGCCTCAGTGGGGTAGTCTTCCTTTTCTTGGAGGGATCTGCCTCGTCCCTAGGCAGGGTAACCTGGCCTTTGATCTGTTCAATTTTTGTCCCCCCTATTTCTTCCTCATCACCTCCCTTCGCAGGTGATAGCGAAGCAGTCTTCATGGATGTGATGTGGATATCTTGAACTTCCACATCCTTCTTAGGTTTGCGCGGTCCTTGTGTATTTGACATAGCTTCAGGGCTATCTATGTCAGACATCTCTGCAGGATCTGCTGCAAAAAGGAGGTCTGCCAACCATTCCTTGGTAATGTCCTCCAGGTCATCTTCTGTCAGCTTGTAATATGACTAGAGTTGTTGTTTGTGCTCATCTGTGCACTTCGTGATGTAGGTGAAGTGATGATCTGTGCTGAATTTCATCAAAGGTCAAAACCTATGAAGAGTGTTGGGTGTAATGCGTGGTGTAGACTGAATGACATTCTTCAACTGAGTGTAGTACGCATGGAAGATGACATTGGACTACCACTGTTTGTTCATGTCGCTGGAGTACCACAGCGTACAAAACTTCACGTCCAAAGGTTCAAAGGGTTCGATCTCTAGAAACATGGCTCCCTCGGGTAGTTCCCATGCGATGAAGGCGATGAGTATGAGAAAACAACTAAATTGGAACTGATACACTTGGTCCTGCACTTGTCTACAGTCAAGCTCTAGCTGATTTATGAGGTATTTCACCCAATTCATTTGTAGTCCCTCCGCTTACTTCCCTGTGAGGTCAACTACAAATCTGGTCACCTGTGTAGGTCTATTTTTTCGGACTAACTTGCCTTTGATCAGTTGGCAACCAAAGTGTAATTTTGCATTCTTAATGGAGGCTACCGTGTAACCTTGTGTGCCTTTCTCCAGATCACCATATGTGTCTTTTATTCGTTGAGCAAGAGCACGATCTGTGGTGTTTCCAGGGTAAAAGTCCTACGGGTGAGGGCCCTGCATGCTTAGCCCAGTGATCCAATTGATCAGAATCGGATCCACAGTGATGCACCAGTCCAACCATAGGTATCCTTCGTGGTAGCAAGACAACAAGAGTCGGACACAGGCATTTACTTCATGATGCCTCTCGAAATGTGGAATCTTCATTACGTTGAGGAGGGTTGACTACGCAAGGTTATGGGTCCATTGTTTCAGTACGATCTTGGGGTTCTTTCCTTTTGTAGTAGTCAAATACTTGTGCGGGGCTAGCATACTGTATACCTTGCAATCTCCAAGGTTAAAATCACCGAATTTCAGGGTGGTAAGATTCTCCTGGTGTTAAATTTACAGCAACTGCAAGAGCCATTCTCCTGGAGGATGGCTAAGACCCTAGACGAGATCTAGGGCCCCCAGTGCACTCCTGGGGTACCTGGTCTGGGACCAAACAATCAGTACCATGGAAAAATACCCTTCTTAGGGGCCCCAGTATATGACTGGGGTTCTTGGTCTGGGACCAAGCTGTTATAAGTCCCTAGATGTGTTCTAGGGCCCCTGGATGTCTTCCAGGGAATCCTTTCTTAGTGCTTGGATTGATCCTTGGATGTGTTCCTTGGTGGTTGATACAAGACCCTAGATGTGTTCTAGGGCCCCTGGATGTGTTCCAGGGAATCCTTTCTTAGTGCTTGGATTGATCCTTGGATGTGTTCCTTGGTGGTTGAT